>JAMZEH010000023.1:20045000-20267500 GCA_024699665.1 Ostrea denselamellosa
GGCAGTACCTGGTCTTCCATTTGCGGACCCTGGAGGTTCTGGACAGTCAGCCAGTCACTGAGAGGGACAGACAGATGGCCAGGGACAGATTTGAACAAAGTCAGTGTAGTAACTGAAATATGGGTACATTAAGAGTTAGTTACTGAAAACATGCAGTGTTGACAGTTAACAGTGAAAGAGCATAATGAGAAACCTGAATTCGAGATGCAACTTGGTCTAGAGTGAAAGGATTTATGTTTGTTAGTGAAAGAGTTTCATTTTTAGCTCACCTGAGCTGAAAACTCAAGTGAGTTTCTAATCACCTTTTGTCTATCATCTGTCTGTCGTGCTATCCATTTGTCTATTCATAAACCATTCACATTTTCATCAATTCCAGAACCACTGGGCCAATTTCAATCAAAAATTGATACAAATCAGTCTTGAGTAAAGGGAATACAAGTTTTTCAAATGAAGGTCCATACATTTTCAAAGGGGAGATAAGCATGAGAATGCAAAAATAGGGTGGCATTGTTTAAAAATCGTTTTCTCTAGAACCACTGGGCTTCCTGATATAGTGCAGATTCAAGTTTGTTAAAATCATGGCCCTTGGGGGTAGGGCCACAATAGGGGATCATATAAGGGAGTTGCATATGCTGATACATGTATATAGTGTACATGTATATGTGTAAAACATTTGAAAAAAAAAAATCTTTAATGCTATTGATACTAAATCAAAATTAAATAGATATTTAGAAGGAGTAAGTAGTCCTTTACTAAAATTGTGAATTCATGATTCCAGGAGTTAGGGTTTTGGATCCATGCTGGGGCCAAAATTATTACAGTGATAATGGTCATTATTATTTAAAAGACTTCTTTAAAGACCCAATTTTTAAGCCACCTCCTTAAAAACTACCTGGGCTAAGACAGAACACATGGGTGTCAGGTGGTTATGTTCCGAATACGTGTTCGACCCGGGTGGATTCGTCCTAAGTGGTTTCATCCCGTTTTAATACAGGTAACTCATGGTTGAAGACGGGGTTATAACTGAGAGGTTTCACCCCAATTTGCTGTGTATATAGTAGTTAACAGGTAATAACAGGTGTGTCAAATCACTGGTGCGGGTCAGGGCAGTGTTTGATTTATGATTAAATTAGGAATTTCAAGGAAGAAAACGTTAACTTTTTATTTTCGTGTTAAAGAAAGTTTTTGCAAATTGTTGGTAACAGTACAGACATTAATCTTACAATGTTTGGTAATTAATTGCAATTATTGATTAATATGTTCATAATTAAGATTGGATATTTTAGAGAATGAATCATCAAGGTATTGATTAAATTTTTTCACAGGAAAGTTAAATTTTCTGCAACATTACAATTTTTGTTTTTCGTCCCCTTAAGTATACACAATTTTTGAAATCAGACCATTATATTCTAAAAGACCGGTCACGGTTGCTCAGTGATTAGAGCGTTCACTTCGTAACTGGGAGGTCTTAAATTCGAGCCCGCTCATGCCATGGCCGCATCAAACCTAAGACCAAAAATAGGTAGTGATTGCTCCTTCGCCAAACGCTCGACATTTAGAAGTGAGAATCACAGGTCTTTCAGATATGACCTTAAAAACGGAGGTCCCATGTCACGGTAAGCGTTGGCATGTTAAAGAACCCTCACTGCTACGGCCCTGAGCAGTAAGCATAGGTCTAAATTTATGGTACTTCACCTACAGCTGGTGACGTCTCAATATGAGTGAAAAATTCTCGATGGGACGTAAAACCAACAAACAAACATCTAAAAAGACTTTTTTTCCCCTTAAGAATTGTCTGATCTCTTTGTCAATTCTTTAAATCATTTCATCATTTTGAAATTGTTAAACATTTAAGATTGATATCAATATATAGCTATATAAAGAGATTTGTTGAACTTATAACTGTGTACGTAGAATTAGAATTAGAAACAGATGTGTTCAGTTATTTAACTATTTTTTTAATTTATCCATGATCAATTTTATCATATATTAATTAGATAAATATGCTTGTTTAAATAAGACAGCAATAATTGATTATGTAATTTAAATAATACTAAATACATAATTACAGACATATGAATTCACATTATATAGGTGAGAAGAATTATAATAAACACAATAGAAAAAAAATATCTTAATATTGTTAATGTAAATTAATTAATTCAAAACTATAAACTTATAAAATGAAAGAATGAATAAGATTATAAACAAATAAATTTAAGAAATAAATGAATGAATATGTTTAAATAAATTTATTTAAAAATGAGTTTGAATAGATAAGTAAATAAATAAAACTTACAGACTTCCCACAGTGAAGACAACCCTGACTACCTATGGTCCAGCATGTATGAAGGATTCCGAAAGAATGGATGTGTTCATAGCAATTAACAACTGGGGTATTCACCAATTTTATTTCCACAACATAGGGTCACATTTTTTTTTTTTCTGTACCTATGAGTCAATAATTATTTGAACTGAAGATACAAACTTATTAGAAATAAATCAGACCAGAGACAAATAGTTAGAAATAAATCAGACAGAGACAAATAGTTAGAAATAAATCAGACCAGAGACAAATAGTTAGAAATAAATCAGACCAGAGACAAATAGTTAGAAATAAATCAGACCAGAGACAAATAGTTAGAAATAAATCAGACCAGAGACAAATAGTTAGAAATAAATCAGACCAGAGACAAATAGTTAGAAATAAATCAGACCAGAGACAAATAGTTAGAAATAAATCAGACCAGAGACAAATAGTTAGAAATAAATCAGACCAGAGACAAATAGTTAGAAATAAATCAGACCAGAGACAAATTGTTAGAAATAAATCAGACCAGAGACAAATAGTTAGAAATAAATCAGACAGAGACAAATTGTTAGAAATAAATCAGACAGAAACAAATTGTATCTCTGAGAAGATGTCATGAAAAATCACTGTGCAAAGTAGTGGCGATTCAAGCTTTGTTGATAAGCTTATGGTCGTTGGAATTTAGGATCCAGGAAAATAAAAAATTTCTGTAGTAGCAGCACCAGCTTTTGTGCGTACTGGCATTTACAGAACACCTTAAGTGTTTCTGTCAATCATGTGATGTTGCAGAGAACAACAATTCTAGAGATAAACCAGAAAACGGCAAGAAATGTTGGCTATAATGTCCTCAAACTTATTTTGGTTAAGTCAGTAAAACTGATAATAATTTCAAATAAAATTAAATGATTTAAATAAATTAATTGATATAGTTCAATTCATATTTCTAAATGATTGATTCAGTAGGCAGATTTTTGATTTTTTTTTTTACTCTTCATGTATTTCATTGTGTATAGCAATTAGCTCCTAGGCAGACCCTGTCCACTCCATGTAAATAAGGTCTGTCTTGATAAGGTCAGGCCTACTTTTACAGTAACCATAAGGTCATGAAATACGCTGATACAGTATAGAAACTAAATGCATATTTAGGAAAAGCAGGAAAAGGGATGTACTAAAGCTGTGAATTTCACAACCCCAGGATTGCCTCTAGAATGGGTCCAAATTAGTCATATTGTGTTAATGATGCATATATCTATGTAAAGATTGTCTTTCATCAGTATAGGCATTTTAGGGGCATTTTTAAAAGTTTTTAAGAACTCATCTTGTTTTATGCTGTTACTGAATATTAGAATTTGGCATAGATATATGCAGAACAGGAAATCTTTTTTCTTGATTTCATAGCCATGGGGGCTAGTGAAACTTTTAACTCATACTTAGGTGAATGATAAAGCCTGTGGACCCCTTGTTAAAACCTTGGGTCATAGTGACAGAATGGGAAAAAGACATGTCAACAGATTTTATATTGAAATACATGTGAATGTAGGGTATTTTTCACAACCTTTTAAAGAACAGTGTTCAAGCTCCAATCTAATTTTAATTAGCACGTGTAAGTATGATCCAGGGACCAAGGTGATATTTCAGAAATGGCCAAAGATTTCTTGTGGGAATCTTTTATACATTTCTATTTAAACAATATATATATAATGCATTAAAGTAGACACAGAGTTCACTAAACAAAGAAATATGTTTAATAAGCAACACATGAGAATAAAAATAAAATAAAAGTTAAGCACATCTCTACAATTTAGTGCATCTTCACTTAAAAGAAAGAAATTGTTTATTTCTTTCTGGTTCAGAAAGGAGTTTCTACAACATTTCTCAACAATAAAAGTTTTCTACGATCTACAGATGCCTTTTACATTTATACACATCAATTAGTTAAATTCCGAGGCATATGATTATTCCGAGATAAAATAATACCTTGTTATATATATATATATATATATATATATATATATATATATATATATATATATATATAGTAACTAATTTAAAAACTGATATGCAAATATCCCTTTTCAGTGCAGATAAGATTTATTTTTGGAAACATTGGTATATGCAGATTGTTAGGTAGAAAAAAGAAACCCAAAGTGAATAAGATTCTGTAAGGGTGTGGTGACACTGATGAATATCAAGGTCTGTAGGCCATTAGTTATGAGCAATTGTGATGAGCAATTATTGTAGAATTTTATAATTTCTCAGTAACAAAGCTTTCTACTGTTCATTATGTGGAGCTGTGTTCCTAATTCATCCTTGGAATTGTGAGGAGTTTCCTTACAAATGAGGTATTTAAATCTCCTGAAACAAAGACTAAGAACACTAGTCTTCATTGGAAAGTAGAACACAATTCACTGCATAATTTGATTTGTGAAAATTTTTCAAAGCATTTTCTGTTTGCAATTTGTTGCATTTAAATCATTCATCAGAGTTGTTAAAAATATGTCTATGTGGTGTGTATGTGGTAAAATGATGGAACCCAGAACATACATTTACTCTGTGTTTTGAAGTATGCAGACTAGCACTCCAGTTGTGGGCAGTTATTGTAACTTTGTTATTTCTACAGATGAGGTAGTTTTGTTATATCTGTAGATGAGGTAGTTTTGTTATATCTGTAGATGAGGTAGTTTTGTTATATCTGTAGATGAGGTAGTTTTGTTATTTCTGTAGATGAGGTAGTTTTGTTATTTCTGTAGATGAGGTAGTTTTGTTATATCTGTAGATGAGGTAGTTTTGTTATTTCTGTAGATGAGGTAGTTTTGTTATTTCTGTAAATGAGGTAGTTTTGTTATTTCTACAGATGAGGTAGTTTTGTTATATCTGTAGATGAGGTAGTTTTGTTATATCTGTAGATGAGGTAGTTTTGTTATTTCTGTAAATGAGGTAGTTTTGTTATTTCTGTAGATGAGGTAGTTTTGTTATTTCTGTAGATGAGGTAGTTTTGTTATATCTGTAGATGAGGTAGTTTTGTTATTTCTGTAGATGAGGTAGTTTTGTTATTTCTGTAAATGAGGTAGTTTTGTTATTTCTACAGATGAGGTAGTTTTGTTATATCTGTAGATGAGGTAGTTTTGTTATATCTGTAGATGAGGTAGTTTTGTTATTTCTGTAAATGAGGTAGTTTTGTTATTTCTGTAGATGAGGTAGTTTTGTTATTTCTGTAAATGAGGTAGTTTTGTTATTTCTGTAGATGAGGTAGTTTTGTTATTTCTGTAGATGAGGTAATTTTGTTATTTCTGTAAATGAGGTAGTTTTGTTATTTCTGTAAATGAGGTAGTTTTGTTATTTCTGTAAATGAGGTAGTTTTGTTATTTCTGTAGATGAGGTAGTTTTGTTATTTCTGTAAATGAGGTAGTTTTGTTATTTCTGTAGACGAGGTAGTTTTGTTATTTCTACAGATGAGGTAGTTTTGTTATTTCTGTAGATGAGGTAGTTTTGGTTATTGTGCTTTGTTATTAATACTTTGTTATTTCTGTAGATGAGGTAGTTTTGTTATTTATGTAGATGAGGTAGTTTTGTTATTTATGTAGATGAGGTAGTTTTGGTTATTGTGCTTTGTTATTAATACTTTGTTATTTTTGTAGATGAGTTGGAGAGACTGGAGAAACAAGTTGAGGAGGATGATTCGAGGTTGAGAAAGTTAGAGGAAGAGAAAAACCTATCAGCTCACGAGTCCTCGCTTTTGAAAGCTCAGCAAGATGAGTATCTGAGACAGCAGCGGATGTCCATGGATAAAATGAAAGAGATGGAGAGGGAGCTTGCAGCCAAAGATGAGCTGGTGAGTTACAAATTATCAGTATTCTGTGAACCTACAGTCAAAAGTAGATTTTTCAAGTTGCACATTGTCCAATTGAGGTTCTAGTCAGATAAGCTGGTGACCTTCATTAGCTGGTGAGGTACAAAGAGTCTTCAAGAGCTAACAGCCAAAAAAACTTAGGAAATGAGCTGGTGAGGTACAGATTGTCCTGACTGAACATGAAGTGACGTTATAGGTGAACTGATGAATTGCAAAATGTAAATTTGTAACAGATTCTGTAATCAGACTTCAGTGAAACATGGTTATAGTGAACCTCCAGGGCCAGCAAAAAACAATTCATTATAACCAAACCTTGTTATATTCATTAAAATTTTCATTATTTTCCTCTCTCAGAGGAATGAATTTCATTTCAAAGTAAGTTTGAATTTGTTATTAGTGTGAATTTGTTATAACCATGTTAACTGTATAAACCTTTTACCAAAGATGAGATAAAAATGTAGAACAAAATGTGCTAAGAAGCAATCATTCACAAATGTAATACAGATAAATACGAAAATAGGGTCTGAATAATAAATTACTGGGTTATAAAGAATGTGTTAGAGCTTGCGGACCAGATGAGGCACTGGTCGCTGATTAGTACAATTACTGATTTGCTGGATGAATTCTGAACAATGATTAGTACAACTAGTACTCATTGTAACAGGGACCGTTACACATGTTCCCCAATGTTCCCGTTCCCCCCAAGTAGGAAGTGGTGTCAGTTGTTTCAGGAGAAATGATTTTGACTCAAAAGAAACCGTATAACATCTGAATATATAACTATTTTATAACGTTCACTCGATTTCGTAATTAAACAAATTAGTTTTCAACATTTAATAACTGACCCATCAAAATTCAGTGCACGTGTATGCACGTGTTGATTAGTAACTTAAACATGTCAGTATGTTAAAAACCTAAATATACAACTAAAACATCAATTTCAAAACATTTGAGTGGCAAATGAGAAACTAACAGCGAGTAGAAGTTATACACACCTGAAATAATGCACGTGCATACACGCACATGCGAGTGTATATCTGCACATCCAGTGATCTTGCAATTTAGGTTTTAGTAGTGTGTACATATCATCTCAATATCATTGAATATACCATATTCATGAGCAACATATATTAAAATACTAACCAATCAAATTTTGAGTGCACGTGCATGCGCATGTGGTGAAGTGATGTTGGCAACACCAATGAGTAGGGAGTCTCAAAATATATCTGCAACACAAATTTCAATACAATTCATTGAAAGACAACAATTTTATAGACAATATTTGAATTTAGACATGCAAAATGACAGTGCACGCGCACTCACGCATACTCGAATTCGACGAATGAATTTTATTCACAACATTCAATAGGCATTTCAATCATAAACCCACAACTAGGATTTCACTTCAATATAACTTTTAATTCAAAGGTTATAGCCGTTTTAGTACCCAAAAATCAAAGAAAAGCAATGCACCTGCATGCGAGTAAAACACCACATCGATGTTGATGTCATTCGAATATTAACAGATATACTTACAATATCAATTTCATGTTGTTTATATCATTTGTAAGAAATTTGTAGGGATTTCAGTATCGGCCAATCAGAAATTAGCGCACATGCATGCACGTGTGGGGAAGTGATTTTGCCACTGCCATTGAGTAGGGAGTCCCAATACATATTTACATTGTAAATTTTATAGCCATTCATTCAAATCTAACAATGTTATGGACCGATACTTGAATTTAGATGTCAAAAATGAAATTGCACACGCTCGCGAATTTGACAATAGAATTTTTGTTCACATCATTCAATAAACATTTAAATTATAAGCCCACATGTAAATTCTCAGCTCACTTTAACATCTAATTCAAAAGTTATGGCTATTTTAGTACCCAAATTATGACGGAAAATAAATGCACATACATATATGTGCACATGAGAAAGATTCAACATTGATGTTGATGTCATTCAATAGGCATTTGATAGATATACCTACAGTACAAATTTGATGTCGTTTGCATCATTTATAAGAAAGTTAGGATGATTTGAAAATCAACCAATCACAATTTAGCGCACATACATGCACGTTTGCCAAAGCCAATTTGCTATATATTTGCGTTTAGAATATTAACATACATTCACAGTCTAAGTTTCAAAAGATTTTAACAAAAACGACAAAAGTTATGGTCATTCCAAGAGTTGAAAATTCAAAAGATGATGCATGTGCACTTGCATGCACTTTTGCTAGTTTTATATCATCAATCTGTAGATACTTGGAATGTCTACTTATACTGTGAATATCATCTCATTCCCATCAACACCAACAGAGATATATACATTTTTGCATTATCCAATCAAAATGAAGCACACGTGCATGCAAGTGCAGAATCGTAATTTTGACCAATGAAAACGCTAAAGGGGCTCAAGGTATACATACAACGTAAATATCAAGCAATTTCATTGAAAAACAAAAAAGTTGCAGCGATTCAGCGGCCTGTAAACAAAACCTCCAATGCACTTGCATGCACATACAGGCATTTTCAGGCAAAATGATGTTCGTTCCGCACATCTACATATGCTACACTATCATCCTATATTGGTTTCATATTGATCACTTGAGTATTTTCTGAGAACACTCGTGGACAAAAAAGTCCCTAGAAGAAAGAAAAAATAAGAACAAGAAACCGAGTAAAACCAATATGTTCCCAACCTTCGTTGGGGAACATAATTACTGGTTTGCTGGATGAGTTTTAGAGCAATTATTAACTGTGACATTATTAGCATCAAAGTTGAAGAATGAATAAATAGAAGGATTGCCAAAATTTCCTCAGAATTGTCCATCAGAAATTCATCCCAGACACTGGCAACCTTCAGCTGGACTGTCATCACTGACAGCCTTGTGGCCTGACAGTCAGCTGGACTGTCATCACTGACAGCCTTGTGGCCTGACAGTCAGCTGAACTGTCATCACTGACAGCCTTGTGGCCTGACAGTCAGCTGGACTGTCATCACTGACAGCCTTGTGGCCTGACAGTCAATTGGACTGTCATCAGCAATTCAAAGTGCATACTACTAGTTGGCAGTTTGTTTTCATCTGAAATACTTTTTCTGTACTTTTTTTTTGCTTACAGAAATTTGTAAGTAGCTAACATTATTTCTATATCTTGAGCAAATGTCATTAACATGCTCAGGCTGCTCCCACTTGTTTTGGGTTCAAGTGAGTTTGATGTATGCCATTTTATATCTCTTTGGTGTCCAAGCTCCAGTTTAAAGGACTTAATTCATGTACTTAAACAGTTACGACACTTCATCACAATGACTATTTGTTTATCAGATTTAAACAGGTCGGACACTTCATCGACTATTTGTTTATCGGAGTCTTACGTAACTTTTTCAGTTGCCGTTGCTCACCTGTCAGATTTGTTATCATTCTGATTTAATCATCATGTATTCTTTACTGTTGACCTGTTGAAGTCACCGGATTTCACTGTTGTATGTATCCACAGCATATCATGACAGTCATAGTATGTATCCACAGCATATCATGACAGTCATAGTATGTATCCACAGCATATCATGGCAGTCATAGTATGTATCCACAGCATATCATGGCAGTCATAGGACAGTGTCTTTGATAGCAGTTTTTAAAACCGTCAATCTTTACGTATTAGGGACAATTCAGTTAATTATTTTTTATGCTACATATTTAATCATTACTTTCCATGTACATCATAATTTTAAGAACTAGTTTATCTAAACTAGAGTGAATGGAAATTTGTGAACAGTTTTTAATTACCCATGAGTATTTTGAATGACATTAATGATATGGTAAAGAAAATTGAGCTCTAGAAATAGTAGTTTAGTATGAGATGGTTTAAAACAGAAATGTTGAGTACAAATATATGCATTATAGCGGTATGGTTCTCTGAAAATACAAATTGTTCAAAGAATAAAAAGATTTGAGATGAGTTTGATAGAATATTTTTCAATGAAAAATTAATGTACCAACTTCATAAAATGCACAAGTGCATAGAAATGAACAAAAAAAAATTCTGTTTAACTTCTTCATTATCATTGAGGATTATGATCCATTGCAACTGTCAGCAACTAGCACAGAGAGCATGGTGACAGTGAACTATCGACATTTAGATCTGTACCTCAACTGACTTTCATCTGGTTCAATGTGTACATTGAAACCTAATGAAAAGAATTAAAGGTCACTCAAAATGTTGTATTAATGGAAGATTAAGAAACTGCATACATAGGTGTTCACACAAAGACTAATCCTCTTTAATCTGAGCATTAAAAATTGGGGTAACAAAAGAATACATGTACGACCATTAAAAGAGAACGTGGATGTACAAGTTCCCTCAATGGTTTGTACAAATGTGACTTTAAACATGCAGAGACATATCCAATGTGTACAGACTGCATGCTGCACCCAAGCAGAATTCTCCCTCAGTTGATGCTGTATTGAAGACAGCAGTCAGGGGCTGGGATTATAGAGCAGCTATAGTGTTTTATACTGTTGAGGATATTGTAGTATTTGAGAGAATGAGCTTTATCTAGGGCTTGTGATTGGAAGTATCTAACACATATATGCAAGTCATGTAACCAAAATATGGAATGGCGTACTTTTCCCAAAGCCAATGAGAATTGGGATGCCGCTGGTAAACCTCCTTTTCAGGTACATGTACAAATGATGAGAGCAAGAACTGAATTGATTGGTCAATTCAGTTGATGAGAGCAAGAATTGAATTGATTGGTCAATTCAATTGATGAGAGCAAGAATTGAATTGATGAGCACATCAATTCAATTGATGAGAGCAAGAATTAATTTGATGAGCACATCAATTCAATTATTGCATGCAGTATTTCAGTTGTTGTTCAAGTTAGTCGTAGTCAGAAAGAGCATACCCAAAAATGGTTACATTTTATGTGCAAGATAGACTTTAAGAATTATCACCAGAAAAATGACTTTGATTCAAAAAGATACACAATAAGAGCAATTTCAAAATGTTACTATGGAGTATTAAATGTTGAGATTTGTGACATAATGGGTGATATCTGGGCTAAGTAATTAGATAGGTTGATCTTGAGATTTTTCTTACATGGGAATAGTACTTGAAATGGGATGCTAGATAATTCTGTGTTTCTGTGACAAGGGTGCCATACTGGTTAGCAAAATACACAGTAATCATGTGTAACTAATGACTGTGTAAACCTTGCTGTGAAATTTTACTGTAAATTCAGTTAAACTGCCAATGCCCTAAGACAGTTTAACATTAAAGTCTCGAGGTTAAGCACGGTTTCCGCAAATATTTCTGAAGCAAATTCCTTCTATGATTCAAAGAAATCACTTGCATTAGAATTGCATGACGCTATCATTTATTGGATTTAACCCCCCCCCCCCCCCCCCCCCCCACCCACCCCCCGCAAAAAAAAATAAAAAATGAATGCCACTGTACAAAATAGAATGGTTTTGATTTTTTTGTTAGGGATGGAAAGCTCACAATTAATATACAAGTGCTCAACAATCTCATTACCAAAGTGGATGAAGTCAATTACATCTGATTTATAAACTGTAGATAATTTTGACGTAATTCATTCATTTCTGTAGCAACATTCAAATTTGTTGAAATCACATTTGTTTGGATTGTTTACCTTACAGTTAATTTAAATACAACATTTTCTGCCATTTTTTCTAAAACTATTTTTTACCGCCTCAATATGAGGAGTTCTTGTATGATATCTGAAATTTTCTGAAATGGGTTTAATTTCTATATTATAGTAATATTTCTATATATTTTTTTTTATTGGCCAGGGTAGCTGAGTGGTTAGATTGCCTAACTAGTAATGCAAGGATCCCGGGTTCAATATCTGATTGATCCAAAGATTTTCTCCCCTTTCTTTACTACAGTAACTTAGTACTGTCGTTCTGTAGTACATAAGACTTTACATTTTTACTTGCCACAACCAGGAACTATTTAAAAAACAGACCTGGTAATATATCACAAGTTTTTTGCAGAAACAAGATAGGATGCAAATGAATTGTACCTGAAATGTCACAAAAAATATCATGAAACAGATTGAATTGACAAAACAATTTTGCAGAACTTAGACTAACTCAGTGATTGAGAAATGATGTGTGTGTCCTTGAAGTTTGTTTATTATCTGTAGTTATTATGTAATTTTGATCATTAAACTTTCCAGGAGAGGGAGGTTTATTGTAAGTGATACCTGAGTCTCAGAAATGTTTTCATTTCTGAGGATGAGTCTTAATAATTACACAAGTATCAAGGATTTGTTTGTCTATGGGATCATTTAAGAAGACTGTAAACAATTTCATTACTTGTCACAAGGCAGAAAGACTGTTTGATTAATCTTTAGTTACTATCAAACCTTCACTTGGTAATCTGTTAGTCCAATGCAAAGTGACTTTGTATAATTGTCAAGTTGTGCGATTTCATTCATAGTTAAAATAAAGGTATTTGATTTAGATAATGGTAGATTATGGTAAATGCTGCAAAATTCAGGATTTTCTTTACTATTTCTTTGGTAGTATTGTGTGGAATGTTTAAAGAGCTGATATTTGAAAACGGGGGTTCAATACAGGGAAAATACTAAACACAATAATTCAATACAAATTTATAGAAAAAATTCTTTAAATTGTGGATAAATTTGACATGAGTGTAATATATATTTAAATTCAATAACTTATTTTTCAGTATTGATGTGCTTGAGATGTGTTACACAAAGGGTTTCAATGAACCTATGTATTTAGGTAAATGAGCCAATTAAACCCTCAAAAGAAACAGCCTCTGTTATCATCTCAATAGAAAGTTAAAAGCCTGAAAATACATGTCTACGAGTAAAAAAGGAGAGTTTTTAAAGGGGATATATTGTCTCGTACAAATGATTTAATTGAATTATGTGTCCCAGCAGTGGTGTCGATCCATTACGAGTTTAATCGTCCTATAGTAGATGATTTTCAATATGTTTTATTATGTGGTGGATTAATAACAGTGATGAGTGCATTGATCATGTTGGTGCACAACCATGTTCTGAAATATGAAGAAGGAGATCTATATTCTTATTATAAGCACTGGCTATCTTGCTAGGAAATCTTTGAGTAAGTTATCTGTTAGAGACAGTCTGAAAATTTTTATATAATTGACTATATGTGTAAAAACTTATCATGCACATGTATAAAGCTTATAATGCTCAGTGTGCATCATGGCAAATTTAATGAACTTTTTGAAATTAAAATCTTATATATATCATATGCCACATTTTTACTCAGTATGTTTTGAACATTTTTCTTGTTTTCATAAATGTCATGTTCTGGCATTTGTTTGTGAGTTTTGATATGGTTATACTGAGCCAAGGGATTTAAAGTAATTTGTACTATTTGGGGTTTTCTTGAAGAAGTTAATTCTTTTTTTTCCCAGGAATTGGCAACTCATACATCTTGCAGATGGTAACAATGATTTTTTTTTTACTTACAGCTTAAAAAGAAAACATCTGAGTTGAACAAAGCATGTGAGAAGCATTATCAACTGGAACAAGAATTAGCATTTTTTAAGATTGACTCTAAGTTTGACAGTCTCGGCAAAAGTCCCTCAAGTTTCCACACTGTAAGTGTTTCAACAAATTAAGCATTCTGTCCATGCTTTTTACGAGTATATCTGTTGATTTTTATCTGTTAAGTACACATATTTCATACATAACCAAATTCTGTAAATAAAAAAATATATGAAGTGGTTCTGATAAACTAAGCAAATTATTGCTCGCAATGCTCATTTAACTTTACACATTTGTAAAGCAGCCTAAGTATTTCTGTAATACACTGATAAACTTGTTTATATTTACAGTAAAACACACTTATAGTGAAGTGTTAGGTTTGAACAATTTTGATTTGTTATAAAAGTAATTATTTATGTCCAATAAATTCATAATATGTTTTAAAACTATACAGAAAATGTTTATCACTTCATTGTAAGCATGACTTCATTATAAGTGTGTTTGTTGTAACCATGTTCTACTGTACTTGTAAATAACAATGCTGGTTTTAGGAAGGGGATGACAGTGTTTGTTCTACATGTTCTACATGTTCTACTGTACTTGTAAATTATAATGCTGGTTTTAGGAAGGGGATGACAGTGTTTGTTCTACATGTTCTACTGTACTTGTAAATTATAATGCTGGTTTTAGGAAGGGGATGACAGCGGGGGTCTAGGAGAGAGTCCGTACATAGGAAGGGCTCGGTATAAAGCAAATCAGTACGCCAGAGAATCCGATCTGTCAGGGTCTCCACAACAGCACACCAGTGTGCACAGCTTGCCAAGTCCACAGAAAGCAGAAATCATGGAGAGAATGCACTCTCAGTTAGACAGTGAGCTCGCTAAGAAACAAGACCGTGTACAGAAAAGTGAGTACAATTCAGCATCTTATACAGTGTATATCATGTACACCAACATTTCACGTGCATAGTAAATTTCTATGTGTAAATTGTGTTCTTCAAGACAAGCATAGTTCTGTGAAGCATTTATTAGTTATGTATAGTAAATGATATAAAACAATTAATCTGAAATTTTCTTGTTAAGTTTTGGATCATTGTTGTTCAATTTTACCGTAAATGCTTTCAAAAATGTAAATGATTTTTTTAGGGGGAAGGGTGAGGGTAATTTTGAAAAATTATCACAAAACTCTCCTTGATATTGGAACATTTGTGATACTGAAGTTGTCAGTGCTAATAGGGTAGGGTAACAGGTTTAAATTTTCAATATGAAACGTAGAAATTTACCTTTAGTACACAGATTGCATGATTTCCTTTACTTCTTCATATATAATATATTTGTACTTTTGCATGAGCCACAATGTGTTTAATTCCTATGTATAGCAGAATGTTGTACTCTGGATACGTACCATGAATTCATGATTATGTACTTCATATCCATAATGATGATTTTACATTAGTGTTACCTTTGGCAATAGAAGACGGTAAGAGCAATGAATAGATCAAAGTCAGCATTGTTGCATGTAGATGTGTGCATTTGTAAATTTGTCAAATTTTATTGACTTTGATAGCGTATGTCATTTAACAGCATTGTTATCTGTAGAAATCCCTGTAGAATCAAAATTTAATTACTATGGATGAATTGGATTTGTGCTGCATATACTTTAACCTGAGTTAGCAAAATTTTAGCAGTTGGTACAGTAGGGTTCACTTAATCTGATACTGGTTATTGTAATAATCTGTAATCTGATACTGGTTATTGTAATAATCTGTAATCTGACACTGGTTATTGTAATAATCTGTAATCTGACACTGGTTATTGTAATAATCTGTAATCTGATACTGGTTATTGTAATAATCTGTAATCTGACACTGGATATTGTAATAATCTATAATCTGATACTGGTTATTGTAATAATCTGTAATCTGACACTGATTATTGTAATAATCTGTAATCTGATACTGGTTATTGTAATAATCTGTAATCTGACACTGGTTATTGTAATAATCTGTAATCTGACACTGGTTATTGTAATAATCTGTAATCTGATACTGGTTATTGTAATAATCTGTAATCTGACACTGGTTATTGTAATAATCTATAATCTGATACTGGTTATTGTAATAATCTGTAATCTGACACTGATTATTGTAATAATCTGTAATCTGATACTGGTTATTGTAATAATCTATAATCTGATACTGGTTATTGTAATAATCTGTAATCTGACACTGGTTATTGTAATAATCTGTAATCTGACACTGATTATTGTAATAATCTGTAATCTGACACTGGTTATTGTAATAATCTGTAATCTGACACTGGTTATTGTAATAATCTGTAATCTGACACAGGTTATTGTAATAATCTGTAATCTGACACTGGTTATTGTAATAAGCATTCGCTTTGTAACCTGGAGGTCATGAGTTCGAGTCCCGCTTGTGCCATGGCCATGTCAAACCTAAGACGAAAAAATAGGTAGTGATTGCTCCTTTGCCAAATGTTCGGCATTTAGAAGTGAGAATCACGGGTCTTTCGGATATGACCTTAAAAACGGAGCTCCCGTGTCATGATAGGCATTGGCATGTTAAAGAACCCTCACTGCTACGGCTCTGAGCGCTAAGCATAGGTCTAAATTTGTGGTACTTCACCTACAGCTGGTGATGTCTCAATATGAGGGGAAAATTCTCGACGGGACGTAAAACAAAGAAACAATCAATCAATGATCTGATAGTGGTTATTGCAATAATCTGTAATCTGATACTGATTATTTTGATAATGTGTAAATTGCTGATGATTTTTCCAATAATCTGTAATCTGATACTGATTATTCTGATCTGTATTTTCAATACTACCTGAAGGTAAACAAAGATGTTCAAGGAAAGTTAAAATCAAAATACTATGTCCATTAGGCACAAAGTTTAAGAAATTTGTTCATACATTCACTCTTCTTTTATTGCAGTCTTAGATGATATTATGCAAAACGTTATGTCAGATGAAATCTGTAAGTCACAAATTATGAAAAAGAATGCAGGGTTCTTATGATAGAAAATTGGACAGGGTGTAGATTTAACCAGCTTAATTCTATAGTTGATGGGCATCGGTTATTGGTAGCAATCTCAAATTTTGAATTTAGAAAAAAAAATTCTCTAGTGTATTGTCTTGGTAGATAACTCCTTTAGTGGTTTATGACCATCTGTAGTAGGTAATCAGATTTGAAAAAATTCAGCTGTAGTCAATGTGTTGAACTTTGGTTCAAACTGCTGTTGTTTTCATTTCCCATCTTGATTTACGCATGTTCCCCCTTTTCACATTTTCATCAATGACCTTTGTTTATTTGTTTGTGAATTTGAATAGCTGATAGCCAGGTTAGAGAGAGTAAGTATACATCTCACCTGTATGTCTTAAAGAGACCAGAGTTTGAGCAGAAAGTCAATTTTTACAAAGTTTCCACTTGAGTTCTATATGTGAGAGCATCTTGTTGTGGCCTTCACTATAATCCCACTCTTTATCTTCATAATGGCAGACAAACCTATCATGATTCTACTTGATTATGGAAACATCAATGTGCTCTCTCAAGCAAATGCAAAAATTCACATAAAATCTATTTATTAATTCATATTTCATATTATTCATATTTGGAAAACATAAGTCTTTTGAATTTGCTAGCATTTATTTTCTGTTTGCCACATTCCATTTTGTTCATTGTTTTATAATTAACTTCACCACCTAGTTAGTGTGTCTAGAACCTTCTGTATCCTGTTGCTAATCTTGTAGACTTGGTGATGTCCCATTGCATTATGGTATTTGGATCTTCCAGCGATCATTTATTTTCCATTTCTTTTCCTTTCGTGTAACATTATTTTTTCACTTCATAGCATTGATTATTCACCTTACTTTTCCATTATTAACCTGATAAAGATGCTGGAAAGGCATACGCACTGCTGGACGGCATACACTCTGTCTATGTTGGTCAACAATGACTATTCCACTAATGTTGCTTATGAGTTAAATTTTATAAAGGATATTTTATTGTATACACGTCAAGAGTTTCATTAGAATTATTTTATTGAGTGGATGACTGAATGTTTGCTAGAAAGTACATTTAGTTTTGGATTTTATGTGATTTGAATACACAGTAGAATTCTGCAACACTATGATTTTAATAATTGTATTGTCTTCAGATGTTGTCCATCATTTACTACATTATATTTTATGACATATTTTTTTTTTAAAATTTAACTGACCAGCTTGGTTGCTTTGTAAGATTTATATGATAGAGTACAAACCAACAAATAAAGGACCTGATAAAAAGATAATGATGTCACAGTCGACAAAATGTTTGTATGTTGTGAATCAGACTTTGGTTTATGTGTTAACAGCGGAGGACCGATTGAAGAGGTTGCAAGATGACTTGATGGGAACTGAGAGAAAATTACTCCAGGCCACAAAGGACCTCAAACGTATGGGGGACATCCCCGACAAGGATGATATTAAGGTCCAGATACGTCAAAGAATGGCCAAGAAAATGCAACTGGTGGGTAGTATATCCCCCTCACACTCACACACACAAATTTGATTTGTGTAAATACAGAATGAAAATTATGTACATATCATTAATTAGGATGCAGCTGCATATATATTGATATCATCGCTTTTTATTATTGTCTCTTAGATTATATTAAAATACAGGGCTATGCATTTGAAACAGGTAAACGAGCTCAGAGACAGTGCAACACAAATAGAAGAGGAGATTGATAAAACGAAGAATTCCATGCATCAGAATAAGGTGGATGTGGCTCGACTGAAAGGTCAGCTGGAGAGGCTGGACACCAAGGATCCTAAATATGTAAGTCATACCCTACCCCCATGTTAACAGGCTGGACAACAAAAATCCTAGATATGTCAGTCATGTCTCCTACCCCCATGTTAACAGGCTGGACAACAAAAATCCTAGATATGTCAGTCATGTCTCCTACCCCCATGTTAACAGGCTGGACAACAAAAATCCTAGATATGTCAGTCATGTCTCCTACCCCCATGTTAACAGGCTGGACAACAAAAATCCTAGATATGTCAGTCATATCTCCTACCCCCATGTTAACAGGCTGGACAACAAAAATCCTAGATATGAAAGGTCACACTCATCTCCATAAATTAACAGGCTAAACATGAAGGGTCTTAGATAAATAGTCTAAACAGCAAAGATACTAGATACATAAGACATAAGGTCACCCCCCCCACCCCCACCCCCCACCATTAACAGACTGGACAACAAAGATCCTAAATATGTAAGTCACCTCTCCTACCCCCAGAATGAAAAGGCTGGACAACAAAGATCCTAAATATGTAAGAGCAAGCCAAGTTTCCCTCCCCCCCCCCCTAAAAAAATACAGACTGAAAAAGAATCTTAAATATGAATGTCTCCCCTTTAAATTCCGAGACTTAACAGACTGAACAAGGATCTTAAATATGTAAAGTCAACCCTCATCCCCACCCACCCCCCACCCCCACCCCCAGAATTAACAGAAAAATAAACAATTCCATACCTTGTGCATACTATATGCCTGATAAAAAATTTTCTTCAGAATTGACTATTTTCTGTAACAAGGTGATTCTACTGAAAATGACATCAAGTACATTGTGTTACAAATTACGTATTCACTTCACAATTAGGAACATTATGTTACAATTTGTATTAGTCGTTTAACCGTTTTACAAGTATTTTGGACTTAAATGGAGAAACCGGAAGGACAAAAAGGTGAGCTGTAGAATGGGATGGATTTTTTTACTGTTACTTGTTTTTCTATTTTTTAACATTATTGATTCCTGAGGACTTCTGGAAGCTATCCCAGTGTGCAACAAGTATTGAAACACATGTAGTTTGGTGGAGATTATGTTTTTTTCATTTAATCTATTTAGTTTTGATGCATATTGAAAGAGGGAGAGATAGATAATATTGATTTGATTTAGTTAAAGAGGGAGAGATAGATAATATTGATTTTGATTTAATTAAAGAGGGAGAGATAGATAATATTGTTTTGATTTAATTAAAGAGAGAGAAATAGATAATATTGATTTTGATTTAATTATAGAGGGAGAGATAGATGATATTGATTTTGATTTAATTATACAGTATGATTGTGGTGAGGCTATATTTCGTGACTATGTCTGTTAACATTGTTTTTGAGTTCAGTTAAATGCCAGAGGAAGAATAGCATACCCATATAAAAAAAAATCCCTACCAAGAAATTTATGGGCAGCGATGATATTAGTTATCCAGATCTATGTTTATCAAGACTGAAGGTTGAGTTGAAATACAACCCGGGGTTAATTAATGTACACCCTGATTAGGCTTAGATAATGAATTTATTTTCAATATATAACCAATTTCCCAGAAATGTAATAGTGTGCTTAGGAAAAGTATATATATGCCTTTGGGATGTCAAAACAACCATCTTTATCTGGAAAAATTCATGTGACATCACATCCTGTTTACATGCAAATTCAGTTGATAGTATAGTTATTCACCTTTGAATTGTTAGCAAATCAGATTGTGCCACTTTAATTACAATAAAAAGAAGATATTTTAACCTACTGGAAGTATTTGCTGAACTTTCATTATCCTAGAGCAGCTAATCATGTCTTCTCTCACAGAGAGTTGTACGCGTTCTTTTGCTTTTTATAGCGGAAAATTTATGCTGAGATGGTTGATAAAGAACAGCAGATCAGCGAAAGTAACCAGATGTATGGACAGTTGAATCAGCAACTCGAGGTCATGTTAGATACCATCGCCAGGGAAACAGAGGACATCAAAAAGCTGGAAGTTCAGCTCAATGATGGTGGGTTCAAAAGACATCTCGAAAAGTACATGAACAAAGAAAAATAACCAAATAACAGAATTTTCGTAAAATTCATTTCATGTAGTGTTTGTGAAATTAAAATGATTTTGGAATACCATTTAATAGAAATAAATATTTGCACATGCACAGTGTCTCTGAAAACATTTTTTTAGATCGTATCGAGAGTAATGAATCCATCCGTACTGAGCTGGATGAGATTGTCGGAGGACTACAGGGATATTTATCTCATGTGAAGACGAAAGGCCAGAAAGTTCAGCGAGATTATGAAATGCTGCTCGGTGAAAAGATGTCATTGGAGGAACAATGTCGTAAACTTGAGCAGGAACTCAGTGTTCTAGACAGTGAAGCTGGCAAAGTGCCAACACTTGAGCAAGTAAGGGCACCTGTTAATTGAGAAACATACTGAGAACTTATGTCATTATCTCAGCAGCATGGGTTTTTTTTTATGACTTAACATTTGATAATTTACAGATTTCTGCAATAGAAGCTGAAGAGGTGATTTTCTGTTCTCCTTCAAGTTTGCTTGAGACAGAAATGGCCTTGTTCATGTATTATCATGAAATTTGCTATAGCACGTAAACATGAATAACAAATGTAATTTATTGCATTTGGAAGAAAAACTTGAAGTGTGGACTGTAACAGTTGAAGGAATTGGGTTGTTCAATTTGTTCTACTTTGGTGGTTGATATGCATATATATTTTTGTAGTAGTTAGAGGGACAGCATAAGGTCAGTAGTGTTGTTGTTTTGTTTTTTTTCCAATTTATTTCATTTGGTGTTTTATGTAATTTCCACAGAGACTGATGGAGTTAGAAGATTCTCTGTCCAAACACCAAGACATGAACCGGACCCTAGAGGACCAGATCCACAGGAACCGCTCCAAGGATGCCGAGTATCAGGATAAAATGGAGACCACAGCTCACGAACTCCAGGAGATGAGGAAGGCCCTGAAGGATGCCGAGAGGAAAGTCAATGTCAGTAACATCAGTAACAGGGGCTAATAATCAAAACATCAGTGAAATCAGTCTCATTCAGTAACCAGACATTCAGCAATGGTTCTTAAAAAAAAGATCAGTTTTAGATTGTGTGAATTCACTTCAGATTGAATTAAATCATATGGATTGTGAATATTCATCAAACTAATTATTTGTTAAACTAATTGTAATAACTGAATATTCATTAAACTGATTGTATTATTATAATTGTGAATGTTCATTGAACTAATCATATTCATGGTTTTTTAGAATGACAGACAACAGTATGATCGGCAGGTGCAGACTGAGCGAGAACGAGCAGAGCGGGCAATGAGGGAGGCTCGAGACAAATCTCATCTGGAGGATGAGATCAGGAAACTACAGAGTCAGCTTAACAATACAATGGTATGTTGTTTACAACATATATTACAACCATCAGTTGATATTTTTTCATTTGTATGTGTATCATGCTGATATTTTTTATGTGTATCATGCTGATATTTTTTATGTGTATTATGCTGATATTTTCATTTGTATGCCAAGTGTTTTCTAGAAATGCTGAAAATTTGAATGAATTTGTAAAGCAATAATACTACATGGTCCTTGACAAAGTAAAATAGTTACATGTACAAGTTTTCTTAGGTTGGTTTTTTTGGGGTTTTTTTTTTTGGGGGGGGGGGGGTTGTTTTGTGACTCTCTGCGGAAATATATTGGATTTATCAAGCCCTAGATTGTTCTGTATTGAATGGCTTTTGTTGTCTTGATGAACCTAATAATTGTAATAAATGTATTTTCAAAAGCAGCCAGTTGCAAAGTAACTGCTATGCATTGTTTAAATACTGACATTTCCAGAGCTTTTTCCTTTGATATCTTTACCCGTTGAACTGGTTCCCATTTCTCCACAAATGTGAACAATCACATGTGAATGTGAATCTTGATAAATGTAGTACGACAATTTTAATGGTGTGAATCTTGATAAATATAGTACAACAATTTTAATGGCTAGGAATATTCTGATACAAATGACAGTGTAAAATGTAAATATAAAAAATAAATTTTATTTCTGTGTGAGGGTATGAACAACAATGCTTCATGCCAGCATACTTTTCATGAAGTGCTGACATGCTTCATGAAGTATGCTGGCATAAAGCATTGCAGTTCATGTCTTCAAGTATATTCAAAAATTTGAAATTCATGTCTTAAATAACATTATTTGTATATATGGTAGTCTGATGAACTATTGTGACTGTTATTTTTACTGCAGGCTCAGCTGAGTGACAAAGACAGGAAGTTGAATGATTCCATTCCTAATCCAGAATTGAGGAAAAGATTAAAAGATCTCACACAGACTGTTAAAACTGGCAGGGCAAGCCTCTCTTATATAGCTTCTGTCATAGTTATAAAGAATGAATAACTTACTTTGTAATGATTGGTAGATAGAGTTGTGATAAAAATAATTTCAAAACAGTGAGAGAAAAAAAGTCATAAAGTTTATAATCTCATAGTGGGTGGTTTGGCATGAGAGATTTTTAGCTACTGACATCCAGATTTCCTCTGTTCTGTAGAGCCCCATTAGTCCTCAGAATGACAGAGATATGCTGGGCAAAACCTTTAAGGATCTTCAGCAATTCATCCATGACAGTGCCAACAAAAGTCTCTTGGAGGTGGAGCAGATGAAGAAAACCACTAGCCATGTAAGGATTTGTTTTAAAATGGAGAGTTTTTATACTTTGAAAGGAAAAAAAAAAAGAATTTTTATTCAGAATTTAAATGATTTTATGTATGAATAATGAAATAGAATTGAGGGGAGAAAAACCAGATCCTTATCTCTGTTTACCCTTGTTAGCCTCTAGAGTCTGGCAATGTAAGTGACTGTAACACCTGCTGGGGATCACGTATAAGATCATCCTTGCTTCGTATTTTACCACTATCTCATTTAGAATAGATTTAGAGGAAACTTTGTAACAATACAATTCAATCTCAAAATCTTTATAGCCATGTAAACATTCCTATGGGAAAAATATGAAATTTGAATCGTATAGAAATATATACATTTTACAGTGGTGGAGGATAATATTTAGAATTTTCCATAAGCTTTATCAGAACAGCTGCAAAATACTTGTATTTCATTCATGTATTTCATAAACCAAATTACTGTCCTTTTAAAGTCTTAGCCTCTTGTATTTTTTATTAGCAGTCTAGATGTCTGTTTCTAATGCATGCACTGAAGTCATGTATATACACGTTCTGTACCATGTAATCTCTTTGAAATCTTCAAATTTTCATCAAGTTCTGCAACACAAAATCTTCCATTTTCATCAAACTTCGTATTTTGAAATACTAGTTTTCAATTCACATGACTTTCTGTTATTTTACACATATACAGGATAGATTCAAATTGTCTTATAAATTTATGTATCATTCATTCAGCACATAGCTCTTGCTTTTGCATACAGAAAGTAAATTCATGAAGTTTTTTATTTGAATAATGAACATCAAGGTTATTGCAAAATTATTGATGAACATGCATGAGCATCTGGAAGTCAATATTTGATATCATGAAGAGAGACGCAGACTTATTTTGATGTTCAATTTTCTCCACATAGGCTGATGCAGAGATTCAAACACTTAGAGAAAACTTGAAAAAAGCAGAAAACAAGTTACAAAGACGGGCTGAAAAAGACCATAGCAAGGATGAAAAGGTAATATCAGGTCAGAAAGTGCACCGAAATGTGACACTTTTCACACCTTGTACAATGAGATGGGGATAAAATGTCACATTTGATTTTTTCACAGTTGGAGGCCGAGAGGAAAAACAACAAACAGCTGATGAATGAGATACATCGACTCAAAGAAGCTTACAAAGATCTGGAAAACAAGTCTGCACAGGTTAATAAAGAGCTGTGGTTTATCTCTGCATAGGTTAATAAATAGCTGTGGTGTATCTCTGCATAGGTTAATAAATAGCTGTGGTGTATCTCTGCATAGGTTAATAAATATCTGTGGTTTATCTCTGCATAGGTTAATAATTATCTATGGTTTATCACTGCATAGGTTATTAAATAGCTGTGGTGTATCTCTGCATAGGTTAATAAATAGCTGTGGTTTATCTCTGCATAGGTTAATAAATATCTGTAGTCTATCACTGCATAGGTTAATAATTATCTATGGTTTATCACTGCATAGGTTATTAAATAGCTGTGGTGTATCTCTGCATAGGTTAATAAATAGCTGTGGTTTATCTCTGCATAGGTTAATAAATATCTGTAGTCTATCACTGCATAGGTTAATAATTATCTATGGTTTATCACTGCATAGGTTATTAAATAGCTGTGGTGTATCTCTGCATAGGTTAATAAATAGCTGTGGTGTATCTCTGCATAGGTTAATAAATATCTGTGGTCTATCACTGCATAGGTTAATAAATATCTGTGGTTTATCTCTGCATAGGTTAATAATTATCTATGGTTTATCACTGCATAGGTTATTAAATAGCTGTGGTGTATCTCTGCATAGGTTAATAAATAGCTGTGGTTTATCTCTGCATAGGTTAATAAATATCTGTAGTCTATCACTGCATAGGTTAATAATTATCTATGGTTTATCACTGCATAGGTTATTAAATAGCTGTGGTGTATCTCTGCATAGGTTAATAAATAGCTGTGGTTTATCTCTGCATAGGTTAATAAATATCTGTAGTCTATCACTGCATAGGTTAATAATTATCTATGGTTTATCACTGCATAGGATAATAAATATCTGTGGTTTATAACTGCTAAGATTGATAGATTTATGTGGCTATATCTGCATAGTTTATTATCTATGATTTTTCTCTGAGCAGGTACTAAATTCTATTCAATGGTTTTTCTCTGCCTAGTCTAATAAATATCTGTTATTTTTCTCTGCTTAGGTTGATAAATATCTATTGTTTGTTGTTTTTCTCTGCTTAGGTTAATGAATATCTGTGGTTTATCTCTGCTAGGGTTGATAAATATTGGTGGTTTATCTCTGCTAGGGTTGGTAAATATTGGTGGTTTATCTCTGCTAGGGTTGATAAATATTGGTGGTTTATCTCTGCTAGGGTTGATAAATATCGGTGGTTTATCTCTGCTAGGGTTGATAAATATCGGTGGTTTATCTCTGCTAGGGTTGATAAATATCGGTGGTTTATCTCTGCTAGGGTTGATAAATATTGGTGGTTTATCTCTGCTAGGGTTGATAAATATTGGTGGTTTATCTCTGCTAGGGTTGGTAAATATTGGTGGTTTATCTCTGCTAGGGTTGATAAATATCGGTGGTTTATCTCTGCTAGGGTTGATAAATATCGGTGGTTTATCTCTGCTAGGGTTGGTAAATATTGGTGGTTTATATCTGCTAGGGTTGGTAAATATTGGTGGTTTATATCTGCTAGGGTTGATAAATATCGGTGGTTTATCTCTGCTAGGGTTGGTAAATATTGGTGGTTTATATCTGCTAGGGTTGATAAATATTGGTGGTTTATCTCTGCTAGGGTTGGTAAATATTGGTGGTTTATCTCTGCTAGGGTTGGTAAATATTGGTGGTTTATATCTGCTAGGGTTGATAAATATCGGTGGTTTATATCTGCTAATTTGATAAAGATAACTATGTTACATGTTTATCTTTAATTATGATGTGTAAATGTAAAACTTGAAATGACAGACATAAATAGAAAGTTTGTCTTGTAGGGTCGACCAATTATGAAGATTGTATATCGTCCTGAGTCTGAAACTGACTCACTAAACTCGGAGGAGAAAGCTCTGTATGATGAACTACAGAGGGAGTTGTTAGAACTCCGTCGTAACATGCGAGCCAAGGAGAATGAGAATGCAAAGCAGGTAAGTGATTCGGGAAATGTGCGGGACAATTAAACATTAACTTCAACAGATGACAGTATTTCATGACTTCTGAATTATTTTTAGCTTGCAAATGCAGAAAATGAAGCAGCCATGTTAGAACAAATAGTGAGAGAGCATGAAGAAGAACTGTCTAAAACCCGAGAAGAAAACGAGCTGGAAAAAGTAAGGGGGAAAACTCTTAATATATTGAAAAAAGGAAATAAAATTAATTATTCCATAAGTAAAGTTTTCATATAATGCATTCAAAAGATAAAGTTACTGGTATGTTTTTCTTTCCATAGACCAGAATTAAGGTATATCTTGTTTTATGGTATTGATATCTGATGACTCATTCTATTTAGCACATTATCATTTTAAATAAACATGGTAAAGGTGTCTAGAACAGTTTGGGTTTGTAGAATGGTGATTCAAGAGTTTGATTAAGATTGTTCCGACTATCCTTCTCTCTTCATACAAACACCACTTTGGATATGGGTGATTTTTCAACATTCCTTTAAGAATAAAAACGAAATAAATGGCAATATAAATATGCACTGAACCTTTAATTTGATTTACCATATAGCAGGTTTTTCTGCGGGTTGATAATTTTAGCTTATTTTGGCAGTTATTATGATGCAATCTAATTTTTAAAAGATAAATTGTGCACTCGAATGATCTGTATTTTTGCAAGAAAGATAACTCTGTATAGCAGTGGTTTTTATGTCAAAGGTATATGTAGTACTCTTCAGTTTGAGAGGTAAATAAACTACTGTTATTTTCCAAAAACAATAAAATATTTTATTGATATTTAAGTTGTTAACATGAAACTGTTTATAAATTTTTATGTGTTAGAACTCCATGTCTACTAAAATACTTTCCACTAATATTATTTGTATACATATAAAATAGTAGATCACCAAACTTTACACCTGCAGAAAAACACCACTATATGGTAACTAGTGTCCTTGTTTATTCATATTTAGCTCACCTGAGCTGATAGCTCAAATGAGCTTTTCTAATCAAAATCTGTCCATCGTCTTTTGTCTGTCTGTTGACATTTCACATTTTTTACTTTTTCTCTAAAATCATTAGGCTATTTGCAGCCATGTAATGTAGTTTCAAGTTTGTAAGTTTGTTCAAACCATGGCCCCTTAGGTCAAGTTGGAGCCTTATGAATGCATAAGAATAACTTTCTCAAGAATAACATATGGAGATTAAAATTTGCAAAGGAATATATGGGTTAGGATAGGATTATGATTAGGGTTTGAAGATTTATTTAAGACTATATACAAGTACTCTAGCTCTGCATGTACAACGGGGAAAAAAGAGGGAAGGAAATCTTTTCGAAATTTCTTGAGATTCACAAGGGTCCACCTATGAATCCTGGGGCTGGGAACCATAGAGTTTTAACATTTATACAGGAACAACCAGAAATTTTCTTTTTTGTCAGAACAACAAGGATACATTGTTCAAATTGATCAGTAAACATCCTTTTATTGTGTTTATTCAACTTTGTTCAAAGCGTGACCACAGGAACAGCTACAGTATGGTTTTGAAGTTGTAAACTATTAGTGTCAGAAATTACAAATATCTATATTTTTAATGCTACCATTTAATTTAAATCTATTGAATTCAAATTGGATATGATAGAAGACAAGATTATATGGTAGGAGACACTGTAAAATTTAGATTAGGAGGTGAAATGTTTGTCTTATGCAGACACTTGTGATTTTTCTGTTGTAGGAGAAGTATGAAGCTCGTATGCAGGTCATCGCTCAGGATTTGGAGCAGGCTCAGACCACAGCCGATCAGCTTAAGTACATGTTGGATGAACGAGATGCTGTACTTCATGGGGAAATGCAGAGCAAAAACATGAACAACCAGATGATTAGTAAGTTTTCAACTCAAGAAGAAGCAGTTATGACAGATGAAAATTAAATGAAAACTAGATTTGATAACATGTTTGGAAACAAAAGTGATATTTTATACCAGTATTTACACAGTACAGTGCGAAACAGTTTTTTGTCCAGTACAGGGCAATACAGTTTTTTATCCAGTACAGTATGATACAGTATTTTATGTAGTACAGTGTGATGTAGCATTTTATCCAGTACAGGGCAATACAGTATTTTATCCAGTACAGTGCAATACAGTATTTTATCCAGTACAGTGCAATACAGTATTTTATCCAGTACAGTGCAATACAGTATTTTATCTTCATTGTATGTTTTCTTTACAAACAGCTGATTTAAATACAAAAGCAGGTAAAATGCATGTTAACATTCAATTCACAAAAAATAAATTTTCAAAAAAAAATGGAAGCACCCATTGTAATTCACAGCCTCCGAAATCCTGTTCACCCCATGTGATATGTTTCTAACTAATGGTGTGTGCTTGTCCTAAAATGAAAATACACAAAGGTCATATTCTTTGCACATTGTGAATAAGTGATATCAAGAGGGATAGGCAATGATTTCTTTTACTTTGTTACTTTGGAGTGGTGAAGTGACCTAAAAGTGTGTGTTTTTTAATGATAATTCAAATGTAATGCATGTTTTTCGTATTGTTGAAAAGTACATGTGCAAGTATTGATTGATATATCACAGTGTGTAATGCAAAATCATGGATAAAATTTTAAAATTTGTAGACACTTTTAGGTTTTAAAATGATTTTCACATGCAGGTGCTCAAGAGGCAGAGCTGACCAAGCTGTACAATATTTTGGAAACCCAGCGTCAGGAAATTGACCACTTAAACCATCTATTGGACAATCTGGCTGCAGGGGGCAGTGCTGCAGGTTAGAAAACAAATACATGAACACCCCCTCATCAAAAAAATAATTACAAAATCAATGCAGAATAGTTTACCAAGTGATTTAGTAACAAATTTTCACAATATGAAGTAGTGACTATTCATTCATTATAGTACGTTTTTTGTCAGTTATAGTGTATAAATCCTGAGATTGGTCATATTTTTGTCAGTTACAGTGTATATATCCTGAGATTGGTCATATTTTTGTCAGTTACAGTGTATAAATCCTGAGACTGGTCATATTTTTGTCAGTTACAGTGTATAAATCCTGAGATTGGTCATATTTTTGTCAGTTACAGTGTATATATCCTGAGATTGGTCATATTTTTGTCAGTTACAGTGTATAAATCCTGAGACTGGTCATATTTTTGTCAGTTACAGTGTATAAATCCTGAGACTGGTCATATTTTTGTCAGTTACAGTGTATAAATCCTGAGACTGGTCATATTTTTGTCAGTTACAGTGTATATATCCTGAAATTGGCCATATTTTTTTTATCTTTATGATTGTATTTGAAGTATTTTTCACCTATGTTCTCCTCTGTAACAGCTGGCCCAGTGTTTGATGATGAGCTGTGGAAACTACGCCAGGAGGTCAATCGCCTAAAGGAGACACTGGCCATGCAGTCAGCCTACGTCCAGTCTATGCCAAAGCCCCAGGGTGTAATGAGCACCCATGCGAGCACTGGGATGGGACCATCTCAGGTTAAAAACATTAACTGTATTTTTTTTTTTATCTTATTTTAGGTCAGTTGAGTGACCTACTGTCATTGGTCTTCATCCTTCATCATGTTTAGTCCATTAATATTTTCACATTTTTAACTTCTTGAAAACTACATGACCGATTGTTACCATTTTTGGTGTGAAGCTTCTTTAGGATAAGAGGAATGTAAATTGTGAAATTTGTGATCTTAGCTCCCCCAGGACCTCATGGATAGAGCCAAAACTGCTAAAAAAAATTGCCAAATTTTGAAAAATTTTCTTCTCTATACCCACACACATGTGGGAGAAAAACCAAATGCATAGTTATGATGCCCATGAAGCTTTTTGCCAAAATTGTGAAATTCATGGCCTCTTGGTCAGGAGTTCAGTCTCTAGTGTGGGGCCAATATGGCCATATAGTAAAGATACATGTATAAGTCATAGAAATCTTCTTTTCTACTCTCAGAAAAACTAAATGCATGGTTATGATGTCCATGAAGATTTCTACCTTAGAAAATCTTCTTTATTCTCAGACATATGTGAGGAAAAACTAATGCATGGTCTGTGTATGGGCTATGGTACTCAGGTGACCGTTAAGGCCTGTGGGCATCTTGTTTTATTAGAATTGGTCACATTGTTAAAGGCAATTACCACCTGTACTTTTACTGGTAATTGTTACTCAATATACTTTCATATTATTGTGGAATCAGTATTGTTCGTGGGGGCTCAGTGTTTGTGGATTTCGTGGATATCTTTTACCAACGAATTTACGTCCCCATGAATCAGTTATTCTTTGCAATAGCTTCTATAGTATAATGTTATATATTTTCAAAATAACGTTAATCCTCGAAATTCCATCCCCCACGAACTAGTAAATATTTGGCTACCCTCAAACATTGGCCCTCATGAACTTTAATGATTCCACAGTATTTGTAATTTAAAGAATGACTGTATGGTAAAACAAATTTACGACAAAAACACTTTTCGTGAATTCACACTTATTACAAAGTAAAATTTATTCCTCTTCAAGAGGAAAATAATGAAAATTTTATTGGACCTAATGAAGAACTGTATTTTTTTTTTTGCTTGCCCTGAAGGTTTGCTGTAATCTTGTTTTACTTCATAAACATAAATGAGTAAATTTATTTCTCAAATGGATTTCAGTATCATGGTCAAGCATCGGGACCCACAACTTACACACCAGTATTAACCCAACAACATGGGGCACCTATAGGGATCATGCCTGGAGCACCTATGGGATCGATGCCTGGAGCACCTATGGGATCAATGCCTGGAGCACCTATGGGATCGATGCCCGGAGCTAGAGGGACTATGGTATGATCGGCAGTTATTATTTCTTCTAGCAGAGCTGGAGATGTTGTAATTATCAGTTATATGCATCCGACTTTTCTCTCTTGACTGCTCCACAGACCACTTTCAGGAATGGATTGGAATGATAATATTGTTGATACTGAATTGATTTAGGTTTTATTTATATAAACATGTTGATTTTATACCTGTGTTGACAAATGAGAAAAGAAAAAAATAAATTGCCTAATAAAAAACGTTAAAATTCCTACTGACTTCATGTGTCATTACATTGGTCACCTTAAACCATTGTGGTTGTGTTCTTTTGACCTGGCCATTGTAAGTAGCATCATAGTAAATTGCTATTTCATTTTCAGGGTGCTATGAACACGGTCCCAGGTGGAGCTTCATATGGTGGTCACCAGCCAGGTATAGGAGCAGATAGAGGTGAAGCAAGAATGCCACCTGGTGGTAGACCTGCAGGAAGGTCAAGGTCAAGTGAAGGTCGATTAACACAAGGAGCAAGGATTTCAAGCAGAGGTAGGAATTCTATAGGGTAACTTTCATTACTTGATTCAGTTTGCATCTGTTCTGTTGTATTCTTTCTATAACCTGTAAAGTATAAGTTGATACTATGTGTACTTGCATGTCTGTTTTTTTGTATTGAAAGGAGGGGCTGGTGACTCAGATCCAGAGAGTGTGAGAAGTCACAGAAGTGGAAGATCAAGACATGGACGATCAGGTCGAGAAAGAACCAGATCTTCTCGTTCTAAAACAGCATTCGAACCAGTGCACAAGCCACAAGCTTATAAACCAGTCCAAACTACAGGAGTCTATCCCCAAGGGGTTCTTAATACTGGTCAAGGTTCTCAACCCCAGCCCTCACAAAACATTCCAGGGTATCATCCGGCCACAGGGTCTTTTCACAGTAGCCTGTTTCCACAAGGTGTTACCCAGGCAAGAGGAGTGAGCCAGACTCCTGGTTATGCTGGTACACAAACACCAGGTTATGGAAGTACCCAGACCCCAGGGCATGATGGCACCCAGACATTTGGATATGGAACAAACCCTGGGATAGCTGCTGGAGCCACACAGACCCCAGGTGTCCATGGAACACAGACGTCCTATCCAGTTGGACAGATAAGCTATTTACCTGTAGCAGCCAACCCAGTCCAGTCCACGGGATCTGGCATGAAGTACTTGCCTGCATACTCCACATCTCCTGAGCGTCCTGCTGGCAGAATTTACTACCCCCCTGGTGGTGCCCCACCTCCACCACCACCACCATCCTCAGGGTCCATCCAGTATGGTCCTTCATCTCCCGGACCTCGTGTCACTTTCCTGCCACTGGCACCGGTAGCAACTGGAACACCTGTTAAAGGCAGGCCACCTGATGGTTCTATGACTGTCCCTCCCAGTCCTATAGGTATGTATTATATAGTTTAAACAGTATTTTATTCAACAAATAATTGAACAGGATGAGATAACAGGTAATTATGATACATGCATATTGTGACATTGATATAAGCACAATGTATCCACACCTAGCAGATTTTCTATTCTAATACCAGCAACAGTGTGAAGAACTATCGATATTAGTTCAGTAACATTGGATATACTGTAGTCTTGTGAGTTTACTCCAGCATGCATTTTCCATTGCCATTCAGTGATCAATGATTACCTTTGTCAGAAAAGCATGCAAACTGTTATCACTTCATCTTTGTACTCTCATATTCCAGACCCAAACAGTACCAAAAATTTTATAATGATGAAAGTATGTCAATTAATGTAATTCAGATGTATATTAGAGGAATTGATTTGTCCAAATACTAGCAAATCTTTAGAGAGATCATTTGAGTTCACAATGGTTGCATATTGTTTAAAGACAGTAATGAGCACATTAATCAAATCCATATAGAAGTTAAGCTCACCAGTCACAAAACATGCCTTTCATTTGTTTTATCAGACTAATCCATGTTTAAATAGTTACTAGTAGAAAAAGTGTTGTTATAAAACAAAAGAATTATCTTCCATAGTCAATTGACCGGGGAGGTCATTGTAGAATTAAATCCCCAGTCTGATTGTTGACACATGAGCTGAGTTGAAATTCGGTCATGCCCATTCACGTTGTGAGAAATTCACTCATCCAGATCAGTCGTCCATTATTAGCCTGCCTTGTGTTAGAACCATTAGGAGATAATAAGGTGGCTATACAGACCCAACACCAGATAAATCCTAAAGTTATGTAGGAGCGCTATGATTCATATTTACATATGGCTTTCTCGGTATATCACAGACTGCAAAGTGCTGCATTTGGAATTAATGAGTAATTAAGCAATTAACCAACATCTGGTCTGCATGGTAGGTTTACTTTTGTGTTGATCCTATGAATATCTCAGTATAAATCTGTTGTCAGGAACTTCAGAAATTTAAAAAAATTGTTATCAGGAATCAGCGCACCTGATATTTACTTGTTCTGAATTCTTTTAAATATTACAAAGGCATGATTTTATTGCATCTTATTGAAGTCTGGATTCAATTAACTTCTTTTAGACATTGATTAAATGTTTATATTGAATTGATTAGTTTGCTGAATCAAAATGAAATGTATTGGAGGATTTTACTGGACTGGTGATGTATTTCAGTGGCTGGATCCATCAGTATGGACGGCGGTCAGCCACGAGGAATCCTGAAGAATGTTGATACTGGTGGTGGGGATGACACGTATCTGTTCTGTAATGTTCCAGAACATCATGACCTGGTAAATAACACTGAATGAGGAATAATAGATTGTGTAGAGAAATGAGAGAGAGGAAAACCTACCGCTTGTTGCTATTTGTTATTTTGACGCATAAAATGCATTTGATTTTCAGGAGGAAAACAAAATACAAAAAAAAAAACAAAAAACAAAAACTTGCTTTCTTTCCATTAATACTTTTTGGCTTATTGAGAAATAAAGTCTCAGCATTTGATAGTACTAGTTTAACTACAGTTAGATTTAATGCAAATCTTGTAACACATTATGTGGGAGAGAGATTTAAGTGGAATTCATTAACGTGTTCTGATCTGTGTGTAGATCACAACTTTAGATCCCATGTAAACTTACATCAGCTGTTATCAGTCGTATGTAAATAACCCACAATAACAATATCAAAAGCAGCTGTGTGAATTGGACTAGATGTTAGAGCTGGATGTACACAAACAGATCTCATTTCCTACTGGATTTTATCACATTAATTCATGTTCTTTAATTGTTGTTGTCAGTATGCAAGATGATATCATTATATTTTCCTGTGATATTGATGCAGTTTAAAATCTTAGTGCATTACTAAACCATTCAAAGTTTATATTGAATCTATAAATCATTTAAAGATGAAAGATATTATTGGACATTAGTTATTTGTGGAATTTCTTGTTCGCTCGGTAACACTCAGTGACGGGTGTTGGACAAAGTTTAGACTCAGTCAAGATCAGTTGCAAAAGATTGATTGTCAAGTAGGTCTTAATATGATATGAAATTAAATAGCCAGTATTTAAAATGCCCATTAAGAGATATGCTTATCAATGAAAGGGTGAAACTAACACCCAATAACTACAGAGGATTAAGACTGAAACCAGCTAAAAGTCAAGAAGAAATGTCAGGGGTTTAGTTGTGGGCCATTTTGATAAAACATTTAATAAATATTCATTCCTTAAGTAACTGTAACACTTCTATTTACATTTTATTATAAAGAATGATATTCAGTGCCTTGTTTAAAACGTCTGCCCCATAGAATGTTAAAATGATTAGAACCGTTTTGTTACATGTAACTCCCAGTGACAAAAATAAATTGTCACCTATCAAAAACATGTAGCTATTGATTACATTAATTGTTTTCAATTGTTTCTATGATGTCACAAAACTAGCCAATTCCTGACATCGCTCTAAAAGTTCAAAATTTAGAAGTGAAAGAGTGTGTATTTCACCATATTCACATATTTTACACACAACATAGTAATTAGCAGAACTATGATCTGTATTGCTGTGGGCCTTTTTGATTAAACATAGTGATGCTTACTCGTTTATTTTTAGGTAGCTTTACAAAACCACCATTTAACAGGCTCAGTATTGTTATTCTGTTTCTAGGAAGACTATATTGCAGAACTTCAGGAAAAGCTACGAAAAATGAAAGCTAAAATAGCTAGAGATGAGGTAGGTACCATTGTATAAATTCCTACGCCATGTAGCTAAAGATGGGGGTGTCATGTAAATTCCTACCCCATAGTTTGGAGAGGATTTTTAGTTAGAGATAAAATTATAAAATCAGAAATTGTATGTACATGTACCAGTGGGTAAAAGATACAATATTTATCTGCTGAAGTGAGTACTAGGTACTGAAATGTTGTCCTTGAATTTACTAATGGTAAGAGATATTTGTTGGTAAAAGATATAATATTTATCTGCTGAAGTGAGTACTAGGTACTGAAATGTTGTCCTTGAATTTACTAGTGTAAGTGAGTACTAGGTACTGAAATGTTGTCCTTGAATTTACTAGTGTAAGTGAGTACTAGGTACTGAAATGTTGTCCTTGAATTTACTAGTGTAAGTGAGTACTAGGTACTGAAATGTTGTCCTTGAATTTACTAGTGTAAGTGAGTACTAGGTACTGAAATGTTGTCCTTGAATTTACTAATGGTAAGAGATATTTTTTGTGGTCGGTGGTTATTTTGTCCATTATTATAGAAGACTAAAGATTTTGCACCCCAAAACATCTGCAGAATATAGAAATACTTTTTGTAATGTTGCTTAATTCATCAGCCATTGACACATATGGTAATTTAGTGATTTGAAATTAAGTATAATACGTCTATGTTCAGGAATTACAGAGGCAAGCAGAGGAAGAGGATGACAATAGATTAATACGTAGACTCCGAGGAGAGTTGGAGGTATGCTTGTAACTTTTCTGTTCTCTTGTATGGCGTACACTTATACTTTTTAAGTTATGGAGACCCTCAAATTCTTTTTATTTGTGAATTATTCATATATCCAGTTAGAATTTTGTTAGAATGACATTATTCCATCCATGAACTGTTAATATTTTTTGCCATTGAAACGGGGAACATATTGGTTTGCACCTGTCGGTCGGATGGTAGACCAAGTGTTGTCTACTTGATATCATAAGCTTTACTTGACAGACATTGCACTTGTTATACTGCTTTTTCCTAAAGAGTAGATGACCCCTATTAATTTGGAGGTCACAAGTTCAAAGGTCAAGGGTTAATCTACTCTGGTCATAGGAAGATATTGTCGGCTCAATTCCTATAGAACCTTTGCTTGACAGACTTTGTACACTGGTTCCTTTTAAGAAGTAGATGTCCCCTATTGATTTAGAGATCAAAGGCCAAAGGCCAATCTACTTTGATCTCAATATCTTGAGAACCTTTTGCTTGACAGACATCAAACTTGATACACTGTTACATCTTAAGGAGTAGATGACCTCCATTGGTTTTTAAGTCCCAAGGTCAAAAGTCATAACTCAATTGAATGGTTATTTGAAAATGTATGCTCAGTATCTTCAGAGGTCAAACTTAGTATTGTGGTTGCCCCAGACTAGTAGATAACCCATATTTCTCACTATCATTACAGACTTTCTAAATTTAAAGTTGATCCATTCACTATTTCAAAAGGGGGATATATGATTCTAAAACAGTTCTTGAAGTTAGTTAGGCTTTACTTTAATGCTTCTTTTCTTTGACAGCAAAGAAGAGATGAACTGGAGGGATTGGATTTGGCCATTGATAAACAGAAGAAATGTTTGAAAGATCTCAAAAGAGAGGAAAAATTCCTGGAGAATGAAAGAATTGCAGCACGGGATGAATTGCATTTTATGAAACATCACAATGCTAGAGAAAGCAAGAAACGGTGAGGGAGATACCTATATACATATGTACCCGTATAAACACAAATATTACATGACAAGCGAGGAATGTAGATACAGGTATAGAGGTACATGTGTAATATAAAGACATAAATATATTTTACATTATTTATAAGAGTGTGTGTCTGTGTGTGTGTGTAAACAATAATCATATAATTATTTTTAAATGTCCAATATTGGTTTCTATGATAATATGTTTTATTATGTGTATTATAATTTCACCAGGCGATTACGAGCCAATGTGTTTGAGGAGTCTTTCTCAGAGGAGGATGATAAAGGCCTGGCAGGAAGCCGAAGAAAATTTCTACGAAATGAAATTGATGCGCTCGAGAGAACCTTAGCTAAGCGGAGAAATCAGTTGCAAGATGCGGACAAACTTTTGCGTGTATGCAGTACTGACCTCATGGAAGCAAAGGAGGAGGTGACCTAAATTTGTCTCACCCAAAACTGATACTTCAGTGTCAAGTTTCATGTGAAATATTGGAGATTTTTAACAAGATTATGAAAGTTACCAAAATACAAAGTATTCTTAAATACCTTTTAAAAGAATGTAACTGTTTGAACATGTATGCGTTGATATTGATGTTTTATCTGACTTTGTTTATGATATAGGCAAGGCAGACAGTGGAGAAGTATGACATGGCCACAGAAAGTTTACAAAATACTGTGAAAGAGACAGGAGAGCTAGAGAAACGAGCCAATCAGGCAGGGGTTGAGCTTATTAAAGCATCAGACACGCTCCGCGCAATAAGGGCTGAGGTCAAAGATATGGAGCGGAAACAAGCCAAGCAGGAGAGACTGCTTCGAGATATCAACCAGGTAAACTCAACAGAAGTCATGGTTGATTACACAACATGGAGAATTTAAATTCTGGTGCCAGTACAATTAGAGTAATGGGAAAATTGAATTAGCACATACGTATCAATTACTTTTTATACATATACGATTTCTGCATAAATTTGGGAATCAATTGAATTTTTGTAAAGATTGTGTCTTGCTGAAAAATTTGAGAGGACAAGATTACAGATATAAAACATTGCAAAATATAAATGATTTGCAGTATATGTAGTCATTAGTCTTTGTAATAGAACTGGAAAACAGTAATACATACATGATCTAAAACGAAATGCTACTTTGTTGTGAAATCCTGCATGCACGACTATGGTACTTAATAAATTAACATACTGGATATATTTTGAAGGTCACAGCCAAAAAAGATGCAGAGTACAAGGACCTTGACAGCAGAATTAGAAGTGCTACACAAAAGTGAGTTAGTCGCATGTAATCTGTCTTACGGAATTGAGTGTTATAGTCGCATGTAAACTGTCTTACGGAATTAAAAGTGCTGTATTCACATGTAATCTGTTTTACGGAATTAAGTGTTATAGTCACATGTATTCTGTCACCACGTAAACTGATTTACGGAATTAGAATTGAGTTAGTCGCCGTTTAAACTGTTTTACGGAATTAGAATTGAATTAGCTGCTTGTAAACTGTTTTATGGAATAAGTAATGTTATAGTCACATGTAAACTGTCTTATGGAATTAGAAGTGAATTAGCCGCTTGTTAATTGTCTTGGTGTGTACATAGTGATCAATCTGTCATGAACTGTTTACAACAGCGCACCAGTATGGTGATGTTTACCAGCAGCACTAATCAAGCAAAATATCGAATCAATGACTTAGCAGATTCATTCCTGCTAATCTTCCGTATTCAAGATTTTATGAAGATATGCATACATTCTTATATATATTTAAAAACAAAAACAAAAAAACAAAAACGAGACTTTTTTTGATCTTTGAATTCTTTATTATCAGCAGTATGCTGCTGATTACAGAGACGTATGCTACCTCTGCACTGCCGTGAAGCATGACATTCATTTTTATCCTCTCTCTCTCACCCTCAATGAGGGAAATGTTTATGCATTTATAGGCAAGGCTTTCAAATGTAAGATTAAGTTGATCATTTGTTGCTGAAGTTTATAAATATTTCTTTTCCTGCAGTGCAAAGAGTATTGAAATATTTTAAAATGTTCACAGCTTACACAAACTTCATGGGGAGCTTGCTGCAGCAGCTGCCAGAGAGAAAGAGACGGTGTCAGCTTTAAACGACACCGAGGAAGTGCTATCAAAACGGAGAGCAGATATTGCCAGAATGAATGACCAGGTAATTTGGAAAGAATTGTAAATGAATCTAAATCTGTTCTAAAGTAGGAGAGAAAACTTTATCAGCCAAACTCCTTTGATCCCAATCCCTAACAATGAGAAGTATACCATGTTACGGTGAAGTTCTCTAACAGAACATTTCTTTGAAATTGTATTTTTCAGTTACATCCTAGAGCACAAAAACGGCGATCAAACCCAAGACATGTCAAACTATAGCTCGCCACCAGCAGAGCCCGATATCTAGTATATTATAGGGTTTGAGTGGATAAATATGTTGCCATTGTGTGTTGATGTGCTATAATGATTTGACCACCATGTATAACTTGTAAATATGGATTATCTGTAGAAAATGAGATGTCTGCGCTCTGCTTTTCTGCTATCGCTGCATATATTGTGCATTTTCCTCTCACTGGCCACTGCACATTCCTACCCATTCACTCCCCAGCATGCATCTTTTAACGGTTTATCCACTCCTTCATTAATAAGAATGTCCAAACACCAGTGTATATTTACTTGTGCATTAATTTTTGTTGTATAATTGAATTTCCCTTTATTGATATTCATACATTCTAGATGATTATAACCCTTCAAACGTGTAATTATGGGATTTGTTATTTATCAAAAGCGTACTAGAAAATGCTAGAACAGACCTACATTGTAGTACTGAGTGTGGCATATTATAAAACTTTATGTATGATTCTCTATTTGATACCTTTCTGAGCAATATATAAAAATATCCCACCATGGATTGCACTTTACTACACACTCAGCACAAAAGCATCTCGTTGTGGCTTTACACAGATCTGCCATTGGTGATACTGGGGCTTTATCTTCATGGCTTACTGCTGAGTGGGTTGTGTAGACCACCAAACTGCCCGTGTGCTGGACTGATCTCAGTCTCTTCCTTTTTATGGTGACCTTCCCTCAATCACACAGCCTTTGAGACTGTCACAGTCGTTTGTTGTTTTGTGCATTGTTTTATTGTCTGTAGTCTTACAGGCAGTGTGATCCTTTAAATCCATGTTTACATTTCTATACTATGGAAAAATTTCATCTGAACACTTTTATGAAGATGTAGAGGGCTGGCTGGTGGTGAGTTGAATTAATAATCTAGCAATTCATTATTTCTTGATATTAAAAGAAAGCATGTGTTTTTTATTGAAAGGGAAAAAATATATGTCCACATTTCATTTGTGAGGCCATTGTAGAGCTGAACTGAGATTTGATTTATTTACTTCAGATCTCTGGACTGTGATTTTTAAGTGTGATGGATTTTATTTTCAAATGATATGGTTCAGTTTCATTTCAAGCAATATATATTTTTTGTATAACTTTTCTATATTTTCAATAAACAACAACAACTATGAATATTTTACAAGTTTGTCATTCAAGGAGCAGCTGGAAAAAAAGTAATTCATATTTTAGAGAATTAAAATGTATTTAAACTTAAGCCTTGCAGAACTGAAATTCAAATGCTCTGTATATAATGAATATGATTAAGAGCAAAAGGGCAGTGACATAAGGGGCCAAGCTTTCATTAATTTTGCTAGACACCAATGCAAAGGTGATTTTGAAATTATGGTAAGTGGTACGCATTTTCAAGAACATTCTAGTTTACAGTAAAACAATAGAGTAAACATCTGACTTAACAGTGGAGTAAAACATCTGACTTAACAATGGAGTAAAACATCTGACTTAACAATGGAGTAAAACATCTGACTTAACAATGGAGTAAACATCTGACTTAACAATGGAGTAAAACATCTGACTTAACAATGGAGTAAACATCTGACTTAACAATGGAGTAAAACATTTGACTTAACAATGGAGTAAAACATCTGACTTAACAATGGAGTAAACATCTGACTTAACTATCGAGTAAAACATCTGACTTAACAATGGAGTAAAACATCTGACTTAACAATGGAGTAAAACATTTGACTTAACAATGGAGTAAAACATCTGACTTAACAATGGAGTAAACATCTGACTTAACTATGGAGTAAAACAACTGACTTAACAATGGAGTAAACATCTGACTTAACAATGGAGTAAAACATCTGACTTAACAATGGAGTAAACATCTGACTTAACAATGGAGGAAAACATCTGACTTAACAATGGAGTAAAACATCTGACTTAAACATTATTTTTAGATTGATCAGCAAAAGCAAGAATTGGAAAAGCTGGACCAGAAAATGGGTAAAAAGAGAACAGAATTCCAAATCCTTCAGGAATCCTTGGAGAAAAAATCCACAGAGCTGACATCAGTACTCAGGGAGGCTGAGGCAGAGTGTGCTTCCCGGCAAAGGGAGGCTAGGGTAATTATTGGAGGGGGGCTAGGGTAATTATTGGAGGGGGGGCTAGGGTAATTATTGGAGAAGGGGGGAGCTAGGGTAATTATTGGAGAGAGGGGGGGTAGGGTAATTATTGGAGAGGGGGGAGCTAGGGTAATTATTGGAGAAGGGAGCTAGGGTAATTATTGGAGGGGGCTAGGGTTATTATTGGAGAGAGGGGGTAGAGTAATTCTTGGAGAGAGAGTAGAGGAAGGCTGGGTAATCCATATTGAGCAGTAATAAGAAATGTTGATTGTCGGTGCGAAATGCAAGTCAGTAAATTATGATTGTTTATGGGATAATTTATTTAGTAAAGATATACTAAATGGTACACATCATACACCTCTGAGCTAAGTGAATTGTCAAATGTTTTTCACAGGACTATAAAGACAAAATAAGCGAGTTGGAAATGCAGAAAAATGAATTGTTACAAACCCTGAAAATCAAACGTAATGAACTTCACAAACGCAAAGAGGAAGTAGAAACAGAGGATGAAGTGTTACAAAAACTGATCAATTCCGTGAACAAAAACAAATCTGAGCTTCAGCATATATTTGAAATGCAAAAGATAGAAAAGCATGAGCTGGACAGTTTAAAATCACAACACGCACAAAAATTGGCAGAACTGGAAAAAACACAACGAGAATTGCTAGAGGTAAATTTGAATTGTGCATTTCCTTAGGTAATCTTTCTCTTTACATAGGTTTTCAGAGACACCTTAATGGCAAACATGAGTTACCTGTGAATAAAATGGTGCAGTAGGGATACTATACAGCCAGTATTTAAATTCAGAACTCTTCATATTTTGTAAAGGCATTCTTACTCTCGCCTGATATTAGTTTAGCTGTGATATAATAACACTTTTTTTTAATATCAGAAACCCTTTGATTGTTCTCAGTTCATACAAGAATAGGTCATAATTTTTGTAATGATGTTATATTGCTTTAAGCAGTGAGATCTGTTTATATTGGTTAAGGATTGAATAAGTTTTGAATATGAAGAATGCAATTTATATAACATTCAGAGTTGCTTATTAGTCAGCATTTGTTGGTAACCTTAACTATCGTTAATGAAGCTATTGGTCAAAATATCTCCAACATTGGTCATCACTTGGTATTTAGAAAAAGCTACTGCCAAATCATGGAAAAAGTGCTGTATCTGTATCCTGAAAGTTTTCTTGTTTTAAAATGAAGTATTTTTTATTGGCCTTTTGAATGGCATACTATGTTAATAATAAATAAAAAGGATAACTTTTTGTGATAAAATTTGAAATTAACTTGCAGGCGTTATTTGATAGAAATTGGTCATAAAATAAAATTGTAATGAATTTTCCATCAGGAGAGATCTCAGTTAGACCAGCTTAGTGCAGAGACAAATCGAAAGTCTGCTGAGGTAGATCGTCTACGACAGGCGCTGGACCGTGACAGACAGGAAGTGGAGAGACTGGCCATGGAAAAGCAGTCCCTGGAGGATCGTCTGACAGCCATGTCACGCGAGAAAGACTTGATGGACGACAGCACCAAAACCCTAGACAACAAAATAAACCAAATGAGAAGGTAACAATTTTCTCATAACCATGAAAATTCTCATGCAGTAGGTATGATAACAATTTATGGTTGCAAGTTGCATTTTTTTATCTTTTAAGTGAGTACAGTGTTTGTGTATTGATTGTAATTATAATGGCAGGGCTCACAGGTCTGTAGAGGAGAAATTAGATTCTTCCACCAAGAGACTAGAGAATGTGGAGTCGGAGCTCCGACATCGGGAGAAGGAGCTGGAGGAATTTAACCATCAGAGAGCCCAGCTTCAAAAGGAAGTTCATGCCCTCAGGACCAACTCCAAAGGTAGGACAGAAATCGTCATCAAACTGTATCATGCTTAAATATAATCCTGAATGAAAACCATATACAAGTTTTCTCTGTTGAGCAATGTAAAATTCAAATTTTGAGAATATTTTGATAAGAGTAATATTTCATTGCATTGTATCTTTAATACACCATACTCTTGGGTAATTTTTGCAATTTATAATTTTACTTCTTCAATAGACTTCAAAAGTGAGCTAAAAACTCTGAAGGATCACATTAGAGATTCAGAGGACCAGCGTAAGAGTTTGGATCAAGATCTGAAAGACATATATTTAAAAAGAGATGAAGCAAAATTGGAGTATGAACGTTTGAATGAGGGCATTCGTCAGAGCAGGATAGCACATGATGACTACATGCGCCAGGAAAAGGTCAAACAATCAGAGCTTCAGGAACTCCTGAAAAATGTGAATGACAAATCTATAGAATACCAGGAGGCAAAAATGGTGGGTGGAATGGACATTTTAATGTCTGCTGATGTGCTAGACAGATTTTTCTATATTTTTCAGTGGCAATTGTTCTAATATTGTTAATTCACTAATATACGGTGCTCCCTTGATATATTGTCCCCATTTGTAATGACACCCCCACTTCTTGCCTGAAAATCCTAAAGAACAGATTTCTCCCTGTTTTAACACCCCAGTTATAATGCCTACCCCACATAATGTCTCATGATTTTCTCAATCATATGGTCGAATCTGATAGGGTTTACCCTCAATAATGCCAATTACCTAACCATCCATAACCACACCTGAACTTGGATTTGTGCGATGACGTGTGACAGGCTTAAGAAGGTATTCAAGTGGTCAGTCTAATTACAAACAATTGGTGAATATAGATAATTGGATTATCAATATGTTTATACAGAATGCTGCCTGAATAAATTACATACCTGAATTTCTTTTGACTGCTTAGTGAATTGTCAGTAATGGTGAATTCCATATATTGCCACTCCTGCTCTATTGCCCAAATTGGTCTTGAACAAAAGTTGGCATTAAATCTAGGGAGCACTGTAATTAAATGGGGCTTACAAGTTGATCTACCAGTACTGATCCTGTTACAACTGAAAAAAACTCTACTGGTCTTTAGTAATTCCCTGTATGGTCTTTAGTAATTCCCTGTATGATCTTTAGTAATTCCCTGTATGGTCTTTAGTAATTCCCTGTATGATCTTTAGTAATTCCTTGTATGGTCTTTAGTAATTCCCTGTATGGTCTTTAGTAATTCCCTGTATGATCTTTAGTAATTCCCTGTATGGTCTTTAGTAATTCCCTGTATGATCTTTAGTAATTCCCTGTATGGTCTTTAGTAATTCCCTGTATTATCTTTAGTAATTCCCTATATGGTCTTTAGTAATTCCCTGTATGGTCTTTAGTAATTCCCTGTATGGTATTTAGTAATTCCCTGTATGATCTTTAGTAATTCCCTGTATGATCTTTAGTAATTCCCTGTATGGTTTTTAGTAATTCCCTGTATGGTCTTTAGTAATTCCCTGTATGGTCTTCAGTAATTCCCTGTATGATCTTTAGTAATTCCCTGTATGGTCTTTAGTAATTCCCTGTATGGTTTTTAGTAATTCCCTGTATGATCTTTAGTAATTCCCTGTATGGTCTTTAGTAATTCCCTGTATGGTTTTAGTAATTCCCTGTATGGTCTTTAGTAATTCCCTGTATGGTTTTTAGTAATTCCCTGTATGGTCTTTAGTAATTCCCTGTATGGTTTTTAGTAATTCCCTGTATGGTCTTTAGTAATTCCCTGTATGATTAATTTAATGTTTGGTGTCATGTAGGCCCTGAATAAAGTCAGAAAGGAAGTCGAGCGAGAGGAGAGCCGACTAAACAAGGTAAGAAAATGCAGAGGACCCTTTGATCATATTTACTGTACATGCATACATATAGTGTGGTGATAACGGAGATACCGGTAGATATATATTTACCTTGGCTTGATGTTTAAAATTTGATTTGAAATCCTTATATATAAAATAGTCTAATTTGGCAAGCATTGTTTTTTATTTGATAGTCAGTTTATTTATATGAGATCACAGTGTGTGCCTTGTATTTCCTCAGTAATTGTACATTACCAAGCTTTGAATCCTGGCTTATTCATTTTTCCATGCCCTGCTGTGAGAAACATAGAATGTTTACGCTTCCTTATTTAACCCTTTCAGTTGGTCACTAATGCTAATTTAGAATTAGAGAACATTCGCTCAGATCTGCAATCCAAGCAGTTAGAATTGGAACAAGCCACTTTCTCTGTCAACAACCTTAAGGTGTGTATCAGGGCCAAAGGATCAAATCATTAATGTATTTACCTATCAAACCTCTCATTGAAAATGGAGTGAAAAGAAAATTACAAATTTATGATTTTATGTAACATTCTGATGAAATATTCATAAAAGTTTATTTTTTGCTGTTTTTATACATTTACTTGTTACACACAGAAAAGAAAGTGTTGAAATGCAATTACAATATCTAGTAATTTTTAGCTGGAAAAAAAATTCTCATTTGCATTGCAGAAAGAGTCAGAAAAATTGCATGTAGATGAAGAAAAGTTTATGGAATTGGATAAGCAAATCAAAAGTTTAGGTGAGCGTAATGATACACTAATTTCTGTTATAGACAAAAATCTGTACATTGTAAAGTTAAATAAGGTTTGGTGTAGTTTTCTTTCAAAGTTTTGAAAACATGAATGTAGATTGTATGTGTAAGGAGATTATATTGTTTTACAGAAAAAGAAATCTTGGACAGAAATGAGGAGAAGAACGAACTGGCCAAGGCTTTGTCAAGGTCATACGAGGAACTACAGATAGCTCGTACTGCATCAGCTCAGGTAATGCCGGCTTCCACCTTTTGATTTAAAAAATGTTTTTCTGATAGATTTTGACCAGTAGGTTTGAATTGTTTTCTCTTTAGTTGAAATAAACTTGTGTTGACTCCAAATCTGCTACCAAATATCTGTAGAAAAGTACTAAACTTGTGTGCAGTATTAATTTATTTGCAAAAACTTGTAGAGTTATGGTTTGATCGTAAGAAATTGTAAACCTATATTTAATAACTTTGTACTTACCTTCACCTTCCTAAATCTCAGGAACAAGAACGAATGACGAGAGAGCGTTTAGAACTTGAAAATGCTCTCCATGACATTCAGACACAACTAGAACAAGCAAAACAGGTAACAGCTAGTGTAACCCCCTCCACTTGGAATGTCTGTGTTTGTGTGCTTGCATATCTGCTTTTAGTGAAAGTCATTTTGTGTATTTGCTTAGTAAAGTTTGTATTGCATGTTCATTGTTATCTGATTTTTAGATTATTATAAACCTTTCTGTTTTAAGTCTTGAAGAAAAAATTTCATAGATTTTGAAATATTTTGTTTGTTTTTAAAAATTCAATTTGCTTTTTTAATTGGAGAGATTCTATGATGTTTTATTTTGCTCTTTGCTTTATCGTAGTTTATCATGTCAGCTACTATTAGAAACATTTGCTCTCCTTTTTCAGGTGTAAATGTTTCAATGTTGGACATTATAAGCACCAGCAAATGAATATTTTGATAAATTGAATTAATACACGTATATGTACTCACTAATAAACATGGACTGTCATTATACATTTTTAACAGAAAAATAGCTGAGTTTTGCATTTTAATTCATTTGAATCTTTGCTGATAATTTTTCACACGTAGTGGGCTATTATCCTGTCACTCGTAGAGATGGAATTTCGTTGTTACATGTCACGCAGAACTACTGTCATTTATAAACACTTTCTGAAGTTAAATAGATAGGAATGTAGACACTGGAAGAAAAACTTCATTTGTTGTAGCATGTACTATGGCAGCAAAGTAGTTATTTTGAACTTTATGTATGTGTGAAATCATTAGAAATAGGCCATTAATTCAAGGCTAGATCAAAATAATCAATATTTCCCCAAAATGTGGAAGTAATAACCTCACTTCTTGTACTGTTGTAATATTTTTTCCATTTTATTTCTGTAATTGAAGATACCTATTTGTGAAGAAACAAATGATAAGGTAGCAATCTATATATTTATTTAGCAGTTGATATTAACAATTAGTACGATTGATATTAATGATCAGTACAGTTGATATTAACGATCAGTACAATTGATATAAACGATCAGTAAGATTGTTATCAACGATCAGTACAATTGATATTAACGATCAGTACGATTGTTATCAATGATCAGTATGATTGATATTAACGATCAGTACGATTGATATTACTGATCAGTGCGATTGATATCAACGATCAGTACTACATAATGTATTTATCTCTCTTGTATCTATTTGTGTATGATATTTACTCTGGAAATAACCAATTTCATGCTTATTCTGATGTATTGCGTCACAGCTGATGGTGTCCGTTAACAAAGAAACAATGCAACATATGGTAAAAGGGTTTTAACAGAGCCATGCTTACTTATGAATGTTTAACAACTAATTTCTCATCATTACCAATGAATTAGTTTAGATTATCACGTAGTATTGAATTAAATTTTAACAATTAATCATATTACAATAATAGAAAATGTTTATGTGTGCTTTTCAAACCATTCAGTTCAGTTGTTCTAAAAAGTGTAATGCATGATCTTGTTTTTTCAAATGTAATTGTACTAAAATATCAAAATCCTTCCCACTGTTATGAAAGCTGTTTCTCAGTCCATTATCACAAATCCATTAATTTTGAATATTATCAGCTCTTTTGTATAAGCTCAAAATCATTAAATTGTCAATGTCACTTGTTTTTCATTCAATGCATCATTACATAGATTGGTCATTTCTGATCAAATGATAGTCCTTCATAAGTAAGCATGTTTCCAGCGTGTTGACCAATCCTCATTTTTGCAGACAGCATGAAGTGTTACTGCCAAACCTTCCTAGAAATAGGGCTTCTTGCTCAGCTTAACATTTGCTTCATGGAAAGTCCCAGTGCAGAATGTGTATTATCTAACCTCAACCCCCGCAAACAGAATTAAAGCGATGATCATTAGCATCTTGTCATTTTCAAAGCATTCCCATCTTCATCAATGAAGGAAGTTCATTTTCCATTGCAAATTTCACAAGTGTTTACTAGTATTTGTCACATTCACAAAACCAGATGAACCAAGCTCACTGTACAATTTTACAAGTGAATCATGAAATCTCACTCCTTGTATGTTGTGAACTTGCTGAATTAGTAAAAGCAGCAGATTTATCTGTGAATTAACGTATGTCACTTCAACCTTCAACAATTATAACCAACACAAGAATTAAAAAACAAATTGACAAAGTTGGATTTTGATAATTAAAAACTAGAAGAGAATAAATGCAATAACTAATTCAAATTAATAAAGTGTCATTAATGTTAGTTTTCATGCTGTTGATGACTCACAGTTACCGTTTCAAAGAAATGCAATTTCCATTTCACAGTTGCTTTAATACACTTTACTAAATACACAGACTTTTCAAGAAGAATGAAAAGCAATTTTCACAAGTCATGAATCATATAATTCTATAAACATCAGTTGAAATGACACATTTATCATATTCAGCCAATCATGTCACATTTTACATTCATGTCGTTAGTCATACATGATTGTTTCCAATATCTCCCAGGGTTTATGTTGCTTTGTGTAACTTTCTGGAATCTTTCAATCTTACAGGAAATGAAACAAATGCAGAATCGAACCTCTCACCAAGTAACAGAGCTGCAGAATTTGGCAGAAATCCAGTTTGGGAGAGCCAATCGGCTTGGAGACGAGCTCAATAAAATACGCAAAGACAACAAGGACATGAGGAGAAAGGTATGTTTCACTAGAAATTTCCTTTTTGGCATTGTAGAGTGGGGTTTTTTTCCTTCAATTTTGTAAACTTTTCATTGTTTTATTATCTATGTTTTCTTCCAAAAAATTCTTACTATTTTTGTTTGCTTTGCATATTATATAATGCAGATTTTACAATAACATTTTTTACTTTTCTTTTCAAAGTAGAATATTCATGCACAGAATGAAAATAAATCAATTGTTTATATGTAATGGTGATTGAATGGATAGATCAAAAATATTTATGTACATATATTCTGTGACATAACAGTTGATTTACAATATTACACAAAATTACCTCTGTTTACTAACCAGCAACAGGTAGATTATTTTTTATATGCTTTTCATTTTGAGATTTGGTTTGACAAAAATAACATCCAGTTATATTACTCTGTGCTGTTTACTGAACTACAGAACTTCCTGACCACACAAGCTTCAGCAGTTGTTCTTTTACAATAGTTTCATTTTTCAGTTACTAATGAAGAATCAGTTGAATGAAATTGAAAAAGAAAATGAGGACTGTTTGAATTCAAATATAGGTGATGTAAGTAACTTTTAACCAGGGCTACTTGTAGGAGGGATTGTTGTGTGTTGCACATAGTGATTTTTTTATTGCCAGTAAGTAGTTGGAATGAGAAATGTTAGAAATATTTAAAACACCTGTCATTAAATCGAATGCTGTCTGACGTGTTTCATACCTGTTGTTAGGCCAGGATGTAGGACCCAGGATGGGGGTGACTGGTCACCGGGATACTTACTCCTTATAAGCACCTGATCCCACCTCTGGTGTGGCCAGTGGTCCATGTTTTACCATACTTTCAATTTTGTATTCTTTATAGGATTTATGGGATTGATCACTGTTCATCTATATTTTATTTGATACAAATCAAAAAAAATAAAAGTCAGAATTTAAAATAATTTGATCTTTGCTTTTCCTGAGACAGCCATGATCAATACAAATTATTTCATGCATTTTATGTAAACTTTGTAGAAATATTTTAGAAAAATATAAAGAAAGAAGACCTTTGCATTTATATCAAGAATTGTGGATTGATCCATGTGATTGATAGTAAATATGTTGCAAAAACATTATAGAGGAAATCTGTTGTGCACTAGACATTTTTACAACAAATGAGAAATTGGATTTAGGGGAAATAATGCACAAGAAATTCAGAACAGTGAAAATAGCTATATACGAATATCATCACTGCAAAAGTATGGAAATCGTATTGATCATCTAACCCAAATACAATATGATTTCTTCTTCATAACACATATTTACCGTGTAGACTTCATGCTTTTTCATGTACCTCAAGAAATATATCATGCTCATATGCACAATATCATCATCACAACAATTTTTAGCAGGGCAACAATGAAAAGTCAGAAAATGATCCTCAGGATGCGGATATCATAGACCAACACCTTGCGAACCTCCAGTATAATCCCTCCCAGCCGCCATCTGAGGTTCCTGTGTATTCATGTGTTCTAACAGGGGAAATTTATACACTAGCCAGATTGAAAAGACTTCCTATCAGTTTAAAAATCAAAGAAAATATCAAATATGATTGTAGCTTAGATTCTTTAGACCTTTGAATACTGTAAGGGGTTATAGTCACAGGAGGAAATCCCATACCTGAGGTCACATTGTCCATAAAGTCTATTAAGGACATACCTGACATTTCTGACATTCTCTCTTAAGTTATTTTTTCATCTCCTTGATATGAAGAGTTCTTGTATTTTGTAATGTAATATTACCAAATACCAACCTGGGTAGCGCAGTGGTTAAATCATCTAACTTGTGATGTAAGGATCATGGGTTCGATACCCCATTGTTCCAGAGATTTTTCTCTCTCTTTACTAAGATGATGCCCATTTATACAGTAAATCTTACTTTACATTTTCCATGCAACATTCAGGAAATATCAAAATATGCTAACTCTAAAAGAGACATGGAAACATATCCCAATTTTATTTATTTTTTTTTTGGTTCATTTATAGAAACAAGATAGAATGCAAGTGAAATAAATGTGAAATTTCATAAAAACTTATATGATATTGAGAAATGTCACATATGTCCTTGACATATATCCTTTGTTGTATCAGATGAAGCAAAACATTCTATCTATTTTTTTCATGTTACCAAGTACACATACCAAGAATACTAATTTTTAATAATAAATCTATGGAATAACTAATATGGGTAAACTATCAACCATAAAAATTAATAAAAGGTTAAGATCAGCAAAGTTGGACTGACACCAGGAAGTGGACCGTGAAGGGACATAACTCTGCTGAATTGGGTCGAGTTATCCTCAGAAATCTGGTCAGTGTGTAAATTACCCTGATGTCTGTTCATTTACCTGTCTGCAGACATTGTGTAACATTCATGAGATTCATCTAATTAGTTGCATTCCTTGTATGTTAGCTCTCAGAACATCCATGTAATTATCAATGGTATCTTTCTTCTCTTTAACTGTATTATTTTTATTCTCTAGCAATTTATATATTGACAATAGTTTTATCTCATAACGTTAGAAAGATTTGATTTTATAGTTTACTGTAATTGCATCTGTATAAGAAATTTAAAGATGTGTATATTTGTTACTATCAATCATACAAAGGGATGAAAAAAAACATGAATGAGATTTTCTGGAGTTTATATTTACACAATGTTTATAAATGTATATAAATTGTATCCCTAGATGATGTCGGATAACAAAGAGAACATCAACACCGAGGGAGGAGGGACCGTCAAGGAAAACATAAAGGGCAAAATGACAGAGGAACAGGACCTTCTCAGGGTAAGGCTTCACACCTGTATGTACCCTACAGCTCACACCTGTATGTACCCTACAGCTCTGATCAACCACTCTGGTCTCGAAGGAATCAAACTTTTGGGATCTCTTTCCAAGTGAACAAAATTTCTTTATTGCTTGTGTCATTTTCCTCCATAGCATCAGTTACAAGAGCAGATGAGAAGACATGCAGAAGCTATGGAGCATGCACGGCTTCAGTCAGAGGGGACAATTGAGAGCCTCAGGCAAAAGATGAATGCTTTACAAGATGTCCTAGTCTCCAGTGGTGAGGACTCTAACACCAGACTCTCACTGATCAGAAAAAGGGCACGATCTTCTTCACCAGGAAAATCCATACTGGACACCACCATTGTAAGGGTAAGGCAGCTCTGAGAGGTAGACACTTTGTAAGAGAAGCTGTAGTTAATCAGTTTTTAGTACCAATTCAATAGTGTTCTAAAGTCTTTACTATCCAAACTGTTATTAAGAAAGGTCACCACTCGAATTTAATTTTTCTTGGATTTGTTTTATTTGTTCAGGGTAGACAAAGGTCCAAAAGTCCCACATCAAGACGCAGTTATTTAGCACAGCGGCCAAGATCTAGGTCAAGGTCATATGAAAGGTCTCACAGCCCCCTGTTTCCAGAGAGAGACCGTAAGTATGTCTTAAATACATAGTATGTCTTACAGATACCATGAAAAAAAAGAGGAAAACATCACAAACTCTGAAGTAGATGAAATTTAAAAAGTCCTTCCATGAAACTCCATAAAATAGGTTGATAATATTTTTCTTTCTGCAGTTGCATGATGGGGGAGGAATGTGACTGGTACACTTCTGTGTGAAGTGTTTGGTATTCCTGCAGAGCTGTGATATTTACATAAAAGTCCCACGAAGACTGTTCAACAGTTATTTCTAAGATGTCTGTGATTATATCTACACTTAGCTTTTTTTTTTCTTCTATTTTTACAGGTTAGCTTTTTTGTAGATTGTAAATGTATGTCCTTTTATGTTCTTTTGTCCAATTAATCTTTTATATAATGTGAAGAATCTTTCCAAATTTTTAATCCATCCAGGCAGAAGAACCCGTCCAAACTTGTTTAGGGATTTTGATTTCTGATGTATATTTATTTATTGTGGTGCTTTCAGCAGTATGTATTTTTTTTATTCATATTTAAATGTTGGAAAAATGTGTTGGTCATGATGGAAGACTGTAAGGTGCCAAAGTATCAGAGCTGTGTCATATGTGGAATCGTTACATGGTGTACTAGGATTCATTAGAATAGCAGCTGAATTGTTGTTGTGTATACGTTTTATAATTTATATCAAAGTATTTTATTTATGAATTATATATTGTAAATGTATGTATAATAAATGGAAAACTAAAATGTCATCTTCTGTCAAGTAATCTATAGATTGACCATATACCATCTGCTTAACTAGTGGAGTGTAATATTCATTCACTTGATTCTATGCAAATAAAATGGATGGAGGTTATTGTATTGAAAGATGGACATATTATCACAGTGTAATACAATCTGGTGTAAATACCATGATGAAGTTATATCACCCTGTTCATGCTCTTGCTTTTCCACTGGTAAATATTTACATTCCAAGCTTATGGTTTGTTTTCTTGATTAAGTTATATGGAGATGACAACATTGCTGGTCCAGGGTTGCAAAATTTAGGCCTCTGCTTGGCACTTGTGGTCTTTGAGCAGAGAGGGATCTTTATCATGCCACACCTGCTGTGACATGGGGCCTTGGTTTTTGTGGACTCATCATCAATGACTGCCACATTTAATTGCCTCTTATGACAAGCAAAGGATACTGGGGATTTATTCTAACTCAGAGCTCCATGGCAAGATCATTCATTTGATACAATGACCTTGGACCTTGTTACCTTGATCGCACAGTTTGACCCAAATTTCAGTACTTTATCTGAACCTTGTTCATAATTTTGAATGATGAGTGATAACCTTCTCATATCTTACACATGTATTCCATTTTACAATAGCTATTTTGGTACTAAAGATTTTGACCTTGTAACCTTGACCTGAGATTTTGACTGACCTTTTAAGAATATTTAGTCTAGGTAATATTTCCTGAACTGTTTGAGTTTGTATATGAATTTTTATAGCAAGACATTTCATACCATACCATGATGTTTGACATTAAGACCTTGACATCAGAGTATAATCTAAATTTCAAAACTTCAACCAAAATTTTAACTTCCTTATAGCTTTTAAATGGTGAATGAGAGGTATCTTATATTTCATGTTTGTACTCCTTGTAACAGGACCTTTATTTTACCTTGTTATCTCACCTGAGATGGGAAGTTAAGAGAGCTTTCTGATCACATGTTGTCTGTCATTTGTCTGTAAACCTTTTCACATTTTCGTCTTCTCCAGAACCATTATATCATTTTCAGTGAAACTTGCTACACATTGTCCTTGGAATAAGGGGATTCGAGTTTGTTCAAATGAAGGATAATGCCCTCTTCAAAGGGGAGATAATCACGAAAGAGCAAAAATAAGGCGGGTTCATTTGCAGATCTTCTTATCGAGAACCTCTGGGCCAGAAAACTTGAAATTTAGATGTTTGTTCATATTATGGCCTGTGGGATAGAGTGGGGGCAAAATATGAGACGAAAGTTTTATAAGGGAATATATAGAGGAAATCTCAACGAGAATAATAGGGTCATGATTAGTCATATTGATATGCAAGCATCCCCAAGTAATGCAGATTAAAGTTTGCTCAAACTGTGGTCCCTATGATTAGGGTGGGGCCACAATAGGGACCCAAAGTGTATACGAGAACATATAGAAAAACGTCTTTAACAATTCTCTCGAGAACAGCAGGACACAATTATCATATTGATATGCAAGCATCTTAATTCAAGTAGTGTAAATTCAAGTTTGTCCAGGGGTAGGATAGGGCCACAATAGAAGACCAAAGCTTTATATGGGAATAAATAGTGAGATAATTAAAACAAATTCAAGAGTTGCATATGCAAATGTTCCTTAATTGTGTGGATTTAAGTTTTTAATTCAAATTAATAAGCCTGGGGTTTGGGTGGATCGATTATATAATGCATTTAGACGGGAAATAAAACTTTTTATTAAATAATCGTCTTCTCCAGAACAGCAAGATCACATTGGTCATCTTGGTATTAATTATTCCCATGTTGTGTGAATTTCAAGTTCAGTTATGTTATTACTCTTTAGGGCTTAGTTGGGCCACAATATGGGGTCAAGATTTTTCATTGAAATAAAGATTTTCAAAAAATCTTAAATATCACAACAGCAGGGTCAAAGTGACTCAGGTGAGTGATATGGCCTATAGGCCTCTTGTTTTACATCTTATGCATTCGAGAATGTTTCACTCATATAGAAACACAACTAACCTTGCATGAAGTGCCACTAATGCTCACGACCGTAGCAGTGAGGGTTCCAGATGCTTAAGATATGAAAGAGAAAATTCGGAAGATTTCATGTATCTACATACATTATGAAATTTTACTTTGGGTCCCCGGAAGAAAAGAACTTAACACTTTTGTTGGATGACATTAAGGCTGTCACGTTTACAAAATTTTGTAAACGTTTAAACGAAGCATTGTAAACGAAACGTTACCGTTTAAACGAAGTGTTGTATAATTTAATAAAATAAAATACGCACAGAATTTTAAGACCCATTAATGACCATTATGTTTGTGTTTCAGTTTTCATCGTTCTATGGACGATGCAGAGATTGTCACCGGACGTTCCGGAGTATAAATATCAGACAGAATAAAATACACGAACATAAATATCCGGATAGCATTTAAATTGAATTCAATTTTATTCACACTGTACAACATTTGCACAATACAGATCACAAATTCACAATAAACTTCATTTTTCAAATTTTCATTTCAGTGATTTCACATTAGAGAGGGCAGAGCTGGTGCCGCGGCTTCTTCCGTCGGTTCGGTTTTAACATGGACTTCACGTGCAGCCGGTGCAGGCGGAGCAGCGCAATTCACTTTATGTTTTAATCTTTTGTTCAAAAAGATCAGTTTGTCCACGTTCTCAGCGTCAAGGGAGGAGCGCAGTTTTGTAACAGTTCCACCCGCTGTGGAAAAGACGCGCTTAGAGGCAACGGACGTTGCCGGTGTGTATAGCAAATCCTTTGCGAGACTTGCTAATTTTGGAAAATTAATACGACTGGTTTTCCACCAAGTGAATGGGTTGGTATTTGTCGGCGCACTTTTTTCAGATAGATATAATTCGATCTCTTCATCTGAAGTGGAAGGGGTAATTATTTTGCAATCTCCGGTGTCAAAATATGATCCTAACAGGAAGGATATATCATCCTTAGAAAGTTTACTTCTCTTGCATTCGGGCTCATTCTCGCCTTCCTTGATGTCTGCTTCTTGTGTTTTGTTTTCGTTATTAACACTACATGCATCAATCTTCTGTCCATCGTCTTTTTGTTTTAAGATTTTATTTATCGTATCTCGAACAACATTGCGTTGCTCGTCATTGAGGAACGGAAGCGAGCGGTAACGCGGATCCAAGAATGTGCAGAGCATTGGAATACTCTGACACATTTCTGGTTTGTCCATATTGAACCTTTTGCGCAAATCGGTTTGCACCTTCTGTTTGAATGTTGCGACTGCAACACAGTCACTGTCGTTTGAAGTAAGATGGTGATTTACTAAGCTATACAAAATTGGGTAGACGCCACTGACGGTCGGATACTCCTCGCTGCACATGCCACGAGTAGCCATGTACAAAGGCTTCAGAACAGGTATCATGCCTTCAAGTACTCGCCAGTGATTCAGATCTAATGTACGCGCATCATTGGGTTTTGTTATACTAGCATCGTGAAGCACGGCATAAATAGCCAGCCTTTGTTGTTTGAGTCTCTCAAACATGTCGAACGTGCTGTTCCACCGAGTGGCCACATCAATGATTAAATTGTTTTCAGGTAGATTCATCTGTTTTTGTCTTGTATGTAGTTCATTTGTAGCTAGCACTGATTTTCTGAAGTGTGCAACTAATTTTTTTGCCGCCCCTATTGTTCGCGAAACAGAATTTACAGAATCAAACGCACCTCTAATCGAAAGTTGTAAAGTGTGCACAAAACAACGAATGTGTTTCCATTTCAGGTGCTCAACACACGAGACCATGTTGGACGCGTTATCAGTAACGATTCCTATAACTTTCTCGTCAGTAATGCCAAATTCCTGTGTTATTGCTTTTATTTCGTTAGCTGTGTTCTCACCGGTATGTCTGTCGGTGACTTTTCTGGTGGCCAAAACTGTATTTTGAAAGTTCCAGTCATCATCAATAAAATGGGCAGTTTCTGTAATGTATGCCTCAGTGGCAAGGCTTGTCCAGTGATCTGATGTCAGCGCTACGGCAGACACGTTTTTTAAATTTTCTTTCAGTTTCTGTACCTCCTCGTCATATAGTAAAAATACGTAGTTTGAAATAGTTGCTTTTACAGGGATTTTATAATGCGGATTGAGTTCATTACAGAAATCTTTGAATCCCTCGCCACTAACAATACTTAGTGGTCGTAAATCACGCGCGCACATCAGTGCTAATTTCTGGGTACACTTTTGATATTTTTCTCTAGAAAATACCGGCGTTCTATAAGCTGTAATTGCTGTTTGCGTCAATGTTGCGGAAGACCCCGGCTTGTGACTTTTATCAGATGCATCAATACTTGTAGACTTGTGTTTGAACTTGATGTAATTGGTCATTGTCCCTGTACTCCCTCCGGCATAAGTAAGCCCCGTGCCACATAAATTGCATTTCACTTTTTTCTTTCCCGCTACTTCCAACTCCGTAAAATAATTCCATACACCAGAACGTTTCTGTTTTTCGGCCATTCTAATTTTGAGAATTGCGAGTCTTGCGACAGATGATAATACAAATAAAGTTTAAGAATACCTGTTTGAAGCAATCGACAATTTTATGACGTATTTGAATCTCATCCATTCACTTAATTTCATTCAGCAACTTTCTTCAATGAAAAAAAAAATGACACATGCCAAAGATACCATGCAAGTGACACGTAAATATTCATACAGATTTTAAATTTGAACGTTTTTCCAGATTTGCATCCATACATTTAGATACCTTATTAGGAATTTTCTGGAAGGGGGGGGGGGGGGGCTATAATTGCCGTCAAAACCGTTAATAAATGTGTATTAAAAACAATAAAGCACATTTTGCAAGATGATCAAAGAGCAGCACAGTAATGCAATACAAGCCAGAAACATATAGTAAGAGATTCTGAGACCCTTTCAGTTTACTAATTAAATATAACGGGAAAAAATTGTTCACCGACTATAGTCAAACTTTTATAAATTCATTACTTCCCCTCGCAATTTGTTTAATAAGTTTATTCACTTGAAATAATTATTCAAATAATTTAGATTGTAATTTGAACCCTGCAAGATTTGTGCCACATATATAAGACATCGTTTAAACGTTTAGGGATTTTGTAAACGTTTACAGCCCAAACACGAAACGTTACCAGTTACACGTGTACACGTGACAGCCTTAGATGACATACAGTCCATGAAATTATTGTCAGCGGGATCTTCCGGACAGAATCCAGAGGGTTCAAACAAGCAGGGACCTGAATATCAATATTTTTTCCAATTTGCACGAGTTGCTTCATGATTTTTTTTTATTTGGTTAAAAAACATTCCTTTGAGAGGTTTAAAGTATGGCAGTATCGTTAACGTTTGACTAAGTACTTCTGACGACTAAAACGAAAATCAGAAACAAGGTTCCTGGTCTTACAATTTTGATTATGAATAACATTCATATATCTATCTATCTATCTATCTATCTATCTATATATATATATATATATATATATACTACTCAAAGTTTGATAAGGATCATATTTTTAGCACTTGTAAAACTTTCAACAAAGGTGAATGACAACCAACACAGAGTGATTTATGTTCAGAAATGTTTACTTCAAGAAATTGTGACAGAAAAATTTGGCAAACATGACATTTCATCGCATACTCCTAAGGTAAAGGGAGAGTACCCTGAAAAGCATGGTAATTTCATGATCACGGAATTGTTTAAACTCTGCACATTCCATTTCACACTGCACAAACAAGTGTCAATAGCGAGTATGGCCTCCGTTAGCTCCAATGACAGCTTGGCAACGTCGTCTCATGCTTCCAACGAGGTTTTGAATGGACGCAAGAGAGATATTGTTCCATTCTTGGATCAGAACATTTTCAAGTTCCTGGAGGGTGGCTGGTTGTACAGGACGACGTGAAATCGCTACCTGAAGCATATTCCAGACATGCTCGATAAAGTTGAGGTCTGGAGAACGAGCTGGCCAGTCCATACGAACAATTGTCTCACGTTCCAGGTACTCGTCCACCACCCTAGCACGATGTGGACGTGCATTATCGTCCATGAGGATGAAGTCAGGACCAACAGCACCAGCATATGGTCTCACGTACACATCCAGGACTTCATCCCTGTAGCGCACTCCGGTCATCGTGCCTCGCCTTAGGACATGGAGATCAGTTTGTCCAGCTCGACTGATTCCTCCCCAAATCATCAACGACCCACCACCATATCTGTCATGTTCAGCAACATTAGCGTCCTGATATCGTTCTCCTGCCCTTCTCCACACTCGTGCACGACGATCTGTGAAGTCAACACAAAACCTCGACTCGTCTGTGAAAAGTACAGGGGCCCAATCAGCAACCCTCCAATTCACATGAGCCCTGGCCCAATTCAAACGATCTTGTCTGTTCGCTGAGTAAGAGGGATGCGAATACAGGCTCTCCGGGAACGAAGACCACCTTCATGAAGACGATTACGCACAGTTTGCGTGGAAATGTTAACTCCAGTTGCATTCAGAAGATCATTTCTAAGCGCAGTCGCCGTTGCAAACCGATGACGTCGTGCTGAAATCAAGAGAAAACGGTCATCTTGCTGCGTGGTGGACCTTTCTCTGCCGCCTCCATGTCGATGAGAAGCTGAACCATGAGCTTGATACCGGTTCCAAGCTCTGCAAACAACGCTCTGACTGACACCCAATAGCTCTGCAACGTGACGTTGTCTTGCACCATTTTCGAGCATTCCTATGCATCTGGCCAATTCTTCAATAGTCAAACGACGTCTTTGACGTTGTGGAGGCAATTTCATAGAGTAACAGTGACTTAAACGAGGTCAGATGTAAAGACAATGGCCAAATTCAAATCAACGACAAGCACTCAGAAATGTGAATAATGTGGGTACCATGCTTCACGTGCTACTCATGATCACTGCAGCATGCATTTCCCTACCTAACCTGTGTTTTGAGGCTCAAGAGGGGTCAGTCCAACACTATGATGAAATTTGCGTGTCTTATCAATTCATATATTGATTTTATAATGTAAGAACTATATGATCCTTATCAAACTTTGAGTAGTATATGAGGATGATTATTATGTTGTGAGCCTTGTATTGAAGGAGGTTAGCATCGATGCCCTTTTACGGCCCTACTATTCCCCAACTATTTAAGGCCATGTATCCGAAGACTGGCGTCATTTGGTCAGAGGTAAACAAGGCAAGTGACTTTTGCAAAATGGACAAAATCGGTGAAAGAGCAGTGATACAATATTTGCATAAGAAAGGTTTAGCACCTAAGGATATCCATACTCATATGGTAGCAACACTAAGGAAAGATGCCCCTTCATATGCTACACAGTAAAAAAAAAAAATGTGGGTGGCGGAATTAAACGTGGCAGACATAGCCTTAAGGATGACCCCAGTCCTGGAAGGCATGTCACTGTTGCAACCCCAGAAATGGTCAATAAAGTCTATGATATTGTTATGACTGACAGGTGAGTTACAGAAAGATGTATAGCCAGTACAGTTGGCATTTCACAGGAGAGAGTGCATTCCTTTCTAACAGAGGATCTTGCAATAAGAAAACGTTCAGCCCATTGGCTATCAAGATTTCTGACAGCTGATCTGAAGGACACCAGGCGCACTTGTGTGCTAATTTAAACCTTTTAGAGGTAGATCCTGCTAACTTTCTTCAAAGATTTGTTACTGTGGATGAAACGCGGGTCAATTATTTCACCCCAGAGGCCAAACAAGTCTAAACAATGGAAACACCCTGGTCCACTCCCAACAAAGAAGGCAAAAACCGTTTCATCAGTTGGAAAGGTTATGGCCTCGGTTTTCTAGGATGCTGATGGAAATCTGATGGTAGATTATCTCCTAAAGGGAGAAACAATCAATGAAACATACTATGTATCACTTCTGAGGCAGTTACAGGAAAATTTTCAACTCAAGCACCGAGGAAAACTCATTAAAGGTGTGTTGTTCTTCTTCTCCTTGGTCAGTGCAGGGCTGTAGCGTATTTGCACATTTGGTTTAAAAAACACACGTGATGTGTAAATCGTAATCATAAATCCCCAAGACATATACAAGTTCAAGTGTAGGGCAACACGGACCTCCGACAAAGCGAAGGTAGGATCAGGTGCCATGGAGGAGTAAGCATCCTCTGCTGACCGGTCACACCCACCGTGAGCCCTTAGTCGAAATTAGGTAAACGGGATTATCCGTAGTCAAAGTTAGTATGAAAAATCACAGTCTAACAAAGGGTGTGAAACAAATCATTCAACATATGTCCTAGAGACACTTTGTAATCGCAAACAAGGTCATTATAGCGACCGTAAAATTTGTGAAATGATGACTTCAAACGAGATTCGTTATAACCCTGCAACATCAACTTTTTTGGCAGTAGTTGACCTCGCTTTAAAAAAATCTCATACGCATGGCATGCTTTCGCGTATCGAATCAACTGGGAGATATACACACCATAAGCAGGCGAAAGTGGTATATTACTACATAGATATGGAAAGTTGATGATTGCAAAGTTGAAGTCATCACGCTTGTCATATAATGTAGTTGCCAGTCTGCCATTAGAGTCAATATTAAGTAAAATATCCAAATATGAAGCAGACACGTCAGATTCTGTAGTGTCCTTTATTTTGAATTCATCGGGATATATCAAATGGACATAATTATGAAAATTATGATTGTTGATTGATAAGACGTCATCGATATGTCTATATGCATGGTTGAAGGACACGGCAAGTTTTTTGTTTTTATCCTGTAATAGTTTCTGAACAAATTCCGCTTCATAAGAATATAAAAATAAGTTTGCCAACAAGGGAGCACAATTAGTGCCCATGAGAATGCCAATGGATTGTTGGAAGACTTGGTTTCCAAACACTACGTAAATGTTATCTACAAGAAAGCCAAGAAGAACAATATGTACCGAGCGCAGAGTACTACGAGGGTAGGTAAAGCATCATACTGACTGAGAAAATGTTGTTCATTACAAACGATTGAAAAATTAAAACTGATCATTAAAACCAGCGAATCGATATCTGGTCGGCCATTATGTTTACATCAAGAGTGCAAGACCTAGTCGAATGTGATTAGAGACGCAGGTTTTCATTGGAAAAAACCCCAGAAAAACAAACAAAGGGGACCAAAACAAAAAAAAACTTGTATCAGCTGAAAAAAATCACCAATTCAGTTTTGATCCCATGTTAGAAAAAACCAAATGATACATTCACCTCAAATGCACGTGGAGATAAACATGAAGTTCTGTTGTTTGTAGTTTGTTGATTTTGAGCTGATATGATAGCTCGGAATTATTCAATCTTCATTCAATGAAGTCTTCTATTTCGTACCATATCATAAATGTTATTCACACTTAACCAAAGTGTCGACTCTTGCCTTGTGTAACAGTAAGGGAGAAAAGGCAACGGTCCATACCAGGATTCGAAATCCGACCCCCTGAATTTTAGTCAGGTGCTCTACCAACTGAGCTATCTAGCCACTAGCAATCGAACCCGTCTGACCGCTAAACTTATATCTTTCATATTGACTAGTGTTGTGGGTCAGAATTCCCGTAATGATAATATAAAATCCACGAGATTTATTTACAATTATTGAAAGAAAAATATAACAATAACAAAATGCTAACTTAAGATAGCTATACAAATGCATCCACAAACAAGTATATGTATGTGCACTCAACCCTTTCAAAGGATTGAACCTGTCAAGGATCCTCTTTATCCTCACAATCGTTAGATTCTAGTCTCTATGCTGGTGAATATCCAGTCGAGCCGAATATCAGTCGAGATTAGTCGTCCTTATTTGAGATTTTATCTGAGGTTGCTCTTTACCAGTCTCCGAATTTTCTAAGAAATCGCAAATATTTTTCTCAGCTGAGTTGAGAAATATTATGGTGGCACGCACATTTGAGAAAATTCTCTAATGTGAGAAAAAACTCAAAAACATATCTGAGTTTGAGAAAAACTCAAATTTTCTGAGAAATCTCAGATTTAAGAAAATCTCAGCATTGGTGGCCCCGAATCCAGTGCTTAAAAGTGTTTGTCTAACAATCTCACAGAATTCACAAGGTATCTATACTAAAAATGAACTTTCTAGACCGTTTTGTGAAGGACATCGTTATGTAATTTTGGCAGCTAGACAAGTGTTACGGTACCTTTCAAAACATCGAACATCCAGGAAAATCTAGGTCATACATGTCATCAAGTACAAACGTATTTACCCTCCACACAACACCTGTCTCAATTTAAACACATTATGCAACACTAGCATACATAAGAATTTTATAAATTACAATACATATTTGATAAATTATATGCAACGGAGCAGACCGGGGTTTGAACCCGGACCTTCTGAACCTTTAGTGAGGTGCTCTACTAACTGACCTATCTGGTCACCGGCGATCGAACCGTCTGACCACCAAAGGTATGAAGCTACATGAAAAAGACTAACAATTAAAAACAGTAATTCAAACTGAAATTTTAATTAAGAATCTAAATCACATTCTAATGCAGCAACCACCCAGAGAACGTTGGCTGACCATGCAAATTACTATTTATGTTACCATCTCCAGGATACGTGGAGTGTATACGCACGAATACAGCGTCTCCTTTTCCGACATGTGCAACTGCAGTTCCGCTAACTGATCCATCATCGCCATTTTTAGCTCGTAGAAACGTAGCACCAAGTACGTCATTATTAATCATTAACTCAGTAGAATGTTCAGAGGAGAACATCCGAATGACCCAGTTAAATACGTAAATGCCCTCACGTGGCACAGTGAAAATTCCCGTCACTCCATTATACCCGTTTCCGACATTTGTGCGCACTTGGTCGAATATCAATGTATGGTGGGCACCAGGATTTAATTCACTGTTTGACATCTGAGCATAGAAGGCGACGATTCCCTCCGCAAAAAGAGGCGTGTTAGTAGATGAAATTAAAGATGGAAGTAAACGTACTGAAAAATGATAATATCTGTAATAAAATCAGGATCTTTTATACTCATAGTAAATTTTAGCACATTAGTATTTACAATAAATATACACACCTTTCCGATTTATCATCTCACTCTTAATGCTTTTACCCCTTACAGTGGCATTATGTATGGTTTGATCTATGTGTTTGGTATTCTCAGACGATGTCGTGTCATCAGAGATGAATTTGGACTCTAAATACTTCAACCAATAGTCCTGCTGCTCGTCGTGTTCGTATCGGTTCTTCTGAACAGCTTCAAGTTCCTCTATACGTTTTTCCTGCCATTGGTTACGCTGACTGAGGTCAGTGATGAGGACACCTTGGCTTCTGACCGTATCCTGTAACGTTAAGACAGTCTGACGTAACAAAGCTATGTCTTGCGAAAGTGAAACTTCCTGTCCGTTAATATTCGCAGCATCAGCAACAACGAACTCAATAAAGAAAACCAGTAGCGCCAAGACTGTGAACCTTGCCATTGTAGATGGCGTGTTGTTTTACTTTGTAAGATATGAATGCACTAGAGAGATAAGTCATGGTAAGTGTGACCTAGTCCTTGTATTTGTAATCTATTCACTGTAATATACGTTTACAATTCAATAATTCCAGGGAGGTGGTGTTTTCAGAAGACCAGAATATAACTCTCTGTGGAATTCGTCATATTTAAAACCTTCTTCTCCATCTAGTCTAGGATTGGTGATACACCTACGTGTTCATTTTCTAGCGTGATATGCTATAATTCATGCATTCGAACCTTTGACTATAGATACTTTCTGTACTGCATTGCTCACAACTCATAAACAGTGGGTATAATCTCTATTATCAACACTGGACTACTTGATTTTCAAGTAATTTTTTTAATTAAAGTATTACGATAAGTTTTGGAATGGACTTTTCTTTCTGGCGGAAGGTTAAATGGAAATCTGCATAGATTTTTTTTTTTATGGAGCTTTTATCACATCATATCTATTATATTTTTGAAAAGCACAATTTTCTATCTTTATCATACTATATATTCCAAGGACTACTAGTAATTCTACAATGACTGACAAGAAAGCATAGAAAAACTGTCTTTTCTATTCTCATACTGTTGTAGTACCAAAACAAACGTTCGCATCGTCCACTGGAAAAAAATAGCAGTTGAATTTCTATGATCAGTTTTTAAACTGAGCCAGGTTACCGACATTTAAGTTGGTGTCACAAGGGTTTCAACAGTTTTGTTTAAAGTCGGCATTTCGCAACTCCCATGATCGTCATAACGATCCAGTTTGCCAGTACAACTTGTCACTGGGTCAAATGCTGACTGACGTGTTTCATACCAATTTTTCCACATTGATTTTGACTACGGATTACTCCGTTTACCTGATCAAGATAAGGGGCTCGACAGGAGATGTTTACTCTTCCAAGGCACCTGATCCCACCTCAGCTATATTAAGGGGTCAGTGTTTGCCCAACTCTTAATTTTGTATTCCTTTTAGAAATTATGAGATTGATCACTGTTCGTTATCTTCACCTTTTCACCAGGCACGTGCACCTGGAAGGAGTAAACATCCCTATTGACCGGTCACACCAGCCTTGAGCCTTCTATTTTGAATATGGGGCCTCCGTGGCCGAGTGGTTAGAGCATCGGGCTCAAAATCACAAAGCCTCTCACCTCTGTCGGCGCGTGTTCGAATCTCGGCCGCGGCGTTATGTGAGCAAGTTTGCCAGTTTACTTGCGGAAGGTCGGTGGTCTCTTCCCAGGTACATTGTATCTGGGTTCTCTCCTCCACCAACAAAAAAACTGGACGCCACCAGAACTGAAAAATTGTTGAGTGTGGCGGAAAGCAATAAATAATCAATCAATCAATCAATCTATTTTGAACAGATAAACGGTTTAACAATTAGTATAAAACCCACCAGACTGATGACAGATTTAAATTTGCAAATACAACGATTATAGAATTTGCAAAATTCTATCTTTAGACTGGACTGTTGAAACTCTCGTAACCTCAACTTGTCAATAGTAATTATTGATCATACACAGAAAATATTTTCGAGTCAGTTGAGAGACATAAACACCAATACAAGTAATACTTGAATATTGCTACATAACTGCGAGAAGATGACAATGGAAAATCTGAAATCATCCCGTTTGTCATAAACTTGTGTTGTTAGATTATGTTCAGTAAAGCATATTGTTATGTTACAGATATGGAAGACTTTGTGTTCTCGTTTATTTAATATTCACAAGAAATATTTCGAATGGATATACGAATGAAAATGTCCACAGCAAGTGTTTTCTTCTCTTGTAGAAGATTTTTAATGAATTCTACCTCGTAAGAACACAAAAACAGGTCAAACTGCTAATAAAGAAGAACAATTTGTGTCCATGGGAATTCCAACAAACCAACTGGATGGCCTGATCTCCAAATACTTATGTATATTATCAATGAAGAACCCTAGCATCTTTTTTTTTTTTACAGTATTATATCAATTCCAGAGTTCTTGTTCGTAGAATAAGGATGAAAAAGGCTAAGATAACGAACAGTATTCAATTTCGTAATCCCTGTAGAAAGTACAAATCAGAGAGATGGGCAAACACGGACCCCTGGACATACCAGAGGTGGGATCAGGTGCCTAGGAGTAGTAAGCATCTCCTGTCGACTGGTCACACCCGCCGTGAGTCCTATATTTCAATCAGGTAAACAGAGTAATAGGCAGGCAGAGTTAAAATCCATTTTTGTTGAAGATGTAGCCGTGTATGATATCAAAAGCATAGAATTTTGAATTTTCGTGCGGAATGTACTGTAAAGTGTTGAAAAGTTGCACTTTTTGGTATTCCTGATTTCGGAAAAGTTTTGTGATTTCAAGTTGGCAAAGAGCATATGAAGTTTCTCTTTGACAGCAGGATTTTTTTCTGGAAGAATAAAGGGGCTTTATAGAATATTTACTGGATCATTCAATGTATCTTTCATTGTAAGGGTTTTTTATAAGAAAAAAATTATAATTCAGTATAAGTATGAAACTCAAATTCATCCGCCAATGGCATTGATCTGGATATCAATCTACTTTAAATCGAAACTTGATTTTGAAGAATTTTTGTCCTTTGCAAGGGAACTTAGAGTATAGCTTGGATTACTAAACGTAATGTGATATATTTGATATATTTCTCTATCATGTCAACACAAGGGGAATCTCGGCCGCGGCGTTATGTGAGCAAGTTTGCCAGTTTACTTGCGGCAGGTCGGTGGTCTCTTCCCAGGTACATTGTATCTGGGTTTTCTCCTCCACCAACAAAAACTGGACGCCACCAGATAACTGAAAAATTGTTGAGTGTGGCGGAAAGCACGAAATACCAGAAATATCATGTCAACAAATAAATTTTCAAATATAGTGTTTTCCAATGCGTGATAGTTATGGAGGTAGATACAACATTTTTAGTACAATACTGGGACTTGTTTCATAACTAACAGCATTAAGAAGTATGATATGCATTATTTTACCTGGAAGTCACAGATTACACTTCAAATTCTAATCTGTTTGTAGATTCTTTACTGTCTCTGGCTTTTTGTGTTCATATATCCATGAATAAAATTATTTATAGTGTCAATCCTATGATATGCTAGTAGCAATATAATATACATGTATTCATTTTTCCATTACGAAGTTATATCATGAAAAGAATTATAACTAGTTACATGAATTTTCTTTCATTATAATCTATATATAAATGACAGTTTGACCTACGACACATATCAAAGATAAGTAATAGGTCCTCAGTACCCCTTGCTTGTCGTAAGAGGCGATTAAATGGGGCGGCTCTTCAGATAAAACCGCAAAAACCGAGGCTCCGTGTCACAGCAGGTGTGGAACGAAAAAGACCCCTCCCAGTTCAAAAGTCATAAGTGCCGAACATAGGCCTAAATTTTGCCTTTCATCGGCAATGGTGACGTCTCCATATGAGTGAAAGATTCCCAAGAGGGACGTTAAAAATATAAAATCAAACCATCATATTTTTTTTCATTTCTCATATATACGTATCTGGGTAAGACGGGATGCGAGGAGAGAAGGGTTGATTTACTTTTTGAAAGAGATGACTTCGCTTCGACGATCGTTATTGTCATTTGAAGACACGGTTCGACGTCAACGTGACCTTAATGATGACCTCAATCGACGAAATGTACAACAGGAAAGACGGATAGAAGAAATCGAAATTGCAAAGGACACTGAAACCAAGGTATACGAGAAAAGCTTGAGAACCTGTTGAAGAGCGTGGAAACTAGACTTAAAACGGAGTATGCTCTCTAACGTCCACACTAAACCGAATGCAAATGGCGTCATGCCGAATAAGGGAAGGGTCACCAGATGGAGCAAGACTTTAATTCAATGATATTCCCTGGGAGGGAAATCGGATAAAATCATTAATTTCTCGAAAAGTGATGTTATGCAAATTATTCTCACGTAATTTCTAAAACGTTCCAGGGAATATTTTATATTTTAGCGATTGAAGTCGTTTACAGATCTGATGTCGATTACAAACCTGAATTTCAAGAATATATTGGATTTGGGGGGTTGAGAGTTGGGTGGAGGGTTATGTCTCATTCCAGAGACTTTCACACATATTTGGGATGGATGTCATCAGCTATGAGTAAAGTGTCATAAATTTAGAACTCATTTGTACGTACAGTGTTGAAGACTATGACAGTGAGAGAACAGCATCATGATAAAGACTGTCGTGACGTGGGACCTTGATCATGAAATGTTGACTTGAACTAATGACCAGGTTGTTAAAAATATAGAATTTACAATGCAATGAAAAGATGAAAACAACGAACAGTGATCAATCCCATAAATAAGAATAAAAAAAAAATAAGAGTAGGGCAAATACGTAGATCTCAGGTGCATAAGGATCCCCAGTCGTCGAGCACACCCGCCATAAACCCTCAATACACCCCAAAGCCATCACCGCAGCTCTTCCAATACAAAAGGTAGGAACAGCATTTGCTATCATGACACCTCCCACGAACCAGATCAGGTTCCCTACCGACTGAGCTACATTACATGTTCGTCGATTTCTTTCCATATATTATAATATTCAAAATCATTGTACTATGTTATAGATTGCATGTCCAAAAATCTTTATAAGTAATTCGAAGACATTTTGATCAAGTTTACTTCTTCCTTGTATAAATCAACATTTGTATGATGTTGCAACATTTTACACATCACACTCCATACTCTGTATATATCATTTGACTGAATTTAATGATGTGTCACCTTTTGTGATGCATACGACTGAATTTAATGACGTGTCACCTTTTGTGATGCATACGACTGAATTTAATGACGTGTCACCTTTTGTGATGCATACGACTGAATTTAATGACGTGTCATCTTTTGTGATGCATACGAGGGCTGTTCGATATGTAATCTGTATTGTACCACAGGGCGATAACGCTTTGCACGATTTCGTAGATGATGATACTCTTGAATAGCTCTATTCAATACCTTTCCAACAATATAAACACGAGTCTTCAGCTCCACATAGTTTTAATCTTATAGGCATTTCAAAAGAACCAGTCGTTGACCACTGTTGTAAAAACGGTTCGGAAACGGATTTAGAATATTTAAGAAATTCGAGCTTATATAAAAGTTTGCACAAAACTCGGTCATTTGGTAATACAGATTTTTACTGAATTGGGGAGGGTTATGGGTCTGATAAGGTATCTTATGAGGCATATCGTAGGTGGATAAAGAAATTTCTGGTCAAAGATACAGCAAAATCTGGCTGACCTGTGACTGTAACAGGCAAGGCAAATGTCTCAAAAGTCAGGGAAATAATTGAAAGTGATGGCAGGTACACGATACGTGATATTGTCAGAGCAGTTGGCATATCGCTATCGCGGTGCATTTCATTTTAAAGCGTATTTTAAAAGTACGAAAGATTTCTGCCAGATGGATACCGCATATATTGACAGATGACCAAAAACGGGTTCGAATACAAACCGCTAATCAATTGTGCTCAAAATGTTTCTCAAATTCGATCAAAGACAATTTGCAAACATTGTTACTAGTGATGAATCATGGGTTTATTATTTCAAACCAGAAAGAAAAGATGGGGAAAATATGGCTAACTAACCATAAGCACAAAGAAGGTTCTTTATTGCATAATCTCGTGTGATGATATAGCCGTACAAATTCTAGTGCCGAAGGGCAAAAGTGTTACAGGTCGGTATTACCGAGATGTTATACTAAAAAAGCTCAAGAAAAATTATCATAAACGACGCCCTGTGTCGGGATTTAGGCATGTTTGTCTAATTCATGACAATGCTCCATCACATACATCTGAGATTGTGAAGCAATTTTTGAAGTCAGAGGTTACCGTCTTGCCACACCCATCATACTCTCCAGATCTAGCCCCATGGGACTTTTTCCTTTTTCCAAAACGTAAAGAGTTCTTACCTGGTCGTCGTTACAAGTCTCCACAAGCCCTTGACTCAGCCATCAGTCAGTGCCTATGGGGTTTACCTAAATCAGCGTACTGTGACGCATTTCAGAAATGGATCCAGAGATTGAAATTATATATTTCAAACCGCGGAGAATACTTTGAAGGGATGTAATGTTCATTTCACTATTTGAACCGAATGCTTCGAATGTGTACAATACACATTACATATCGAACAACCCTCGTATTTTCTGCATCAAATTCATTGAATCCCGATGATGGTGATTCTGAAATGACTCTATTAAAACTTCTGGTCAAGTTAACGAACTCATTTCAAGTTAGGATACTAGTGATTGAGAATAGTTAACGTAGAGTTGTATTTTCCACAGATTTTATCTTATATATGGTCTGTAATCTTTACGAAACTTCACCGCTTTTATCTCTGACAAAATCCACTGACAGTGCACACCCACGACTACATGTATTTACAAACGTGTAATATAAAAGACGAGAACAATTATATTCCACAAATTCCCGCGACTTTAAACTCGAGTCAAAAACAAACGACAAATAATCTCGATATAAGAACCCTTTTCTTCAACAATCAAGATTTTGATGTTTCTCCATTAAAAAAAGAAGATATTGGTGATAAAATAAACCTGCAAGCCAGTCATATCTAGTATTTAATTACGAACTATTTTATGAAATTATTCATCTGAAAATTTCATAGAAACATAAAATTCTTTGAACACTTTAAGTGACTTTATGTATATACAATGTATATAAAATTTCGAGGTATAAATATACATATAAAATAATAATTGAAAATAACTCAGAACACCTGATGAACTAACTAATATCTCAATCTCCAGGTTTTTATTTTGCCATCCGCGACAAACAAACGATCCTCGCTATCCACTATCATTGCGGTTGGTTTCTGTAACCCACTGACTATGAGATATCGAACAAAATTTCCTTCTCCGTTAATGACGTGTATGAGAGCTGTTATTTCGGACAAGTCCAGTAACAAGAAATGTCCGTTTGAATCCACGCTTACATTCTGTGGATTTAACGGAAACTTTGAATATCCCCTTTCGTACTTGAATTTTAATTTCCCGATCGAATTAACAGCAATTAGACATCCGCGGTCTGAAACGCAAATGTCGTTTTTGTTCATAACGACGTATTTTGGTCCTCGGTATATAACTTCATTGTTATGGTCATATTCAAGCGTGACCACTTCCCTTTCTGACTTAGAGTCGTAATTCCTTATCACAACCACTTTTCCGTGACTTTCTTTCGATTGTACATTATACGCATGAAGGCACACGAGTATTTCTTCCAATGGAGAAACGGAGATTCCTCTAGGAAACCATTCCCCCGTGGACATAATTACTGTCGCCTCCTCCGGGAATTCGAACTGAATAATTTCTACAGTATTATTGGACGGATTTCCGTATATCACACCTTTATTGCAGATAATTGCACACCTGGGTTCGCAAGTCAAGTTGTACGTTCTAGTGGTTTCTCCAGCGTGGTTTATTTCAAGCACGGCTTTCCTTCCTCTTTCGGTAACGCATATTGCATCTTGTCCAGTGTTATAACTCATATCTTTAACCTCATTTCCAAGTTCTTTACAGCTCAGTTCATCAATTTCGGATTCCTCTACAATAAACTTGGAATTTTCTTCGGAAATGGTTGCAAAATTATTCCTTAGAAATTCAACGTCAATTTCTGAAGAGGACAGATATATATTAGGAACTTCTATTGTTGGTTCCTCCAGGTGATACTCGGAATCATCGGGTTCATTCATTGGCAGCAATTCTGGATTGTGCATGAAATAGATATTTTTTAAAATTTTGTTTGTTTTTTTAATTCTTTTTATCACTTTATCACGCTCACTTTTTGTCTCCTCCATGAATCGGTAAAATTCATTCTTCCATTTTCTTATTTCATCTTCTAAGTCAGAAAGCAACCTGTTCTTCAATTTGTTCACTGTGTCATGCATTTCCTGTATGTACTGGGAAATATTTTGGCAGACTTTCGTTTTCCTCAGATCGAGATTGTGCAGATGGTTTAGGCAAGCTAGATACCTTCTGTCGATCGCAGGCTTTACATATTTCGAGAGGTTTGCTAGTTCTTCACGCAAAGGATATACCCTCTCCTTGAGAAGCTCGAATACAGAAACAGTTTCATGATTTTCGTGATCGGTACATTGTTCACATATAGAGTGACTGCAACTGCAGCAATACGCTGAGCTGGGGAAGTCACTGTGATATTCACATGCCCGTCTCTGAAAAATGCCCCTATTTTTGTCCCGATAAAGGACGATGTTGTGCCATTTTGCAGGGATAGAGAGATGATACAGCCTGCAGTTCTTACACAGGTTATCCTGACAGCATGTACAGAAGTAGCAAACAGAATCTTGGAGACAAATGCTGCACTTTTTGATATTGTAGAATGTAAATTCTCCACTTTGAACTCTACGAAAAATATGATGAGAACATCCATGACTGTACTATCATTCATTATCCTCTCGCAATTCATTGCAAGAAGGAATATTGTAACGGGATCGTGTGTGTGTGTGTGTGTGTGTGTGTGTGTGTGGACACTGTACGAGGGACACTTTTTAAGTTCGTAGAGTAAGCCTATAACTTTTTAACGCGATTATGAAGTTGAACGATTTTTTTTACACAGAACTTACGTAATCATTCCTCTCTCGAACAGTATCACGGTATGCGGCGCACGAGATCCACGTGCGCGCTGCGCTGGGTATTTTCAACACGTGGTTTTAAACACTATAGTAAAATATAGCGTTCAATATGGATGGAAAAATCTCTGAACAGAGGGTATATTGTAAGATTCGAGCACACCTTGGGTTTCCGTCAACGGAAATTCATGCTGATTTGCAAAAGGTTTATGGGAATGGTGCTTTAAAATATGCTACAGTTTGCAAGTGGGTACGTCGTTTAAATGATGGTCGGGAGTCAATTGAAAATGTCCCTCGAGTGGGTAGTCCGGTTTCCGTTTTGACGGAAAAGAACGTTGCTACTGTGAAAACGTTAATTGAGGAAGACGCACGTTATACCGTGCAAGAGATAGAAGTATTAAGTGGCATTCATTCGTCAAGTGTTTTGAAGATCTTGCGTGAACGACTCGGGCTACGCAAGATCTGCGCGCACTGGGTGTCCCATTTGCTCACTTGCGAGCAGAAACAAAGTCGGGTTAGACTTGCATCGCAAGTTATAAAAAATATGATAAATGTGACCCACGTCGTTTGGAAGAGATAGTTACAGGTGATGAAACCTGGATCTATCATTTTCAACCCGATTGTAAGGCTAAAAATAAGGTTTGAGTTTCATCTGAGGGAGACAGACCTGTCATTGCGTGCCGTTGCAAAACATCAAATTGCATCTTGTATGCGATATTCTTTGATTCGAAAGGTCCAGTCCTTGAAATTCCAGTCCCGAAAGGTAGTTCTGTCACTGGAAAGTTTTACAGAGAAAGTGTTCTTACTCAACTTGTTAGTTTCTATCAGAAACACAGACCGCGCACCGGTGTCCACGGCATCAAATTACTCCATGATAACGCACCGGCCCATAAATCCGCTATGGTACAGGAATATCTGAAAGAATCTGGGTTTGATGTCTTAGATCATCCCCCATACATTCCTGACCTGTCCCCCTGTGACTTTCGGTTGTTTCCAAGACTAAAGGAAATGCTGGCAGGGCACCGTTTTGAATCCCGTTGTCGTATAGGCAGTGCGGCCTACCAGTGTCTGCAACATATACCTAAAGAGGAGTACCGGGCGGCGTTCCGGAAATGGGTAGATCGGTGTAAAATGTGTGTTGAGGCAGACGGGGCATATTTCGAAGGTCTTGGATAAATAAAATTTTGATATTTCAAGCGGTTTTAAAACGACCACTCTACTCTACGAACTTCAAAAATGTCCCTCGTATAGACCACTTTCATGTTTTGTTTTGTTTGTTTGGTTTTTGGTGGGTTTTTTTTTTGGGGGGGGGGGGGGGGGGGGCTTGATTGATTTCATACTTCATAGGAATCTTTGTTATCAAGAGAGAAAGAAAGAACTTTTATTAATTTTGGGGTCAAAAGAAAAGTCACTATAGAACCTCGCTTGTAGACACTATATAGATGCTTTAATGATGATATACTTCACATATAGCTTTGTTATCAACGGGACAAACTCTATTATTTGAGGTCAAAGTTCAAGGTCGTTACGGGGCTTCATAGAAAAAGACACTCTACAGATACAGACGCTCGATGTTTTAAATATCTATATCGATAAAAAAAATTGTCTTCCTGTAAACAAACTGTTCACAAGGTATATCACGCCGCCCTCTTGGTTTTCCGCATTTGAGAAGCAGTAGACGATGTTTGACGGTTGATTGTAGCCGATAAATGAACTTATTTCCAGTTCACCACGACGATGCGTAAGACCTTGACAGAGTTCCTTCTAAACAGAAGAGGTTTAATTATCATATAAATAACGAACTTTTCACTGAAAATTGCAAGCGATACAGCTGGTAAAAATGAAAGCTAAGATGGCGGCGTGATTGGCCTATACCTTGAATAGTTTCTTTACAGGAAGACAATTTTCCATTATAGGTATTGAAAACACTGAGCGCTTGTGTCTACAGGTTACATGTTTGATCTTCAAATGTAGTTTTGTTATCAAGAGAGGAAGAACCCTATTGATTCTGGGATCCAAAGGTCAAGGTCACTTACGGGACTTCACAGAAAAAACTATGTAGAAATATGCCCCACCTTGTTAAGAAGGAAAATCTTCTCCTTTTTTTTTCTTTTTTTTTTTAAAAATAATATTCGAAACTGCTTTACACTGTAAAATTACCTTTCAAGTTCAATATCATATCTCCTCTCCGCCATACCTTAGATTATTGTCATTTACCAAGAGCAGATCCCTACAAAACAAATATTAGTTATTTTCTTCATTGTTTCACTCCTCAAAAATAAATATTTTCCTAGCTAATTTGAAGTATAAAGAATAGAATAGTAGGACTGATGTGTTTGTTACAAATTCTGCAACGTTGCATTTTTTTTTTATTAAAGAAATACATTCAACGATATACACATATACACAAAACAAAGAACATGTATCATAAAATGTAACAAAAACCAAAGACACAAACCATTGTTATTGACTGGCAATGAGGTCCGAATGTGCTCGTGCATAAAAAAAAATATCTGAATGCAAAAAGAAGTCTACAAAGAATAGTACATTTTCGAGTTTCTGCCGGAACACGTCTTTATTACCACGATCAGCGGAAGGCTGTAGTGCGGACACAAGGTAAACTGGTATCCTGTTGACCTCGCTTCTTTCGAGTGTGTAGCACCAATCAGCTGGGAATCAGTTAGATTGATTGATTGATTATTTGTTGCTTTCCGCCACACTCAACAATTTTTCAGTTATCTGGTGGCGTCCAATTTTTGTTGGTGGAGGAGAGAACCCAGATACAATGTACCTGGGAAGAGACCACTGACCTTCCGCATGTAAACTGGCAAACTTGCTCACATAACGCCGCGGCCGAGATTCGAACACGCGCCGACAGAGGTGAGAGGCTTTGTGATTTTGAGCCCGATGCTGTAACCACTCGGCTACGGAGGCCCCCGAATCAGTTTGGACACAAGGAAGATAAGAAAATGTGGTTATAAGGAAAACATTACATTTTATCCTTTTCCGACCCAGAAGAAGGATCTGTCGCGCGTGATCAGAAGTTGAAATTACCCCAAGCTTCAGTTCCACTGCAAGTTTGCACAACTTAACTAAATCAAATTTTCGACAAAAGGAACACGATACCCCTCCATCCAAAAGAAAACTCGTAAGTTCTGGCACTTCCCATGAAAAAAAAAAATCAAGAAGTTAATTGTTTCTCTCATTTTGAAACCTGCCGCTATAGTTAGGTTTTAAAACCGGAAATGCATACGGCTAACCAAATCGAAGGGCGCGTGTCAAATTCAGGTAAAAACAGTGTTCCGGCTGTAACTCAAAAATGTGCAATTGATAATGGGATTTAAAAATAATACATTAGTAACAATGTGATCTAAATAAACCTCACAAAAGAATGATTTATCCCCGAAAGTCTGATTGATTTTCAAAGTTTTAAAGAGTAGAATAAAGTAATCATAATTTGGGATGGGTGGGGTTGGGTTTGCTTTTGTTTTACTTTTGTCTAATACATAAAATCATTACACATTTTTCATTGTTGATAGTGGTGTGTTTTAAGTGGTAAATCAAGACTGATATCCTGTGGTGATATACATGCTCTGCCTCCCTAAATGTAATTTATTTAGTGTATGTAGGTTAAATTTACAGAGCTTTATCCAAATCTCTTACTTTGGCATATATGTGACGACGAACAAACACACTTAATTCGTAATATAATTTAAAGTATTTTTCACTAAATCAGAAATGAAAGGTATTGAAAAAATATATACATAACAAGATATCCTATGGACTTAATTCTATTATTAGGCCAACGTCATTTCTAGCGAAACCGAAAGTAAGATTCTTTTATTCAATCCATATATATTACAGATTACATATGTATTATAAACAATAAATATTAAAATATTCTTTTTCAAACTTTTTTACTAAAATTACCTTCACAGATGAATTCCTGAATTCATAGTTTACTTCAACTTGTCCTCCATCAACGACACGAGTGTCCTAGCTGTTGTAAAAGTACCCTGTCCCGATGTCGGTCTTGTTTTCGATCCCGATCCAAGATTATTTTTTTTACCAGTGGCGGATTTAGAGTGAGCCCCCCCCCCCCCTTTTTTTTTCTTTGGCCAGAAAGTTACAAAATAATGCAAGTAAACAGGGGGAGAATTCAGAATTCCCGGGGAAAAGGGGCACATGTAAAAGTCAAATATTAGCCAAAAATACTCAGCCATTTTGGGAGCTTAATCTGGAGTTCTTACATTATTTTGTAAATTTGCGACGAAAAAAATGGGGAGGGGGCTCTAAATCCGCCACTGGTAAAACTCCAGATTTAGCACCAAAAATGGCTTAGTCTTGACTTTCACATGTGTCCCCCCCCCCCCCCTCCCATTTTTTCTCGAAAATCCTGGATTCGACACTGTTTATTCGATTACACACACACACACACATATACATATATATATATATATATATATATATATATACATCAGAATATTTGAGCCCCGTGTCTCTTTAATTTAGATAAGACTATTCCATGCATGTATGTACTATGATAGTTGGTTAATTGATGAGTAAGTAAGTAAATTTTAATTAGAGCCGGCACTGTGATTATATCCATTAAACATTTTGAACATTAATAGACTTGTTACAGGCACGGATCTAGTCAAGAGACGGGTGTGTGTGTGTGTGTGTGTGTGTGTGTCAAGGGGGGGGGGGGGGTCTGAAACCTCCAGTCCCCCCTGGAATTTCCAACTGAAAGAAAATAGAGCCATCTTTCACCCTTGCATCATTCCTTCTACTGGGGGCCTAAGAGGCCGAGTGGTTAGAGCATCGCGCTCAAAATCACAAGGCCTCTCACCTCTAGTCGGCGCGGGTTCGATTCTCGCTCGCGCCGATTTTTGTGAGAAAGTTTGCCAGTTTACTTTCAGAAAGTCGGTGGTCTCTTCCCAGGTACATTGTATCTGGGTTCTCTCCTCTATCAACAAAAACTGGACGCCACCAGATAACTGAAAAATTGTTGAGTGTGGCAGGAAGCAACAAACAATCAATCAATCCTTCGTACTTTCTAAAAGCAAAAGCTGAAAATACAACGAAAGAGTACGGGCACGCATTTAATAGCTTCACAAAGTGGTGTGACTCGTTTCAGCAAATATTTCCAGTTTACCAGCGACTGATGTTCACGTAGCTTTATATCTCACTTTCCTCGTGAAAAACATCAAATCCGACTCTAAAATGCAAGAAGCAACCTATGCTATTACTTGGGAACATCAATTTGCGGGTTTCAAAATCCCCTGTGAATCAGCTCTAGTGAAATTGGTTAAAGGATGATGCATTCGTGAAACTGGTCATTCAGTAACCGAAAAGGAACCCGTGACGCCTGATATCTTGTTTGACATTGTTAGTATCTCCTATTGCCTCGCTTCTTGACTTGCGTACTTGCTGGGGTGGGGGGGGGGGGTTCTATTAGGATACGAAGGATTTCTGAGATTTTCGGAGCTCGTGAATATAAAAAGGTCATTTCTTACGTTTCGTCAATCTTATTTAAAGTTTTTTTATTGTGAAAAGTAAAACAGATGTGTACAAAAAGGGGGATCATGTTTATACTAATTCATCTGCCTGACCTGTTGTTATGTTACAAAGATATCTACTGTTGTCCGGTATAGATGAGAACTCGGATGAGTTTATTTTTAGACAGTTGTCTTGTTGGGGGGGGGGGGGGGGGCTCTATAGGTCTCCCAGTTTTTGCTAGAACTACATTTGCGGTACTTCTTAGGCAGCATCCTTTTTCTCTCTGTTAATGGCTTTACGTGGTGTGTTATTAGTGTATTAGTGTAAGGGACCTGGTATGGAAGTATTTTTCTCCTTTTCATTGGCGCATGTTTGTCAGTGATAGCTACAAACTTGTAGGTAACATCACGGAAAGCTAGGTTAATGTTATTGTGGTCCTCGTAGCTAAAATTGACCTGTCCTAGATCAGGTATAAAAGATTCTTGATCAAAATTTCTGAAACTGTGACAACTTTTCCATCTGCGCTCTGGCTGTTTCATTTGCATTTAAACTGAATGGCTATAAAATTATGTACATCACATCGTTCACAGCTTAAATTGCACAACTTGTGTATTTTAGAATCATTTTTGGTTTGACAGATATCAAGCAAACTTGGATTAGATATTCTTGTAAACCAAGTTGGACCTTTAACTAGATTGCTTAAATCAAAACTATCACGTATGTCTAATAATGGGATACTTTTATCCATGTCTCACATATCAAAATTCAGGCCACCTATATATAATCATGATAATCATATTACTTTTTTTTTTTAACTTTTGTCAAAATTCGTGACCGCTGGGACCTACAAACAAAACCGTGCTAAAAACCGATCCCACCGTCGACATTTGCCCTCAATAGCCGATTTATTTAATCTACCTTTTACATTAACAGATAAGGATGTGAAAGCGCGATCAAATATGTTTACTCGTTGACAACCTGTTGTATATACTGTTGTGTATTTCATTTTAATTCCGTACATACTAGTAGATACACGGTCCCAGAGCTCAGATTAAAACGTGTTTGTTACGTAATCCATCGTCATTTTAAGCTTTCATATAGAAGAAGTCTACTGGTATCTAACAAAGTTGCCTGAGAGATGCTTTCTATTCTTTTAAAATAATGGACAGTAATTGTCAACGCGAAACGCACTTCTTATTTGAGAAACTTTATCGAATTTAACGCTATTTTGCGCGAAACCTTTACGCTATATAACGCATAATTTTTGCTCATAACGCAAAACGTTGGCATAACCTCCATTTTATCAATACGCGTTTTTTACCCAGGGCTATTACATTGAAGAAGAACGATAGACTTGTCCAGCTGAATGTAATAATTCTAAAATAAGTGTATTTGGTGCATATGTATATAAATGTTCTTTAACTGTTTTCTGTCACACTCTGGACGTCATCATATCCAGGCGCAGATTCAGCTTTTTTCTTCGGGGGGGGGGGGGGGGGAGGGTCCCAAAAGGCTGAGGATCTGGGACCTGGTTCCAGGGCGAAGCCTCCAGAATTTCTACATTTTTACAGATAGTAGATTGACCTTGAATTTTGAAATCGTCCACAGTGAGCGAATAAAGTCGATCAAGAGATTTGATGATGCAATATTAAACGCGATACTAGGATGAAAGATGACTATTTTCTTTCAGCTGGAAAATTCAGGGGAGGGGAGGGGAGTCCAGACCCACCCACTCCGACCCCCTCTAGATCCACGCTTGATACTCATCACCACTAATATGTAAAAGAAAACGATTACTTAACTTTGCTACCAAATGTATACCAGAAAAGTTTGAATAAATATGCAAAGAAGCTTTAGTAGGGTGTGCAAAGAAGCTTTAGTAGGGTGTGCAAGACGTTTCAATATTGTACAAATAAGCGAAAATCTTGATTTATATTCGATAATCTTATTATTTTTGTGCAAAAAATGTTGGTTTATATTCGATAATCTTGTTATTTATATATGCAAAAATCTTTATTCATCGATTGTTATCGATTAATCTTTGTTATCTGCATATGCAAAAATCTTGATATATATTTAATAAATCTTGCTGTCTTAATGTAAATTCAATAAATATTGTTATTCAAATGCAATTTTTTTTAATTTACATTCAGTAATCTTGTGATTTATATTATATGCAAGAATTTCAATACTCGGGTCAATATTCAACGTTACACCGGGTTCGATCGCCGGTGGCCAGTTAGCTCAGTTGGTATAGCATCTGACTAGAGATTCAGGGGGGCCGGGTTCGAATTCCGTCTGATCCGGTCCGTTCCATTTAATCAAAATTTGCATAACATTGAAACCGGTTTTTTATACTCCATAGTTCACACACACACAAAGATGATATTAGTGGCAATTTCAATTTAATACCTATCTTGACCAAGTATGTAAAAGATTACAGCTAGCGAAGAACGGATCAAGAGAATCTTTTAATAAATTATCTTAATTTGCTTGTTTTCAGTCATTTTTCTAGTACACCCTTGTGAAATGCAAACTTAATGTGCAGTATTAATTCTTTCCTTTGTCTATAGCAAAGAGGTTAGGAGATCTAACACCAATATTGGACTTTCCTGTTCCAAGTAGGGCCGAAATGTCAGTCATTTAAGTCGGGATCGATATTCCATAAATAAGTAACAACTTCGTGTACACCCCTGACTTGCTAGAATACAGAATCATAATATTTTACATCACATAAAATGATTCATAGTCTCTTTATCATTAACAGCAGCGGGTAAGTGTTACTTTAACATTCACTAACACACACTTCCTGTTTTCAGAAATCTGTCAACATTCGGTAGGCAGACTTCAGTTTCAGCTAGACTATTATTATCGTACATATCAGATCGGTCATTCTTTATTGCTTAGTTTGATTCCGTTACGTAATTTGTAGCTCACAGTTCCAATAATTTCTTTTCCGTCTGTGAAGAAGTAGTACTTGTGGATGGCTTTGTCAAATTTATATATCACTGACAGGCATTTGGTCTGACAGAATTGAACGGGTACAGCACAATTTCTATATTTAACTATATAGCTTTATAAAGCTTAACTTAAGTTGTTAAGCAACAGTTATCCAATCTACAGCATAGAATAAAAGTTAATGAGGATCAACGGAATAATAGATTGGCAATCAGATTCCACATACTTGCCTATGCAGTAACGTGTGCATTGAAGCCTTATGCTTCAGCGTACACATGGTAGTGGGTAGTTAACAACACAAAAGAAATTCTCTTTTCATGAAAATTCTTAAAACAGCATAGTATTGTTATAAACTCTAATTTAGGACAGTGTTCTGGTTAATTCAAAGTAGAAATGTGTTCACAAATTATTATGCAACTTTTTTGGCTATGAAGAAATCCATTCTAAACAAGATATTATTTTATCTCGGAATAATTATGTTTCGGAATTTAACTAATTGATGTGTATAAATGTAAAAGGCATCCATAGATCGTAGAAAATTGTTTTCATGTTGAGAACTGTTGTAGAAACCCCCTTTCTAAACTATGAAGAAATAAACAATAAATTTATTTCTTTTTTTTTTTCAATTAGCTAAATTCCGAAACATATAATTATTCTGAGATAAAATAATACCTTGTTTCTAATTCAGTATAAGCTAGCTAAATCAAGCTATTTCAAGTAGTTTTATAAAGCTATATAGCTTAATAAAGCTATATTGCTAAATGTAGAGATTGTGCTGGACCTGTTAAAAGGTTCTGTCAGAATAGACAGTTTCATCAGGCCTGATACATGTACCATGTGTTGCACAGAAAGAAAAGAAAAAAGAACTGCATCAAAATGCCTTGCATTGTTTTCACAGTAATGTATCTCCCACTCATATCCAGCCAAATGTGGTCAGTTTTCCAACCATCTTGGAACTCACAAACAGTAAGTTAAAGGTTATATCCAAAAGATTTGTGACTTACTTCTAAATATCGAATGTTTGGCAAAGGATATACAGTCAAGCCTCATTATTTTGAACTTGAAGCGATTGAGAAAAAACTTCGAAATATCCTAGAATTTGAGACTTTGAAGATAAAATACTTAAAGAATAAGTGGTTAGGACTTCCGAATCACTTCATTATATCCATAGCATTCAAGATATTGGTGTTCGAGAACTGAAATTCAACTGTATTTACATCTTAGGTTTGGTGTGGCCAAAGCATGAACAGAGCTCATTTCTGGTTATGAAGCTACTGCTGAGCTTCCACAGTCTTTGCTGACTGGGTTGAGAACTTTTGGCAACATGAGCATATTGTTTGACTGACTTTCACCTGTGCATTCCAATCCTGAGCTCTGAAATAATCAAACTGCACCAGATATTTTCAAAAGGTCATTTGGACAGATACTTCCTACCAAGTTATTGGTCCAAAACATTTTTTACTGGCCTTGCTGACAGGACGTAGAGTTTTCGACAACTCTGTTACCTGCTTGTCAGATTGTCTCACGTTTACAAATTCTTGATCAATATATTCTGCAACATACAATGCATATACAGAAAATTGTTTAATTGGAAAAAGAAAAACTGTTAATTACCTATTTACATTGTAATATATTAGTATGTTGTTACAGAAAGGCCATTGGGGGGAAATTAATGGGAGGATGATAACATTCAATTTTGAGTTTTCTACATGACTAAGATTCTATATTTTTAAGAAATATTTTTTCCGTGCCAGATTTGTAGTGTATGCATATGCCACATCAAAATTGGTTTATTTCGTTCACAGTATACACTTTACTTCTATAGAATGCATTAACCATCCCCTTTTCATATTTAACTTCACTTTCATGAATTCACAGATTTGAAGTACATATCATTACTACAAAAATACGAATAAAGAGAGTTGGATCACATCGATGACAGGCATGGATCATCAGACCAAAGGAGACACAAAGCATCGAGTTTGGTCTGGTGATCTGCATATGTCAACTAGACGTGATTCAACTCTTTGGATCAAGTTACCATAGTAATGATAAATTTATTGTATACCCTCTCTTATTATTTTTAAATACATGTTTATATGATAAGAAATGTATTCCTAATTATCAAAAACACAAACATACAGTGAAATTATTTTTCTTGTACACAGGTTTATTTATGACAGAGTCTCTCATTTTCCTCAAAAATGTGCATTGATGCACTTTGACATCATCAGTTTCAGATGTGATTCAACTCTTTGGATCAAGTTAAACATCAGTTTCAGAGAGACATATTGGGAATAAGATCCCCACAGTGTGGTGGTCAGAAAAGTCGGATCACACTATGAATTAACAGTATCAAAACACAGATTTAGGTGTAATAAATGCACATCCCTACAATTTAGCTGATTTAGAATTGATGAAAATTTAAAGAGAGAACGAGCAATAACAGTGACCGGTTTGACAGATATTATAAATTTTGATGTGTAAATGCTCAAGCAAGGTTTTGACAGTTGCATTACTAACTGTGATGTCATATGTTGCTGATGAGACACCTGAAAAATTAATTTAATTGTACATCCGTGTAATTGGCACCTATAACTTACATTCAGTATTGTGTAATGAACTTTTGATTTGCAAAGAAGTGAGGGTGGTCATTTATTTTCAGAGATGTATTTATGGAAAAGCATTGGAAGAGTGTTATACACAAGTCAATATGTGACTACTTTTTTGAGGAACAAGGAAAGGTAAATACTGTTTGTGAACTAGTAGCTATAAGTATATTGTACTGTTTTGTGTTACCATACTCACTTTGTAGCCAGGATTCCTTTTTTTATAAAAAATGTCAAAACTAATCTGACTTGGAAAAAAAAAAAAGATCATTAGCACACTTACACAAATCACTGCACTTCACTATTAAATTCAGAATCAATAAGTGTGAGGTCACTTTACATACTGCTGTAGCAATCGGAAGATCTGATTTTATTCAGATTAATCAGAAACATGATCAGAATTTCAAAATGGCTGATCAGGCTTCCAATTGGTGGAGCTTAATTTGGGTATCTAATGTGCTTTCTTGCAAAGTGACTAATCTGGGCATAAAATGGTGGTCCCAGCTAAAGTTTTCTTCATAGAGATCAAATTCTGCCATGAGTGTGGCAACTTTTAACAATAGAAGGTATTAATTATCAGAGATAAAAAAAACAATTAATTAATACTGTTATGACAAAAGTGGGTAATCTCGTGAATTGGTCTCTTGTTCTGTTAAATAGTAAAAGAACAAAGTACAATTAATCCTATATTTGGCCCCAGAAAGGGAGTTCAATTCAGAGTAACCGAAAGTGGTTTTTCCCTCTTAGTTGTTAAGATAAATCAATATTCCATTACCAGGTGAATGCAGATATTTTGTGTGTCACCACATGCACAGATTCGCCATGGGATAAAGATCATCCCTATTGATTTTTGGATTAAAAGATCAAATGTTCTGGGTACAGAAGTCATGTTTCATACAGAGACTTGTCATGAAAGATGACCCCTATTGATTTTGGGAGTTGAAAGGTTAAAGGTCAGGAAAACTAGACAGTGATAAAGTAAAATTATTCTAGGGCCTCTCATACCAAACTTTACACACAGAAATGAACACAAGATGAGAAAGATTTACAGGTTCAAAATGTGAAGTAGACTGCAGCTTTAAAATGTGACACAAACTGGTCTCTGGGATAGGAAAATGATTGTTTGGGTCAAAAATTGTTTTTCTCTTTTCAACTGAGTTTACAGTACATAACTGTCAAAGAAGACTGACAAAGAAGAATCCCCACCATCCACAATCATTTCAATAGTACTTAGTTCTTCAGTGGTTTGTGTATGTGATCAGTCCAACTAGAACAGTTCTAATTAGAAATTTAGGGTAATGTTGTGAAATAATATGTTGCTGACATCGTTTTTTCTGCTGATAGGCAGGGAGTCCAGAGGATGTACCACCAGTCATTGGAACTCCTCATCACTACCTCATCAATATCTTCAGAAACCAGCTGTATTTCATAGCTGTTGTCACCACAGAAGGTGAGGACCTCATAGTACAGTGTAGTAAATGAAAAGAGATGTACCTCGTAGATGCAGGTACTTCATAGTAGATACTAAAAATGTATGTACCTCTTAGCAGAGGTGGCTGAGTGGTTAGAGCATTGCGTTCAAAGTCACAAGGCCTCTCACCTTTAGTCGGCGCAGGTTTGATTCTCGCTCGTGCCGACATTTGTAAGAAAGTGTGCCAGATTACTTTCGGAAGGTCGGTGGTCTCTTCCCGGGTATCTGGGTTCTCTCCTCCTCGTACAAAAACTGGACACCACCAGATAACTGAAAAATTGTTGAGTGTGGCATAAAACAAGAAATAATCAATCAATCAATCTTAGCAGTAATCAATGACTATAGAATTTTGGCACCTAAGATCGATATTTGGAGCAGCCATAACTTCTAACAATTCTGTTCTTTTTGAAATTTTTTTTCCATTTTCAGTGCCCCCACTGTTCGTCATTGAGTTCCTCCACAGAATTTTTGACACCTTTGAAGACTACTTTACAGAATGTTCTGAGACAACACTGAAGGAGCACTATGTTATTGTGTATGAGGTGAGTCCCAAAGTTACGTTTAATTTCTTGTTCCTTCCAGTGTGTGTCATTTATCAATAATTTTATTTTGAGACCTCAGGAAACTGGAAATCAGATGATGGATTCATCATGGAACCATAGAAATAATATTATCAATATAAATCGAAGAAAACTTCAGGAAAAAATTTAAGGTGCATTGTATTTATGATGGACGTCTGGTGTCAAAATCTTTGTGAAATGCAATATTTTACTGGTATAAATCGATGGGTGACTTTTGCATAGCTTGAACTGCAAGCTTTTATTAATATTTAAATCTGTGTATGGCATTCTTTTGATTTAACTTTATTCAAAACCATACATGACCAGTATATGACCACTGCAAGAGTTCAATGCTTATAAAATATAGGTAAATGAAAAGCAAACTGCATTGCCCTTATAAGCATAGAGTAAAGAAATTTGCACAGTGATGGTTAAAATCCTGGACTCCGGTCTAGTTTGGTTCAGGAATTACGGTATTTTCATGTATGACAATTTGCAGACAATTAAGTTTTACTATTTTTGTTAACATCTTTTGCTTTTGAATTATCTCCCCTGAAATCCTATAAGACACTAGTGATTACGAATTCTTTCCAATCTGTGGTTTGACAGCTGCTGGATGAGATGTTGGATAATGGATTCCCTCTAGCAGTAGAGGCAAACATCCTGAAGGAACTCATCCGACCTCCGAACTTCCTACGGACAATCACTGACACAGTCACTGGAAAATCTACAGGGTAATACAATTAAACTGACTACAGGGTAATGCAAAAATCACTACAGAGTAATAAAGTAAAATCTACAGAGTGGTATATAAAAAAAAACCTCTACAGTGTAATGGAAAAGGAGTACAGAAAACTCTACTGATGATGCAATAAAATCTACAGGGAAATACAAAAAAATCCATCAGGTAATTCAATAAATTTTCAGAGGATTACCAAAAATATATTCAGGGTAATACATTAAAATATAAAGAGTAGTACAAAAAAAATTTCCTGATAATGCAATACAGGTTACTTTCATACAAGCAAATGGTGCCATTATAATTACTTTCATACTTGCAAATGGTGCCATTATAAATGCCAAAAAGAGCTATAGTTTCATACATGTTTGCCCTTTGCTATGACCGAAGACTCACTGTTCAATTTCAAGGATTAATAATCAGGTAGTTAGCTACAAAGTATTTATGTAAAGTATCTCTTATAAAAGCAAAAGTAACTAGTCAACAGTAGAGACTTACTGATAGTCATGATTGGAGCTTTAGACCAGAATGAGGACTGAGCAGTTGCTAGTGTCACTGAAGTAGGCAGTACAGCTGTTAATAAATAAATACTGTTTTGGTACTTTACAGGTCTTGTTTATGTCAGTGTGACTTTGAGTATTGGTTTATGAAAGTTTGACTTTGAATATTTGAGAAATTCATCATGTTCAGGGTATCAACATGCTTCATATTGAGATAGTATTAGTTGTGTGTTAATGGTAGAGTATAAGACTTCTCTATCACGTACCATTGTTTACAGGGTCAGTGCCACACTGCCCACTGGTCAGTTGTCCAATGTACCCTGGAGAAGGACGGGTGTGAAATACACAAATAATGAAGCCTACTTTGATGTGATTGAAGAAATCGACGCCATAATCGATAAACAAGGAAACACAGTCATTGCAGAGGTCCAGGGATATGTAAGTGTCCATAGTGACCATTATACTCATACCAAAGTTAATTCTGATTTGATTAGAAATCAGAAAATATTCATATTGTAATCAGCTATTGGAAATAATATAAGGGCAATAATCAATTTATTTATTTTTTCAAAATCAGTTTCTTATTCTTTCTCAGGAAATGAAATTAGGTGATTGTTGTATGTTTCACAACTGATTTGAACATTTATCTTTTAATGAATATTGCCAGATTTAGCTTCACAGCATGTTATATTGGGATATTTTTGTTAAAAAGTTACTTGTATTAAATTTTGATTTGACTTTACATGCACACATCGCCTAGCAGGAGCTTTACTTCAATGACAGTCATTGAAAATTCTTAAAATTAATGATACAAGTAGAGGAATGTAGTTTAGAATGAATGTAAAGATGACAAATGTCAAGGTGACACATGTAAAGAATATTTATCTTTCATTTACTTACAGATCGATTGTTTAGTCAAGTTAAGCGGGATGCCAGATTTGACCCTGTCCTTCATTAACCCACGTCTGCTAGATGACATTAGTTTTCATCCGTGTGTTCGATATAAACGATGGGAGGTAAGAAAAGTTTGAGTGATCTCTGTCACGTGTATAGCTGGATGGAGTCAATTTTTCTCGTATAAAGCACCCGCAAGTGGCATATGTTCCTTGACCATTCTCGTTAACCTTTGATCCAAATACTAATACTGTAAGTGTATTTTTTCCACTAAGTCCATGGTTTGTAACATCACAACAGCAGACTTAAAATATGTAAGATATTTTCATGTACACTATATGCAGCTCAGTGAAATCTTGTACCTGTGCACCAAATCAAAACGGATAATCCATAAAATTAAGACTTTGTGGGATTAAATATGTACTACATTGATTGCAGTATATTTCTCACTGTAAAATACTTGAGTTACTTGTACACATCTGTATTTCAGAGTGAAAAAGTGTTGTCATTTGTTCCCCCAGACGGAAACTGTAGACTAGTATCATATCACATAGGATCTAACAAGTAAGTGCTGTCCCTCTGGACAGAAGATGTAGACTATAATCATATCTATAGGATCTAACAAGCAAGTAAATGCCTGATAGGAATGGCCAGGAAAAAAGATATACATATGGAGTACTGTAGAAAATGTTGCGATACTGTCTTTATGAAAATATATAAAGTTTCTTTTCCTAGAAGTCTGTGGTGGTGTCTGTAATATTCTGTAATAAACAGGTTGTTTCGTTTGGTTTTTTTTTTTTGGTATAGTATGGTTGCTGTGCCTCTGTACATCAGACACAATATTCAATATAGAGAGGGAAGTGGAGGACGGTTTGAAGTCACTATTGGACCCAAACAAACCATGGGGAAAGTGGTAAGTTAAACAGAGTAAAGTGACGATTCATAACTGGACCCAAACAAACCATGGGGAAAGTGGTAAGTTAAACAGAGTAAAGTGACAATTCATAACTGGACCCAAACAAACCATGGGGAAAGTGGTAATTTAAACAGAGTAAAGTGACAATTCATAACTGGACCCAAACAAACCATGGGGAAAGTGGTAATTTAAACAGAGTAAAGTGACAATTCACGACTGGACCTAAGCAAATCATGGGAATTGTAGTAGTCAATGAACTTTAATGTATTAAGGGACATGGCTGTCATTTTCGTGCTCTCTTTTCCTGAAGATGACTATTGAATTCTTCCAGCAGAATCCTCTAGTTTTCGATTGATTGTATTGGACAACGAGTAGACATAATTATGATTTTATTATCAGTACATTTCATACCTTACCCAGTATTTCCTATTACTATGATTAAAAGTTCAGGGAGGGACCTGCACGAGAGATGTCATTGTATGGAATTGACATTGTAGGTAATAAATGTAAATGCATTTTCTACAGTTTACAATACAAGAGGCATCACTATGACTTGCATATTTGAAGTTGTTCCAAGATCACTGTTCATAACCAAGTTGAACACAAGATCATTTCAAGACCAACCAAACACTCTATGACAGGGTGGAGCCAAGTTTCACAACTGTCAACAAGTTATTCTGCCCTCATGTGACATAAGATTTTGTAAAATCAGTGATTTATTTAGATATATGCATTATAGGAACGTAAATTTCACTGGAGTCTCTTCTGATAATTATTGTAAAAAAAAAAATTTTGTTAAACATTAAATATTTTTAAGTTATATTTGAATAATCAATGATCTATTTCAAAATGTTGAATCCAAGGGCAGTAACTCAGTTTTCATCGATTTCTTTATCAAGTCCATTATATGATTGATTTTCTTAATTTTTTACAGACATTTTGTATATTTTTGTTATAAAAAAACAATTTCATGAAATTGTTATGAATAATATTATATTGTTATAACCAGTTTTACAAAATATTGATATTGCTGTTGAAGGAAAATTTTAATTTTCTGACGTTGATATATGATTCTGTTTATCCATGCCTCAGATCTTAAAAATTGTGATGACCTGTATATTTTATTTGATAATTTATTAGTTTTAACTTTCGTAAATGGAATTAAATACAATTTCTATTCTTAACTTTTATCAGATAAATGACTAAATTTTCAAACAGCTTTGTTCTGGGTTTTTTCAGGTAGAGAACATTTCAATGGAGGTGCCCTTCCCCAAGTCAGTTCTGAATCTCACCCTGACACCCTCACAAGGAAAATACACCTTTGATCCTGTAGGTAAAATACTTACCTGGGATGTTGGCAGAATGGATACCACTAAACTTCCCAGCATCAAAGGCAATGTGAGTACAGTTTCAAGGTACCAGTGCAAAAGTCAGAGTTTTAAGAAGGTTTAAAGTCTGATCATGTAAGGTTACAATTCTTGGCTGTTAACACACGTACTGTGCATGTACTTATTTTAAACTTTAGCACAATTCATCAGTGGTGGACTATTTAACAAAGTCATGAAATAAATCTGTAAATCAGTGTTGTGATTTATCTATTCTACAATATTCAAGAGCTTTTGAAGTCTGATTCTTGCATGTTTGACATTTGAACCAGTCCAAATAATGAAATCCACCGTCAATCCAATCCAAAGGAAGTTTAGGTGGACTAAACCTTTGGACTGTCAGTTTTCCAAAAACCTTGAATATTTACAGTTTGGTTGATAACAGATTACCCAATATTAAAGCACAATTGACCCCTGTGCCAAAACATACTGGCATGTGCACTTTCAGAATTTAATCAAACCATTACTTGAAAATGTTCCTTTTCTGCACCAATCTTAATAATATATATATATATATTGGGATTTTTCGTATGATAATTAATTTCTTATTGTTGCGATTGATTACAGATAAGTTTACAGAGTGGTCACCCCATACCAGAGTCAAACCCGACAATAAACGTAAGTCACTCCGTAAAATATTTACCATAGTCCACACAATACACATAAGTCACTCTGTGATATTTCATCACCTCCTGACTTGAAAGTTGTTGTTTAACCTGAATTATATGAATCAATCTTTGTACAGTAAAAGATTTGCATAATTCCTGACAAATGCTTCTGAAATTAATGAATTTCATAATCTTTCAGATTCGAGTAAGTCAGATCACAATATCCATGTATTTGTAGATAAATTTCACAATAAGTCAGATGGCAATATCTGTGTATTTGTAGATAAACTTCACAATAAGTCAGATGGCAATATCTGGAATCAAGGTGAACAGACTGGACATGTACGGTGAGGTAGGTCAGAAATAAATGTTGATACTTACCAGTAATTTTGATTGGTGCAATATTTCATTCATTAAAATGAGTTTGTATGGAATTGAATAACATAATCATTCCTACAAGTCACTTTGTTTCACCACGTACAGATCATATACAAGTGTGTAACCATTACACATATTTCAACTTTTGTAGAAATACAAACCATTCAAGGGGGTTAAATACATCACACGAGCAGGAAAATTTCAGTTCAGGACTTAAAGCGTCAATGCTAGTGTTGTGAATGATGAACAAACTTCAAATTGACAGACCAATGTAAGAGTGAGAGAGTGAAAGAAAATTACAGGCCTCTGGTTTTGTGAAATTAAAGAAAGCAAGAAAACTCTAATCAGCAAAAATGAGGTGAACTGCTGACATGTGTTCCTACATACAGACTGCAATATTTCTTTGTAGAGAATGCATTTACCAATTGAAACTAGTACTACAGATGATCAAAGTTTGATGTTTAAGCAATGAGAAGCTGAATTATTTATTTTGATTGTTGCTGTACGTTGAACTAATACTATATGTACTTCTGATATTAAATGTATAAAATCAATACATTGACTGTTTGATTGGAATGTGATTAAACTACAAAACTACGCCAGTCTTTACAAACTGTGCATGCGATTGACTATTTGAAATTGATTGATTGATTGTCGTTTTCTGCCACACTCAACAATTTTTCAGTTATCTGGTGGCGTCCAGTTTTTATAGGTGGAAAGAGAACCCAATGTACTCACAAGAGACCACCGACCTTCTGAAAGTAAACTGGCAAACTTTCTCGCATATGTCGGCGAGAGCGAGAAGAGACCACCGACCTTCTAAATGTAAACTGGCAAACTTTCTCGCATATATCGGTGCGAGCAAGAATTGAACCTGCACTGACTTGAGGTGAGAGGCCTTGTGATTTTGAGTGCTATGCTCTAATCACTCAGCCATGGAGGCCCCTCCTGATAATTTGAAATTAATACAAACTATTACTTGTGTTAGTAGGAATTTCACACCAGAGAAAATGTTATTAATGGAAAGTGGAGGACATGTGTAGTAATATTTTCATATCAAAGATTTAGATTTAATTTTATTTAGGAAATAAAGTGCACTGCCACAGCACATGATACCGCCCATCAGATGTTTATTCATTATAAACAGATAAAAGTGCATGACACAAAATCATGTCAACCTTAATTGGTGCAATGACTGCACCAAGTTCCAAGGTAAAATAAATGTTATTCCTTGTAATGTGTCTATTGCACATTGCAGTTGACTTGTCTTTATATCTCTTGAACTGTTCAAATAATACAGTAATATTTCATGACATATTTTTATTTTATATGAAAAGGCTAAGATAACTAACAGTATTCAATCTCATAATTTCTATAGAAAATACAAATATACATGGTATAAGAATTACTTACTTTGGGTTGTACAAAGAAATGTCCTATAAAGAAGTGACAAATTATTTCCACAGCCTTCTTACATTATACTCGTTATTTAATCTTTTCTTGATGTAAAAATCATTGAATAGGGTTACTGCATTGCTTTTTAATATATGTGGGGATTACCTCCCTTACATATGTAAATTTTTAATACTTACCATGTAAAAATTTTAATGACCTGATCTTTTGCTACAGTTTACATTTCTATACAGATGCACAAATTGACAAAGTTTGTTGATTCTAGGACTCAAATCTACATGCATCAAAAAAAAGGGGTTATACCATATGTGGCATCTTAATTGTAGGTCACAGTGACCTTGATGTAGAGTAAGATGCATCTTCTACCCAAGATGCATTAACTGACCGAGATTGATGATTCTACACCAAATAATTGTCTGGTTACCAGTAAAACAGGATTTTACCATATTTTGTGTCTTGTCTTAATCGACTGTCACAGTGACCCAACTTTAATGTGTGACCCACCTCTAGCCAAAATGTATCAGCTGGAAAAGTTCGATGATTCTAGGTCTGATGACATTTATGAGCCAGACATGAATTGAGACAGTTGGACATGATCGCCATGCCATTTTAGACGGGCATATAAAAAGTGCAGTTTTAGAAGAAAGTAAATGGGGTTAAAAATTTTAAACACATTATTTTACTACACTAACCAGCTAAGCAATATAATTTAAATAGATAATAAATAAAGATTCTGATATTTATTTTTCCATTTATGACCATTGTGATGATTTGTTACACATCCATCAATTGACTGAGATTTGGAATTCCTAGTTTCCAGTTCGAGAGGCTCACCACAGAAATAAACATTTCAGTACTGAGATTAAATATGTATGTAAAGTCAGAAGTCTGGCACCCAACCACATCCTGTGCAAAGTTTATTGTTGCTATGGTGATTGTCCTGACGTGGGCACACTTCCTGCTGCTCTAGGACTTGGCATGGTAGATTTGTGTGAGTAGCATCGCAGAAGGGCGGGTCTTTGGAGTATTTACATGCACAGATCTGATATAGCCTTTGTTCTTTGTTGACCGTCCATCTCAGTGGTTTAATACCAGTCCCTTTGTGGGAGCCTGTGCAAAAATGTATCTGTTATATCATGTATTTTGAAAGTTTATACTGTAAAACATAAGTACAATGAATATGTTTATAATGAATAAAACACAGTTACAGTGAACACGCTTATAATGAATTCACGCTTACAGTAAAACACAGTTACAGTGAACACGCTTATAATGAATTCACACTTACAGTAAAACACAGTTATAACGAACACGCTTATAATGAATTGACACTTGCAGAAAAACACAGTTACAGTGAACACACTTATAATGAATTCACACTTACAGTAAAACACAGTTATAACGAACACGCTTATAATGAATTGACACTTGCAGTAAAACACAGTTACAGTGAACACACTTATAATGAATTCACACTTACAGTAAAACACAGTTATAACGAACACGCTTATAATGAATTGACACTTGCAGTAAAACACAGTTACAGTGAACACGCTTATAATGAATTCATGCTTACAGTAAAACGCAGTTACAGTGAACACGCTTATAATGAATTGACACTTACAGTAAAACACAGTTATAGTGAACACACTTATAATGAATTCATGCTTACAGTAAAACACAGTTACAGTGAACACGCTTATAATGAATTGACACTTGCAGTAAAACACAGTTACAGTGAACACACTTATGATGAATTGACACTTGCAGTAAAACACAGTTACAGTGAACGCGCTTATAATGAATTGACACTTGCAGTAAAACACAGTTACAGTGAACAAACTCATAATGAATTCACATGAAAAATTTCTCCCAAAAACTTTATCAAACCAAAATGTCCACAGTCCCTAACTTTTTTTCCCCAGTATATATCTTCAGTTCAAGAGCTTGCTTTGAAATTAACATAATCATTATATGTGGTAAATTATCATCAGTGTTTAATTATTTCCCCCACCATAAGATTGTTTGAATATGAGGCTTTGAAGGCCTTGGATTTCAGTTTTTATTTCCTTCATGTACTGCAAGTTGGAATAAGCAACTTTACAATGTTCTCTAAATGTATGAACTGACTTACCATCACACCAGGGCTGCTTTTTACTTAGTCCACAAGCACACCAGAGTTTTACATCGCCTTTCTTCAAATTAGAGACTGTACATGGACCATACTGCAAGAAAAACGACAAATCAATGGACAGCTAAGGTTTGTATGAGTCGCCTTGAGCTTATGATGCAAGACTACAAACATTAGCCTCTCATAATGATCATAAAGATGACCATGATTAGATATTGTAGTATTTGGAAGTTCACGATTAATATGTTTAAATGTTCTTTGATTCGGAAACGGAAACACTTTTTGACTTTGATACATTTATGCGAGTTAAGGCTAGGAATGGGCTTGTCCAGACAAGTGAGATGGTGGAAATGAAAAGTTTACAATAAAACTTTCCTTTTGTAATGTGTTTGTTTCGAGTCACTTTTTAGAATTTTCCACTCTTGCTGAACTGTGCCACAAATTTTGACCTATGCAGCGCTCAGAGCCATAGTGTGAGGGTTCTTTATTGTGCCATTAATGCCTGCCATGACACAGGGTCAACATTTTGAAGATCTCCAACAAAAGAGTCTCACTTCTAAATATCAACAACAAAAGAGCCACAATAGTCTCACTTCTAAATATCAACAACAAAAGAATCACTAGTCTCACTTCTAAATTCACTAGTCTCACTTCTAAATATCAACAATAAAGAGTCACTAGTCTCATTTCTAAATATCAACAACAAAAGAATCACTAGTCTCGCTTCTAAACATCAACAAAGTTACCAAGGTCAAAAATTTTGGTGTCAATGGAAAGATCTTGCCACAAGAAATACAGATGTCAAATGTGAAAGCTGTTCCTCTTATGTTGTAAAAAATATGAGCAAGGTTATTAAAGTTTTTTGCCACAGACAGATGGACTGGTCAAAAACTATATGCTCCCAAATTTTTAATTCCGGGGATATAACAATTACCAAATCTGCTTTGTCTCAAGCTTGCTAAAGAGACAGCTAGTAGGTAAGAAATCTCACGCTTGCTAAAGAGACAGCTAGTAGGTAAGAAATCTCACGCTTGCTAAAGAGACAGCTAGTAGGTAAGAAATCTCACGCTTGCTAAAGAGACAGCTAGTAAGAAATCTCACGCTTGCTAAAGAGACAGCTAGTAGGTAAGAAATCTCACGCTTGCTAAAAGACAGCTAGTAGGTGGCAAGAAATGTAGAATTTTCAATGATTTTCCAGATCCAAAATGTTTCACAATATAGGTCAAAGTCATTATAATGTAACAATGACATTGACATCAGACAAAAGATTCGTCCTTTACTTGTCATGGATATAGAAGACAGGGCAAACGAAATTCTTGTTGATTTCTAGGTCAAAGATCATGTTCTGCAGATTGGAAAATTAACACAATAGGTTTAATATCACTATGTTTATGATTCATCAACTTTTTGTGAAATTAAACTCATAGTAAATGATAAATTTCAATGCTTTTGTAATCGAAATTTTAATAGCAGATTTTCCTGCAACGTGAAATCAAAACTGCGACTGCACTGTTGTCTTAAGTGAAATTTTCGCACCATGGAATTAAAGCAACTTGTTAGTAATCGCATTAGTACAACTTATTGGTAGTTCCATACATGCTATTACAGAGAGAGTAGGTATACAGAGAAAGAAATCCTTACTGATTTCTTAGTCAAAACTTCACCGGTCATAAATAATAAAAACGCAATGTTTTTGGCCATTTTGCACAACGTGCATCCAGCTTTTAGTTTGGTGAATGCAGGGCTGTTGGGGGTCCTCATAAAGGGTACATGTACGTATGCAATCAACTCCTCACTCACCTCTCGCCTCACACTCCTCAAACTATGCACAGTTGTTATGGACACACTGAAGATGTGCATGTTTCATTTCATTTTATTCAGGTAAAAATATCACAGAATGTCATGATTATAAAACAATACAATTTTGAAAACAGACATTATCTCAGCATTATGCAATATTGAAATGTGTATATGCAAATATATATTTTAACATGAAGCATGACATACAGTTGATAATTAATACCCAAGGATAGCCCATAAAACTTTTCATCAACAACAATTATTTGGATGTGCATTTTTTGAAAAGTAATATGTAGTTGAACGTCATCATTTTTTCATAATCTTTTGAATAGACGGTTCTTACTTTGCATGATCAATTCCTCTCGCACCTTTAGACTGACATTCTCCAAAATTTGTACAGTTAATATGGACACATTGAAGATGTGAATGCAACTTAATGGAAGTGCAAAGACACTGATAGACAGAAGACAGAGAGAAAGAATTTACATGAAAGTCGCACACATACACCTTCTCACAGGCACAATGATTAAAAGGAATCTACAAGACCTTTTTATTTCCTTTCCACCCATGATCATCCAAAAAAAGGTGCAGTCTCGATACAGTATGTAACAATTTGTTGCCATCCACAGCACAGTATGTAACAATTTGTTGCCATCCAGAGCACAGTATGTAACAATTTGTTGCCATCCACAGCACAGCATGTAATAATTTTTTACAAAGCGTAGCATGACTGGCAGCGCTATGTAACAAAAAAAAACCCTTTGTTACATAACATTTCCATCCACGTTACAGGTGCTACTTACCATCTCGCTGTTACATACCATGCCTCACCAAACCTCTACCCCTACGATCATGAAATTTAAAATTCTGGTAGAGGTATTCCTGCTGTACATCACTATGCATTAGTTTTTCTTACACATGCAGTTGTAAAGAAGATATTTGAAAATTGGTCAATTTTTAGCAGTTTTTACCCCACTCATAAAATTTACAATTTATGTCCCCCTTGTCCCAAAGATACTTTATATCAAATCTCAAATGACTTAGAATGGTAGATATCAAGAAGTTAAAACCATCATGAATATAAAATTTTGGTAAAGGGGCTACCTGCTCATTCTAAAATATCCATTTAGTTTCAATAACATGAAAGATGTTTTTTTTTAAATGTTTTAGACATACATACTATATACCAAGTTTGGACCTACCATGGGGTCAGAACCTTTACCCTGGGGGTCATGAAACAATTCATCAACCATCCTCATGTAACAGTTTCAAATTTGTTCACACCATAATTGCAAATCTTCATTCTACTGTTTTACATGAAATAATGATATAGGTTGTTTTGTTAGAGCTTATCATTTATTTGAGTCAAGATGCTTCATGCAAGATTTTCTGGCTCAGTTTTTGAGAAGATAGTTTGAATTTGCCACCCTATTTTCATCTCAGACTCAATGTCGTACAATCTAAAATACCCTTTACCTAATATCATCATGGCATGTTTAGCTGAAATTGTTCCAGTGGTTCTGGAGAAGAAGTTGAACGTGTGAACAAGCTTACAGACTGACGATGGATGAACTTTAATCAGAAAAGTTCAAGCGAGCTAGAAAACCTGCAGACAGAAAAAGGAAAATTTACCAACTGATGTGTTTATTGTAGATGTATATCAATCCATTCAACGTAAGTTTGTGAGAACTTAAAACCACAATTGTTAATACAGATTACTCCAGTTTAAAAGTCTACATAACTTAATGATACATAAAATAACAGGAAATGTTCATGGAGTACGAAGCCTTTTGCTATCTACTGAGTATTCTCTAAATGTAGCCATGGTAATAGTTAGACAAAAGCACACTAACGTAGCTGTAACTTTGTTACACATGTGCTTCTTGACAACATAAAATACATTTTGTATTTGTTTTCTTCTTGAACTTTCAATTTTCAGGACTCTGAAAAAAAAAATAAAAATACAAAAACAAAACTGACAAGTTTTTCCTCCTAGATATTCCATCATGTGTCCCATTCAGGGAGACGAAGAAGTCTCTCCGGTGAGTAATCTAGAAAATTTTATGAAAGAATGGGACAATGAATGTTTCCACAAGTATTGTATTTTAAATTTAAAGGAATATCATCTACCCTTAAATGTTTTTGGATGTCAGCTCTCTGTATAAAAGTTTTTCCACATTTGTTGCAACTTCAATTCCAACCACGAGTGAAAATTCCATAACCACTTTACCAGTCCATATATAAAGTCTTCAAGTAACATGAATTTTCCGGTGTCTGCGGCATGAGGACGGGTCATTAAATGTCCTTCCACACACCTCGCACTGGTAGGGTTTCTTGCCGGTGTGAATATTACGATGAAGCATCAAATGAGGCTTTCTTTGAAATGCCTTTCCACAAAATTCACACCGATAATGTTTCTCTCCTGCATGCATCAAAATGTGATCTCTCAGAGATGCTGAAGAGGTATATGCCTTCCCACAAAGTTGACACACAAAAGGTTTATCACCTGTGTGATTCCTCTTGTGAATTCGCAGTTTTGAAGTTTCTGAACATATCTTGCCACATATATCACACTTGTATTTCAGGCATCCATTTTCGTTTATATGCTTTCGTAAGTTTGATTCTTGCTTAAACAATTTTCCACATTCTTGACAAATATACTTATATGCTTCTGTACTGTGAATTTTACCATGTCTGCGTAGAGATGAAGGGTCATTGAATGCTTTGTTACACACTTTGCATTGATGTGGTTTATTGTCTGTGTGAGTGATCATGTGTCCTCTCAAATGATGTTTCAATCGAAATGTTTTTCCACAACTGGCACACTGAAAGGGCCGTTCATCTGTGTGTGTCTTACAGTGATAATTAAGAAGTGAACGTTCTCTAAAGGCCTTTCCACAAGTGCTACACAGATAAGATTTACTTTCACCATGAACTTTTTTGGAATTTTTCTCCATTCTTCCTGTAATCTCCGTAATTTTCTCTATTAATTCCATCTCTATTGTTTCTCTATTTACGGAAGCCTCCTCTACTAATTCTGTCTGTTTCGTATTTTCCTCTATCAATTCCATCTCTTTTGCATTCTCTTCCATCGATTCCATCTGTTTTTTATTTTCCTCTATCAATTCCATCTCTTTCACATTCTCTTCCATCGATTCTGTCTGTTTTGTATTTTCCTCCACCGCCTTGGTTTTCTGTTTATATGGTTTATTGTCATCATGAGTGGCCATGTGCACATTTAAATGATGGTTCAATCGGAACTTTTTTCTGCAAATGGCACATTGAAAGGGTCGTTCACCTGTGTGTATTCTACTATGATACTCAAGACGTGACCTTTCTCTGAAAGCCTTTCCACAAGAATTACACAAATATGGTTTATTTTTGCCTTCAATTTTTTCTTCCATATTCCTTGTATTTTCTATATTTTCCTCCACTGTCCCCACCTTGTCTGCACTTTTCTTTATGATTTCCATCTCATTTGTATTTTCCTCCACTGGCGCCACCTGCTTTGTATTTTCCTCCACTGGTTCCACCTGCTTTGTAATTTCCTCCACTGGTTCCACCTGCTTTGTATTTTCCTCCACTGGTGCCACCTGCTTTGTATTTTCCTCCACTGGTGCCACCTGCTTTGTAAGTTCCTCCACTGGTGCCACCTGCTTTGTATTTTCCTCCACTGGTTCCACCTGATTTGTATTTTCCTCCAAAGGTTCCACCTGCTTTGTATTTTTCTCCATTGTTAATCTTTCTAAATGAACTTAAAAAGTTCAAACACTTGTGTGATTTTGGCACTGCAGTGTCTCCTCCTAGTGCTTTTCTGTCTCTCCTCTCTGTCACAGCCCCACAAAGATGATATCAGCTGAGTGTGTCCTATTTGAACAAATATTCACAGTGATGTAACGACTTCCAAATCCTGCTGAAAATAAAATTGTGCCATGGTAAGCATGATAGCTATGATTCTTAATTACAAATGATTACATGTGCATGAGAACACCCAACACAAAACATTATGAAAATAGCTTTATTCAATGATAATATGCAGTCACCACTTATCTCTTTGAATGCATTTTGATTTATCATTTCTTAATACATGTAATACACACATAAATTTGTCATCACATCATAATTTATTTATAAATGATTATTGCCTCATGATTTTATATTGAACTATTATTCTTGGTATAATTTTTTTTCTTCCAATTTATATGCACTGCAGTTTGTGGGATTAGCACACAAATCCTTTGACATGGCATTTAGTAAAATTGAAATTTTATCTGTAATCATAGGACTTGACATTGTAAGTCTTCATAGACATTATGAAATATACAAAATGCACCAAAAAAAAGATAATATTTATTTCTAACCAGTTAAAGCCATGTTGGAGGTCCAGAGGATGATTTTCTATTTGAGTAACAAGAATATTTGGTATGAAAATATTTCGTTATGAAAACTGTGAATTCATGGAAGTTTTAACTACCATATATACTTGCCTCTAAGTTGGTTTGCCTCAAGTCGGTTGTATTTTTTAGGTTATTTTGGTGGGATTTGCTTTTGGCCCATTTATAACTCAGTACAATTTTTTGCCAGAATCTCATTTGACAATGGAAAATTATTGCTGGTGTTTTTACCTCTGATAATGAGTCTGTTTCAAAGAATATTTTTTTAAAAAATGATGCCTTATATATTTAAAACTGTATGGTCATATGTTCATCTATTTTTTTTTTTTTTTTGTACAGAATTACTTTAAAGCATATGAATTACTTTTTAAAGCTATCAATTTTCCCATAATTACATGCTTGAAAAACCTTTGCATTTAAAATATAGTGAGAAGATTATTTACATGTAAAAGAAAACAGTGAGAAGATTATTTACATGTAAAAGAAAACAGTGAGAAGATTTAAAAAGTAAATATAGTGGGAACACACAATTTACACATTTGCTGCTTGTCAAGTCTGTGAGGCATCTATAAATAGCCCCATGCATATGGAGGAATCCCAACACTATGAATATAATTTGGATGTAACTGTCTAAATTTGGATTTGAAAGAGCATAAAACAATGGATTACTAAGCGGTATTTGATATTTTTATTTCTCTTAAACTTATGGCATGTCAATGTAGTTACAAAATACACAGCTTTACACAAATAAGACTACCCCTGGCCTGCAAGTCTGACACATGACTCTCACTGGTGGCTGAGTGATGGTTGTTTGTAAACACCAATTTAAAACCAAATAATTCTGGTTAAAACAGGTGGAGTAATGTATGACATGTCACACAGTCTCACAGATACGTACATGCATAGATACACATGTGCGATAGCTTAATGGTGCTTTTAAAAGTTGGAAAGAATTTGTCAAAATTCAGACCATACAACTCTGAATTATTTTACCTCTATAATACCCCAGCATGTGGATTATCCATAAATGGACAACAAGTAACAGTGACATAGATAGGTCTGACATTAAAATGCATGTAAATATTTTCTGAATTCATGTTGGATTTAATTTTGTTGTTTTCTCTTACACATGAAAATAAAATTTAATCCATGAAATTGAGTATATCTACAGCATGTAACTATGCCCCAAGAATCATGACATGAAAGTAATGAACATTAATCTGAAATTTGACATGAGGATGTAAGATCACACAACTTCTTTTTTTTATTCTAGTTTTGGCTCCACACTTTTTAATATCATGATCTGAACATTCATTTAAGACCCATTAAAGGAGATACAATACATAAATGTACTAGGTTTACACCTTTCTTTCAAATTAATACATATTATAGTTTTGACTTGAGAAACAGAAAACAGTATGTTACCTGTTTTCATCTCCACTGTTCACAACTTTTGCTTCATAAATTATTTATTGTCTGGTGGTTTTTGTCTCTCCGTTTGTCTGTCAGTCTGTCTGAACAAATTCTTTTAAATACATATACCCATACAGTTTTCATTTGATTATCATGAAATTTGGCACACACAAAACGAATGTCACAATTATGTGCATTGATGAACAGTGGTTTTCTTTGTTACTGTAAAAGAGCAAAGAGAGATAACTCCAACTAAGCTTTCCGAAAAAAAGATTGTAAATTCCTTTACCTGAAGCTAAAAATTGCACAAGACCTAACACACAGGTCACCTACTGCAAGGAAGAAAGTATATTCTTTATATGTCATTAGCTCATTCACCACTCTGCTTCTTTCAACAAATCTTTCCAAGTCTTGCAAGTCTAATGCCATCAACCATATATCAAAATTGTTTATTAAAAAAAAAAAATCCTTGTGTGGAATTGTACACATATATAACAATATAAACTTACCATAGCTACTGCTGGAAAATATTTACGAGCAGATTCAACTTGAGCTTCAGCCTCGGGCTCTTCGACTTTTGACATGTTACGCGCGAATATGTTGCATCTTCCGGATACCTGCGCTGGGTCAATTTACCCAAAAGTTCTATAAAGGAGACATGTTTTTGTCATATTATTATTTAATGTATTATATAGTATATTATTGAGTCTGTAATCATTATCATCATTACTATTATTTTTAGTCATTATTTTCATCATCATCATTATTACCATGATGACGTATTATATTTAAATTTCAGAACTTTGTGACATTTTTGTACTTAAAATACCATATCCCACTTCCAGAGCAAACTTATATTCAAATTAAATGTATATTTCTAGTGCTTTGATAATAATATGGGAGATATATATGACTATGGTAGTCAACAGCGATGAAAGTGCAAACATCGCCCCCTTTTCGTCTTTCGGGTAAATCGACAACTCGAGAAACATGTGCTACATCCGGTTTGAAAAAAATTGAAAATGGCGACGAGTGCTGGTGACTGGTGTTTGATAGAGAGTGATCCTGGCGTTTTTACGGAACTCATTAGAGGATTTGGTAAATTTTGCTGTAAAATATCCATGAACTGAAGTAAATATGAATAATTTAACTCTTTTAAGGGCTTATGTTGTGGAAAAAGGAATCGGATCAGAGGAAATTCTAATGCTCTATAGATATATCTAGAGTGCACTACAGGTGGCTTGGTCCGGACCTTTGACGCTTTGTGTATGATATTTATTGATGTCAGTAATGAGTTACATATCAATATGTTTAACTATGAATGCCTGTCCTGAATGTTTAATATAATATTAAACAAGAAAACCTACGTTGACAAACACATAATTTTAAATATGTGACTTCTGACTGAATACGTGACATGAATTTGAAACAAAGTCTACCAATGAAAAGATCGCTCAGATCTACAGTAATTACATGAAATGACAACTGTACACAACAGGTTAAACATAGGAATTATTTGGTAAATATTCTTTCCTTTTAAAAGTCAATGAAGTAGTAAGTCATTATCAGTAGGCCCAAGTTCTGACAGAAATTTTCATCAACATAGCCTAATTGTATTCAGCACATCTGTATATCACAATTTTTCTGAAGAAAATTTATCCCTTGCTTTTAATTGTAAGTATTGGGCTTGATATTTCACCAGAAGTCATACATGGTGGGGTCACCAAATGGGTAGTTTGATAACACACAGGGATCATGCAACATGCCCACCTTTTTATTTTTCAGATCTGGGATCTACAAACTTATCTTATATAATATTTCGTCTCTATTCCATATTACATGTAGTGAATATTACGTTTTCAGTAGTGATTGTAAGAAGAATTCATTATAATCATTGATAACAAGATTTTTACTAGAGACAAAAAAATTCTGCTGTAGAACATTGACTACGATTGACATGCAGATGCACTGAATACAACTAGCCTCAACATACATTATAGAAATCTTGGTATGTGTTGTTAATTATCATTTTAAGCAATGGATCCTGGATTTGCACTATGTATTTCAATGAAGTTTAGTTCCTACCATTATCTTTCAACATAACGAATATAATCATGATACACAATTGATCATGTACAAACCTGGTGCGTAAATAATCCTTAACAATATTATACAAACGATCATGAATATTACAGTATATAAAAGATTATACATGTTTGCAAACCAGCAAAAAGTATTTTAAACGACAGCAACAATGAAATATCTTAAGAAATAATAATCTCAGATACTGAAACCAATAAACAAGTGGCTATACTTCAGTACATGTACAACAAGAGAATACAATTTGCAGTAAATGTTGCCTTTAAAATTGACAGAATTATTAGTCAGGAAAACATTCAGTAAACTCCAGTCCCCATAAGAATGCTTATTGCTGATATAAATTCAGTCTTGACATCCTGAGTTTTTAAATGAGAATTATGATGAAGAACCCAGCTAATCATGCTAATTTATTATGCTGTGATTTATTGTGGGGATTATTATTGTTGTGCATTTTCCTCCAGGTTGTGAAGGAATACAGGTGGAGGAGCTGTGGAGTTTGGATGCTGCAAGTTTTGAAAATCTCAAGTAAGGCATTCAGATTCAAAACTTTTCTGTACAAACTGCCACAAATAAAGAAAAATCCTGTATACAAGGAAATATTCACCACTGTTTTATTTTCGCCCCTATCACTAGTGTCAGTGGGCAAATTTAGGACTGGGTGAAATTGTTTTCTGTCTTATCTCTCTTATAACATAACTGTCAGGACAAGGTTAGAAGAGCAGAAAAAGTGCAGGGCAAAAGTAACTCTGTATGCATTATTGTTAATTTGTTTTTATATTTATCTGAAAAAAGGACTTCACTTTACTGGAAGAAAAAGAAGAGGACTTCCATGTTTCGGCGATGGTTTTGACTTTGTGTGCCTCGCATACTCTTTTCACATCTTTTGAATTACCATGTGGAAAGAGAGATTTGTTCTGCAAGCAGACAGAGTAACACTTGTATAAATAGAACCATTAACTGTAGCAGTACATGTACCCATGTTTTAATGCTTCTGTTTTGTAGACCAGTATATGGGCTAATATTCCTGTTTAAATGGCAGCCTGAGTCTGAACCAGAGGGAAGCATTGTTCAGGATAGTCGAGTCGAGAAAATTTTCTTTGCAAAGCAGGTGAGAAGAATTTGTAGGTCATCATACAGAGGGAAACTTTATCTCCTTCAAGGATCAACAGTTTACAAGGATCGACACACAGTAGACAGCATGTCTCTAGGAAGAGTTTATAGCACCGACAAATACACAAAACACATCTCTAGAAACTGACAAATACACATAACACATCTCTAGAAACTAACAAAGACACATAACACATCTCTAGAAACTAACAAAGACACCTAAAACATCTCTAAAAACTGACAAATACACATAACACATCTCTATGATCTGACAAATACACATCTCTATACATTTGTATACAAAGTGTTTTTTCTCTTGAATATTTAATAATACAGATTTGTGAATTTTTCAGAAGTAAATTCCGTAAGTTTCTTCTTCTATACATGTCAATCTTCTTGCTGTACTTAAGCTTTGTGTATCAGTTCTATTTGATGTTTACAGGTTATAAATAATGCCTGTGCCACACAAGCGATCATCAGCGTTCTTCTGAACTGTCCCGAGAGTGAGGTCAAACTAGGATATACACTGACCCAGTTCAAGGAGTTTGCTCAAGCCTTTGATCCTGCTGTGAGTGTTTTAGCACATCTGATCAATGTTTGTCCATCATCTGTCTGTCTGTTAACTTTACATACTGTTTATTTCTTCTCCAAAACCAGCTGGCGAATTTACACAAAAGCTCAAAGCATCCTTGATTAGAAAGGGTTGAAATGTGTTCAAATGAAAGGGTCTGTCCCATTTCAAGGGGAGATAATTTAGAGTAAGTGGAAATGCATCATAAATGGGGTTTTAGTTTTTACATTGGAATATATAGGGGGAAATATCTTCACAAAAACCTCAAGGGTACTTATGCAGACATCATTATGTAATGTATTAAAATGTCTGAAACAATGGCTGCTCTGGTCAGGACAGAGTTTTACATAGGGATATGCCAGTAGTTAAATTCCTCTGAAGCTCATTTATATCACTAAACACCCATGTAACAATATACACAAGCAGATCAAAGGATCTAATTTCAATTAGATTGTTTGTTTTTAACTGGTTATATTTATTTGACAAATAAATGTCATATTTATAAACAGCTGATGCTGAAAAGCTGTTATATATCTATAAAATTAATGATGAAAATTTTATCAACGTTTTATTAGTAGTAAGTCATTAATGTTTCGTTGTTTATAATTCTTGATATAAATTAATGCACAGTTGACATTTCAACTTAATTTTAAAAATCCTCTACTGTAAACCAGCTTTTATTCTCGACGACTTTATTTCATGAATTACAGTGATAAACTGGTTCACAGTGACTGATTTTCGTGACTGAGATTATCTTAAACAAATACAAGAAGTATTAAAAAATAAATTGGCTCATGACAAGAAATATTCATGATGATGTGGAAGTGAACAGAAGTTGCTCTACAGTTGAATTACAAACATGTATATATAAAATGTAAAACTCTGGTTATCTGCATGCTTCCATTATTTTCATATCTCTCCTAATGCAAACAAGGTAGACATTTATTTTTAATATTTTTAGTTGCGGGGATTGACTCTGAGTAACTCAGACACCATTCGAGAGGTCCACAACAGTTTTTCAAGGTTTGTTTTGATTTAATCACTACATTAAGTATACTTATATCAGGTAAGTTTGGTCTGCTGGAAATGTTGGGTGTTTTGATGGATGAGGAAAGTTTGCTTAAAATAAAAGCATCAAAATTTCTATTCATGTAAGTGATACACTTGTCAAATGAAATTGTGTCAAAAAATAGAGCACTAAGATCTTAAACTACTTTTTTTTCTAAGAAAAATCTGCTAAACATTCCAAACACCAAAATTATCCTATATGCAGTCAAACCTCAATACCTCAGACGTAATGGTACCAAGTAAAAACTTCAAGATATGGAGGTTAATGTAGTGGAGACTTCCAACTCACTTTAACGTAGCCATAGTATTCAAGATATCAATATTCGAGATAAGTTCTATCTTTACTTGAACCAATTAGATGCTTAAAAGTAGTTGGATTTGTTGTCATTCTTTGCCATTGGAAATCAAATGCTTTACAAAAGTTAGAAAGTGGTCTGTTTACTCGATATGATCAGCATGAGTTCACCCTCACAGTTTTGAAATACAGAAAAACATAGATATATGTGAAAATAATGGGGGTAATTTGATATGGCCCTATAATTTTTTAAATCATTTTATTGAAAAGCTAGATATTGTGTTGATATTTTGAAAACTCTGGAAAATTGTTAATGGTTAACATCACTGTTAGAATTCTGAGACATGTGTGGGTATGCATATGTGTGTGGAGGGGATATGTGTGTGGCTGCTGACACCGAATGGCTGGACTTGGTGAGACCAGTTCTAGAGAAAAGGATGCAGTTTGGGGTAGACACACCCCAATGTTACCCACACACATACCTACACACACATACACACACACACACACACATACCCATGTTGAGTTTGTAGACACTTACAGATCACATTTTTTGCATGACTGAATTAAAATTTCATATGTAACTTTATTATCAAGAGAAGAAGTACCTATTATTATCAAGAGAAGAAGTACCTATTAATTTTGAGGTCAAAAGGTCTAGGTCAAGGATTCTTAGGAAAAGCATATGCCCCACCTTGCAGAGCTGTTGTTAATATTTGAAGTGAAGATTTTTATAATTATCACATATTGTTCTTTTATGCTTTTTATAATGTACTTACATTTTAATATTTGATGTGAGTAGTTTATATTTTACAGGCAGCAGATGTTTGAGTTTGATGAGAAGTCAGCTAAAAAGGACGATGATGTCTTCCACTTTGTCAGTTACGTACCAATAGATGGCCGACTTTACGAGTTAGACGGCCTCAAAGAGGGACCAGTGGATCTAGGTACTTACTTGGGTAGATGGCAGTTAGATGTAATTAATTAACTAGAAGATCTCGGTATATATCAGGGTAGATGGCTGTTAGATGTAATTAATTAACTAGATGATCTAGGTGTTTATCTGGGTAGATGGCAGTTAGATGTAATTAATTAACTAGAAGATCTAGGTGTTTATCAGGGTAGATGGCTGTTAGATGTAATTAATTAACTAGAAGATCTAGGTGTTTATCAGGGTAGATGGCAGTTAGATGTAATTAATTAACTAGAAGATCTCGGTATATATCAGGGTAGATGGCAGTTAGATGTAATTAATTAACTAGAAGATCTAGGTATTTATCAGGGTAGATGGCAGTTAGATGTAAGTTTGTTGAGAATTTTTCATGCAATGGGAGACAGCACTAGTTACATGTTGATCTATGTCTAGTAGATCTAGGTACTCATCTGGATAGATGAGTATTAGGTCAATGTAACTATCATATAAATATAGATATTTATCAGGGTAATTGACTATTAGGTCAAAGTAATTTTATAAATGTAGGTTTTTACATGTATCTTGGTAGACAACTATTAAGTCAAAGTCATTTTTTAGTCCCCTACTGGCTTTGCTGGAAGGGACTATAAGTCTACCCTGTTGGTTGTACACTGTTCATATATTGATGTAAATTTTAGGTTCTGTTCATGTTTTGTTATGAACTGATGGTTGTACACTGTTCATGTTTTGTTGTAAATTTTAGGTGCTGTTCATGTTTTGTTGTGAACTGATGGTTGTACACTGTTCACATGTTGTTGTAAATTTTAGGTGCTGTGCCTGCTGACACGGATTGGCTGGACTTGGTGAGACCAGTTCTAGAGAAAAGGATGCAGAAGTAAGAAACTCCACACAGGCCCCTCTAAAATGTCTACAGGGGGTCATGTATTTGATTTCATTTAACATATATGCAGGGGTAGACATATAGCACTGCCCAAAGCCTGTGGCAACCATATTGTAGAGTCAGGCTGGTAAATTTACAAGATGAACTTGTCCATGGGCAAGTGAGATTTTAAAGTAAAATAAAAATATGAATTGATAATATTAAATATAAATGCATTGAAAGAATACATGAAAGAATGTCAACTTTTATCCAGTAATACATACACCTTCTAGTGAGAAATAACATGGATCACTAAAATGCTTCCATGTATGGCAAAGTTAGAATCAATTCCTAAGTGCCAAATCTACTTAGATGCAATGTCAAGGTGATTTTGCAGTGCCTTAATGAATTGAAACATGGACAAGTTTTCAACATCTAGCAGGAAAAGAAAGGACCGTGAATGTAATAATAACAACGATCAACTTTCTGTATGTACAAAGCATGCGAAGTATGACAAAGTGAAGGATCTGAAGAGATCTCAAAGCATGCGAAGTATGACAAAGTGAAGGATCTGAGGAGATCTCAAAGCATGCGAAGTATGACAAAGTGAAGGATCTGAAGAGATCTCAAATCATGCGAAGTATGACAAAGTGAAGGATCTGAGGAGATCTCAAATCATGTGAAGTATGACAAAGTGAAGGATCTGAAGAGATCTCAAAGCATGCGAAGTATGACAAAGTGAAGGATCTGAGGAGATCTCAAATCATGCGAAGTATGACAAAGTGAAGGATCTGAGGAGATCTCAAATCGTGAGAGGGAATTTGACCATTGCTTTATTGTGATAAGTTAACAGAAATAGATAAGAATAAACTGATTAAATAAAATACAATTTCAAATGGTTTTATACATGTCTTAATTTAAGGTGAGCCAAGTGAATTTGACATTTCAACATGTCCTTGGGCAAGCACATCAAAAATCTATGTGTCTACCCCTGATATATGCATTTCTCCAAATTTTCAATGAAGATTGAACTATCAAGAGTCTTATGTGATAAACACATTGAGAATTAAAGGATTGATGATTGTAAATACTGATGGGAAAAAAAATTCTGCTTCATCAAGAAATCAATTCAGGTGAGCTAATCAGGCCCTAGGAGCTTCTAGTTCATTTGGAAGTGTGCAATAATTCGTCAACATTTTATACATTCCAAGGCTAGTCCACGCGTCTTATTTTCATGTATATTATACCTGTTTGAATATTGTGGAATCATTATTGTTTGTGGGGGCTCAATGTTCGTGAATTTCTTGGATACCTTTTACCAACAAATTTACGTCCCCATGAACCAGTTATTCTTTGCAATAGCTTCTATAGTGTAATGTTGTATATTTTAGAAATGACAGTAACCCTCGAAATTCCATCCCCATGAACTTGCAAATACTTGGCTACACACAAACATTGGCCGTCACAAACATTAATGATTCCACAGTATTTTAAATCATTACTATGTAGATACAGTACAAATGATTTGCATTTTGAATTCATTACTATTTAGATACAGTACAGATGAAATTCATTTTAATCTGATGGCAATAGTGTCTGACCGAAAAGCATTGTACCAAAAAAGACTGAAAGAGCTTCAGGTCAGTATCCATAAATTGGGGTTTGTTAGTCAATATCCATAAATTGGGGTTTGATAGTCAATATCTAGAAATTGGGGTTTGATAGTCAATATATATAAACTGGGGCCTGTTAAGTGAGTGTATATATACTGATCGTTGGGATTGCTTTAACAGTTCTGTGTAATTGTTTTTCCTTGTATCAGTAACTGAGAGGACGGGGGGTGGGGTGGGGGTGTAATGTCACTGTATATTAATATTTGTGAATATATCTGGAATTGTAGTCACAAGGGATGGAGGTGGAAGCAGACCAGTTAGAAATCAGTCAGCTGATGATGAAAATCCAGGACGAGGACTCCAAAATGAAAAGATACAAGGTAAACAATGACTTGATATGTGTATCCTGCAGAAAATGAGAGTGATGTGACCTCCAAAGGGTCGAAGTGTTGTCCAACACGAAGTGGAGGGCAATGATTCGATGCCAGGGGAGCTCACATAATCATAGCCGTCAACAGTAGTCAATACTTGTTTTGTTATATGAGAAACAAAACATTTAAAGACTTAAAGCAGTGTTAATACATGTAATGTATAAGTCAAATAAAGATGTAGATATGATATATTCCATACCGCGGATGAAAGAATTCGTTTTTGTCAGAGATCAATCATCAACTGTTGTTAAGTTTGCTATCTTTTTTCAAAGCTTGCTAATGTGTCTTTGTGGTAAAACTCTCTCTATCTGATATATTATTGATGTCATTCTCAACTTCACAATTTTGATTCCTTTCCAGCATAAATAAATGTTGGTGCATCTCTTGTGATGTATTTGAATTGCAAATGGTGCCTGCACATTGTCATCAGATGATATAATGATGCGACAATGATGATGCGTTAAAGTTACTGCTCCAGGAAATTTGAATTGAAAATTCAAATGTTGATGATTTAACTACACAGAATTACAGTATATGGGGGAGAATTGATTAATTTGTGTGTTGTCACAAGAATTTTCACTCATATAGTGAGTCATCTGGTAAAGGGCTGAAAAGTTTAGGCCTATGCTCAGCGCTCATCTGAAGGGCTGCCCCATTCAGTCACCTCTTATAACAAACAAAGGGTACTGAGGACCTATTCTAACCTGGATGGGGGAGAATATGTGACTGAATATAACAATAGTTTTTGTGATGGCTCAATATTTGTGGATTTCATAGTAATATACATATTATATATAATCAAAATTGAAATAATATGCATATTAAATATTATAAAACTTTATATGACCCTTTCACAAATCAATGACCCCACAAAATAATGAAGTATCATATACAAAACAATGAAAATTGGCCTTCAGGATGACCCCAGTATAATTAGAGATATGATATTAGTACAGGCTTCCTTTGATAAGATGACATTTTGTCTAATCAGTTATATACATGTACCTCTTTAATTATCATAAAAACACATGTCACAGAAGTTACCATGTGGTGTTCATTTTTACAGATAGAGAACATCAGGAGAAAACACAATTATCTCCCTTTTATTATGGAACTACTCAAGATATTAGCAGAACAAAAGCAGTTACTGCCCCTTGTGGAAAAGGTAAGGTGATAAAATGTCTCACTAATAGAAGTTTTCCACAACAAGGCTACACTATCCATAGTTATGGTACACCGAAATGGACACACTCAATATGCAACAGAAGTTTACTGTCCATAGTTAAGGTATGTGAGAATGGGCACACTCAGTATACAACAAGACTATACTGTCCATAATTAAGGGATGTGAGAATGGGCACACTCAGTATACAACAAGACTATACTGTCCATAGTTAAGGGATGTGAGAATGGGCACACTCAGTATACAACAAGACTATACTGTCCATAATTAAGGGATGTGAGAATGGGCACACTGTTGACAAAGAGACATAACTCATCATCAGTCACCAATTTTCAGTAAACCAGCCATCCCTTGAGTCCATGTAACATACTAGTAAACCTGATTTTATATCAGTTATGTACTCGGTTACCTATTCACACACACATCATTACTTATCTATATCCCTAGAAACTCCATTTTAAAAGGATGATAATGGTAGATAAACAGATACGTGGATTATTTACAGGCAAAAGAAAAAGCAGCCAAGAAGAAGACCGAGGAAGTGAAATAAAAGACGACATACTGGTAATATTACGGGAAGAAGCATGCAGTGGTTTTGTTACCGGGAAGGGGCATTGTTAAACATTATGCTACTCACTGCTGCCTAAACAGAAAATGTAACGGGTATATTGTGAGCAATCACTCAGTTTTCAAGAGCAGACGTTGTTTATCATCACAGATTAACTAAGTGTTCCTCAACAATGGAATCAAGTAATCAAAGATTAATCTACAGAATCTTAGTAGAGATGAAATTATAGTTCTGTCATTTTTTTTTACGTGTGTAATTGAATTCATTAGATTTTAATCACAATTACTCTTTTTATTTGAATAAATTATGAAGAATTCTTGAATCCTCATATTGAATGAAGTACCACACTTTTCTTGTCCATTAAATATTGACGGACACATTAAGGTTCACATGTAGAACAAAAATAATAGAAATTGTTGTCTTTGATATTCATCGAGAAGAATATCAAGAGGTTTTTTGCCAGATCATTCATATGTGAAATTTGCATCCATATTGTGATAAGTAACGTTCAACAAATAGTTAGATGTCGGCACTGTTGACACCTGTATGCAAAATAATTGTTCATGTTGTGTAGTAGGTATCTTTCCTCATTTTATTTTCTGGCGTTTTAAACAAAATTCTTAAATATCACTCAATTATCACTCTCTCTTTATACAATCAAAACTTTTTTTATTTTATTCTTTTTTATCTTCCCTGTAGATTTCTTATAGATCTGTGGGTTATTTTTTTTTTCTTTTTTGTGCGATTATATTAGACCATGTTACATGTACTGCCACTGGTCAATATTATATATAGACAGGCCCTAAATGACAAGTATTTTGTACTATTGCTAAATACTTTGGGTCAATGTTTTTGAAATGCCTATTTTGAATAGAATTTATTGTTGTTGTTGTATTAAATTAAAGATCATATTCCACATGTGTTGTTTTGTATAGTCGTATGAATTACATCAAAACAGAGTTATTAAACTTATTCCTTTCCACTCCGGAGGAACGTTTTTTGTGTACGGGGATGTACTGTTGTAAATGATGTGATGTCTTCACTATCTAAGGCTTCTGATTGACTACTCTCATGTCTTGGCAGATTTAGCTGGAATTTTGATTGATTGATTAAAGATTGTTTAACGTCCTGCTCGAGAATTTTTCACTTGTATGGAGACGTCACCATTGCCGGTGAAGGGCTGCAAATTTAGGCCTATGCTCGGCGCTTATGGCCTTTGAGCAGGGAGGGATCTTTTACATGCCACACATTCTGTGACAGGAGACCTCGGTTTTTGCGGTCTCATCCAAAGAACCGCCCCATTTAGTTGCCTCTTACGACAAGCAAGGGGTATTCAAGGATTTATTCTAACAACCAGGATCATGCTGGAATTTTGTATTCTTGATAAAACTGAAATTCAATAGATGTGACAGGAAATAACTTACAGTCCAATCTAAATGTGAAAGTAGAAACCTAAACAATCATGATCTAAATGTGAAAGTAGAAACCTAAACAATCATGATCTAAATGTGAAAGTAGAAACCTAAACAATCATGATCTAAATGTGAAAGTAGAAACCTAAACAATCATGATCTAAATGTGAAAGTTGAAGCCTAAACAATCATGATCTAAATGCGACATGTAACAACCATCATAATAGTGACAGCATGAAACCTTTAAGTTGTGGTACTAAACTACACCCTTGATTGATTATATATTGTTTAACAAAGGACTGCCTCATTTAGTCGCCTCTTACAACAAGCAAGGGGTACTGAGGACCTATTCTAAGTACCCCTTGCTTGTCATAAGAGGCGACAACACCCTTGAAGACCAGTAGAATGATTGCTATGTGTAACTAAGCAGCAAAGAAGACGTGATTCAGCTTTATGTTGTTTTATTTTGATGGAAATTGATAAGGCATTAACTTCTAAGCAAACAAATGAATTCAACAAAGAAGTGCAATTTTTTGCTTTAGATTTTGTAAACCATTGACAATAAGTTACCAGTAATACAGCATATAAAAATGTTCTGCAAGAAATTGACCTTTGAACTTACAAATTCTGAAAAGTTTTAACTGCAAAATTACAATAAAGTATAAATTTTGCAATAAAGAATAAGTGTCATGTACGAAAATATTATTGCAAAGTAAGACATAAATAAATATGATTCTGATTTAATGTACCACAAGGTGCCGCTGATGCAAGCTCATCATAAAAGAAAAAATAGTACACTGCTCTGTTTGAACAGCTACATGTACTTACAGTTAAAGGTGAATCGTGACTATTGGGCAGAACTTAATGGCAAATTAAATTTACATTACCAAAATATCAACTCAATGCGAATAAAAAAATCAACTCGGTGTGATGCGCAGTAGATTCTGGTTGTCATCCTATATCAGGAAAACGTTCATAAGTTTTATTGATTTAGTACTTGTTCATTCTTGTGCAAATATAACCCAACCACCCCATATGATAATGGTTCTCTTCTGTTGTTGGAAAAGTATCAATTTGATATGTTCTTGTGTGTGTACTGTGATGTTATACATGGTGTGTGGAGTCCTGTCTTGTGTGTGTACTGTGATGTTGTACATGGTGTGTGGGGTCCTGTCTTGTGTGTGTACTGTGATGTTGTACATGGTGTGTGTGGTCCTGTCTTGTGTGTGTACTGTGATGTTATGCATGGTGTGTGGGGTCCTGTCTTGTGTGTGTGATGTTGTACATGGTGTGTGGGGTCCTGTCTTGTGTGTGTACTGTGATGTTGTGCGAGGTCCTGTCTTGTGTGTGTACTATAATGGTATGTGAGGTCCTGTCTTGTGTGTGTACTGTGATGGTGTGTGGGGTCCTGTCTTGTGTGTGTACTTTGATGTTGTACATGGTGTGTGGGGTCCTGTCTTGTGTGTGTACTGTGATGTTGTGCGAGGTCCTTTCTTGTGTGTGTACTATAATGGTGTGTGGGGTCCTGTCTTGTGTGTGTACTGTGATGTTGTACATGGTGTGTGTGGTCCTGTCTTGTGTGTGTACTGTGATGTTATGCATGGTGTGTGGGGTCCTGTCTTGTGTGTGTGATGTTGTACATGGTGTGTGGGGTCCTGTCTTGTGTGTGTACTGTGATGTTGTGCGAGGTCCTGTCTTGTGTGTGTACTATAATGGTATGTGAGGTCCTGTCTTGTGTGTGTACTGTGATGGTGTGTGGGGTCCTGTCTTGTGTGTGTACTGTGATGTTATACATGGTGTGTGGGGTCCTGTCTTGTGTGTGTGGTGTTGTACATGGTGTGTGGGGTCCTGTCTTGTGTGTGAACTGTGATGTTATACATGGTGTGTGGGGTCCTGTCTTGTGTGTGTGATGTTGTACATGGTGTGTGGGGTCCTGTCTTGTGTGTGTGATGTTGTACATGGTGTGTGGGGTCCTGTCTTGTGTGTGTACTGTGATGTTGTGTGAGGTCCTGTCTTGTGTGTGTACTATAATGGTATGTGGGGTCCTGTCTTGTGTGTGTACTGTGATGTTGTGTGAGGTCCTGTCTTGTGTGTGTACTGTGATGTTGTACATGGTGTGTGTGGTCCTGTCTTGTGTGTGTACTGTGATGTTATGCATGGTGTGTGGGGTCCTGTCTTGTGTGTGTGATGTTGTACATGGTGTGTGGGGTCCTGTCTTGTGTGTGTACTGTGATGTTGTGCGAGGTCCTGTCTTGTGTGTGTACTATAATGGTATGTGAGGTCCTGTCTTGTGTGTGTACTGTGATGGTGTGTGGGGTCCTGTCTTGTGTGTGTACTGTGATGTTGTACATGGTGTGTGTGGTCCTGTCTTGTGTGTGTACTGTGATGTTGTACATGGTGTGTGGGGGCCTGTTTTGTGTGTATACTGTGATGTTGTACATGATGTGTGGGGTCTTGTGTGTGTACTGTGATGTTATTCATAATATGTGAGGTCCTGTCTTGTGTGTGTACTGTGATGTTGTACATGGTGTGTGGGGTCCTGTCTTGTGTGTATACTGTGATGCTGTGTGTGGTCTTGTGTGTGTACTGTGATGGTATGTGGGGTCCTGTCTTGTGTGTGTACTGTGATGGTATGTGGGGTCCTGTCTTGTGTGTGTACTGTGATGTTATACATGGTGTGTGGGGTCCTGTCTTGTGTGTGTACTGTGATGGTATGTGGGGTCCTGTCTTGTATGTGTACTGTGATGTTATACATGGTGTGTGGGGTCCTGTCTTGTGTGTGTACTGTGATGGTATGTGGGGTCCTGTCTTGTATGTGTACTGTGATGTTATACATGGTGTGTGGGGTCCTGTCTTGTGTGTGTACTGTGATGGTATGTGGGGTTCTGTCTTGTGTGTGTACTGTGATGTTGTATATGGTGTGTGGAGTCCTGTCTTGTGTGTGTACTGTGATGGTGTGTGGGGTCCTCTCTTGTGTGCACTGTGATGTTATACATGGTGTGTGGGGTCCTGTCTTGTGTGTGTACTGTGATGTTGTACATGGTGTGTGGGGTCCTGTCTTGTGTGTGTACTGTGATGGTATGTGGGGTCCTGTTTTGTGTGTGTACTGTGATGTTGTACATGGTGTGTGGGTTCCTGTCTTGTGTGTGTACTGTGATGTTATACATGGTGTGTGGGGTCCTGTCTTGTGTGTGTACTGTGATGGTGTGTGGGGTCCTGTCTTGTGTGTGTACTGTGATGTTGTACATGGTGTGTGGGTTCCTGTCTTGTGTGTGTACTGTGATGTTATACATGGTGTGTGGGGTCCTGTCTTGTGTGTTTACTGTGATGTTGTACATGGTGTGTGGGGTCCCGTCTTGTGTGTGTACTGTGATACTGTGTGTGGTCTTGTGTGTGTACTGTGATGGTATGTGGGGTCCTGTCTTGTGTGTGTACTGTGATGGTATGTGGGGTCCTGTCTTGTGTGTATACTGTGATGTTATACATGGTGTGTGGTGTCCTGTCTTGTGTGTGTACTTTGATGTTGTACATGGTGTGTGTGGTCCTGTCTTGTGTGTGTACTGTGATGTTGTACATGGTGTGTGGGGTCTTGTGTGTGTACTGTGATGTTATTCATAATATGTGAGGTCCTGTCTTGTGTGTGTACTGTGATGTTGTACATGGTGTGTGGGGTCCTGTCTTGTGTGTATACTGTGATGCTGTGTGTGGTCTTGTGTGGGTACTGTGATGGTATGTGGGGTCCTGTCTTGTGTGTGTACTGTGATGGTATGTGGGGTCCTGTCTTGTGTGTGTACTGTGATGTTATACATAATATGTGAGGTCCTGTCTTGTGTGTGTACTGTGATGTTGTACATGGTGTGTGGGGTCCTGTCTTGTGTGTGTTCTGTGATGGTATGTGGGGCCCTGTCTTGTATGTGTACTGTGATGTTATACATGGTGTGTGGGGTCCTGTCTTGTGTGTGTACTGTGATGGTATGTGGGGTTCTGTCTTGTGTGTGTACTGTGATGTTGTACATGGTGTGTGGGGTCCTGTCTTGTGTGTGTACTGTGATGTTGTGTGAGGTCCTGTCTTGTGTGTGTACTATAATGGTATGTGGGGTCCTGTCTTGTGTGTGTACTGTGATGGTGTGTGGGGTCCTGTCTTGTGTGTGTACTGTGATGTTGTGTGAGGTCCTGTCTTGTGTGTGTACTGTGATGTTGTACATGGTGTGTGGGGTCCTGTCTTGTGTGTGTACTGTGATGTTGTGTGAGGTCCTGTCTTGTGTGTGTACTATAATGGTATGTGGGGTCCTGTCTTGTGTGTGTACTGTGATGGTATGTGGGGTCCTGTCTTGTGTGTGTACTGTGATGTTGTACATGGTGTGTGGGTTCCTGTCTTGTGTGTGTACTGTGATGTTATACATGGTGTGTGGGGTCCTGTCTTGTGTGTGTACTGTGATGTTGTACATGGTGTGTGGGGTCCTGTCTTGTGTGTGTACTGTGATGTTGTACATGGTGTGTGGGGTCCTGTCTTGTGTGTGTACTGTGATATTATACATGGTGTGTGGGGTCCTGTCTCGTGTGTGTACTGTGATGTGCGAGGTCCTTTCTTGTGTGTGTACTATAATGGTATGTGGGGTCCTGTCTTGTGTGTGTACTGTGATGTTGTGTGGTGTCCTGTCTTGTGTGTGTACTATAATGGTGTGTGGGGTCCTGTCTCGTGTGTGTACTGTGATGTGCGAGGTCCTTTCTTGTGTGTGTACTATAATGGTATGTGAGGTCCTGTCTTGTGTGTGTACTGTGATTGTGTGTGGGGTCCTGTCTTGTGTGTGTACTTTGATGTTGTACATGGTGTGTGGGGTCCTGTCTTGTGTGTGTACTGTGATGTTGTGCGAGGTCCTTTCTTGTGTGTGTACTATAATGGTATGTGAGGTCCTGTCTTGTGTGTGTACTGTGATGTTATACATGGTGTGTGGGGTCCTGTCTTGTGTGTATACTGTGATGTGCGAGGTCCTTTCTTGTGTGTGTACTATAATGGTATGTGAGGTCCTGTCTTGTGTGTGTACTGTGATATTATACATGGTGTGTGGGGTCCTGTCTCGTGTGTGTACTGTGATGTGCGAGGTCCTTTCTTGTGTGTGTACTATAATGGTATGTGGGGTCCTGTCTTGTGTGTGTACTGTGATGTTGTGTGGTGTCCTGTCTTGTGTGTGTACTATAATGGTGTGTGGGGTCCTGTCTCGTGTGTGTACTGTGGTGTGCGAGGTCCTTTCTTGTGTGTGTACTATAATGGTATGTGAGGTCCTGTCTTGTGTGTGTACTGTGATTGTGTGTGGTGTCCTGTCTTGTGTGTGTACTTTGATGTTGTACATGGTGTGTGGGGTCCTGTCTTGTGTGTGTACTGTGATGGTGTGTGGGTTCCTGTCTTGTGTGTGTACTGTGATGTTATACATGGTATGTGGGGTCCTGTCTTGTGTGTGTGATGTTGTACATGGTGTGTGTGGTCCTGTCTTGTGTGTGTACTGTGATGTTATACATGGTGTGTGGGGTCCTGTCTTGTGTGTGTACTGTGATGTTATACATGGTGTGTGGGGTCCTGTCTTGTATGTGTACTGTGATGTTATACATGGTATGTGGGGTCCTGTCTTGTGTGTGTACTGTGATGGTGTGTGAGGTCCTGTCTTGTGTGTGTACTGTGATGTTATACATGGTGTGTGGGGTCCTGTCTTGTGTGTGTACTGTGATGTTATACATGGTGTGTGGGGTCCTGTCTTGTGTGTGTGATGTTGTACATGGTGTGTGTGGGGTCCTGTCTTGTGTGTGTACTGTGATGTTATACATGGTGTGTGGGGTCCTGTCTTGTGTGTGTGATGTTGTACATGGTGTGTGTGGGGTCCTGTCTTGTGTGTGTACTGTGATGGTGTGTGGGGTCCTGTCTTGTGTGTGTACTGTGATGGTATGTGAGGTCCTGTCTTGTATGTGTACTGTGATGTTGTACATGGTGTGCGAGGTCCTGTCTTGTGTGTGTACTGTGATGTTGTTCATAGTGTGGGGTCCTGCCTTGGTATTCATCAAGAGACTGCAAGATTCTGTGCTATCCCTGTTTACCATTCATGTACTGGATATAGCATGTACTGTGTATTTTAAGTCCCATCATGAGGTTCTTGGGAGTAAGCCGATATTTAAAGACCTGTGGATGCAACACTGTATATACAGCCCTTTACCATTCAAAAATTGTGAGACAGGTGTCTCTAGTTATCCATAAAATTTCTTCCACAATATGATATATTCATTCAATTTTTAGCTCACCTGAGCTGAAAGTTAAATTGGATCATCTGACTGAAATTTGTCCATTTATCGAGCACCTATAAAATTTGTCTTCTCAAGAACCACGTTGACAATTTCAACTGAACCTGGCACAGAGCACTTTTGAGTTCATGGAATTCAAGTTCATTAAAATGAAGGACCACAATCCCTTCCAAGATAATGGAGAAATAGGAAAATTAGGGTTGGTTTAAAAATCTTCTCGAAAAACACTGGACCAGGTCAACACTTGCATTGAAGCTTTTTTACATGATGGACATTCATGTTTAATCGTATAGGAATGTACAGGAACTCGATCTACAACCAAAATATGTACAGTTTACCAATGCCATATGCAAACACCATCATATTGCCAAGATTTAAAATTTGTTCTTGCCATTTTGTACACTACGTTCCTTTATTGTAAATCCTCATACAATATATATGTACAGGGTTATTTTAACCCTTCTATTCTTGCAAATGGTTTCACCCCATGTTCAATTTGCCCCCAACACATTGTTAAAAAAACCCAACCACATTGTACCCAGTCTTCCTTTCCAGTGATTAACAAGACAAGGTGTATATCATACAATTGTTTTATTTGCATCTTTGATGATAATGAAACAAAGTGAAATGGTAATAAATGAACATGCATATTTGTAGAAATTTGTGTCTGGCCATCTGCTTGATGCTTCAATTATTTTGTAAGATGAAATAAGTACAAGTATACCCCCTAAAATGAAATATGTAAACAAAACCCCCTTTTTTCCCCCATCTATTGAAGTTTAACTTGAGATGCAAAATGAACTTTCTGTAAAATTAATGTATTGATTAAATCGTATTGGGGAAATGTTTACAAATTTCTAGCAATAGCACTTATTAAATAAAAATAAATAATATTAAATAAAAGCCACTCTAATTACCTATCATATATATTCTTACAAAACAAAAAACTCTTCTCTGCTGCATGTTGTGTTCGCAGTTTCTGTAGAAAATGTAACAGAACAAGGTGGGAATTTATATGTTCTACAAAAACTATATCAAAAAGAAAACTGCCCTCTTGATTTTATCAAAAGTAGTAATACTAAAACAAATAAATTGTTGATTAACCAGACTGTCCAGCCATTTGTGTATGTCCATTTAACAATATTTGATAATATCTCATATCGACATTTTGTAGACAGCAGCAAATTCTAACTGGATTTCTTGGAAACATAAGCAGAAAATTAATAACTTTTTTGTAGCTTTAAAATATGGACAAAATGTTTAATTTCTCAGCTGTAAGCATTCATTTGTTCAAAAAGCCCAAAACTTGCCAAGTTTTGTTTGTTCATTTACAAGTATGTACAAAAAATGTTTTAAAATTTATTTGTTCAATTCTTTTCCCGTATTATTATAATTTGCTTTGAAATTGCCCACTTAATAGCATTTTGATGTACAACTGCAAGGCAAAAGCATATCACTTAACTGCTTTTCAGACATAAAGTAATAATTTTGTTAATATTATATGATGCCCATATGCAAGTTAGTTGTGATGAGATTTGAAAGCTGAGATCATTTTTTGGTCAAATGTCAACTTCATGAAATTTTAAACCACCTTAAATACATTTTGAAATAATTTTGTGTATGGAGATGAAGAAGCTTAGCTTCACACACAGATGATCAACAGAGAAATATAAAATTTATAAAAATATCCTATGTACATTTTTTTTGTAACAAATGGGATGAAGAAATCTACACAATGAGGAGTGGAATGAGAACTGGAAGCTGATTGGTCAGGTTAGGGTCGTCTCATAGTAATGCAATTTAAGCTTCGGAAAAAGAATATTTCTTTTTTTTAACACAATTGGGCTAAAACATGATTAAATAATGGGTCATACAAAATCTATAACAAGCCAAAATTTAAAAATTGCATTAAATCATACAAAGTATAAAATGTTGTAGCAAATGCAAACAGGATATTTTTACCATAAAAATTGTGCACATATATATAACACACTGGCAGCTCCTAATTTTTTTTTTTCTTCTTAAAATAGTGCCAACCTCAGCACTACCTTCCAAATAAAATATCGAAATTCAAGTTTATAAACGCCATATAAAATTTTTTGGAGTAAACACTGAAAAAACTGCAGGTTTAAACAATTAAATTTATAACACAAATTTAACAGCATCCTGCCATTTTAAAGTAATAAAACAAACAATGTAAATAACAATATAATTTCTATAAATGCAACTCAAACTTTGGCCCCTTGCATATACAAAACATATTCTGCAAGATAAAATAATTGGTGCACAAAAAACTACATAAAACTGAAAATATATTGTGCACCAGTCTAACCAAACATATTTACAACTTGTCCAGCCAATTGTAAATGCGTATATAAATTCGAAATTGTTTGCACCAATAAAATTGCATGTTGCATGCAAGTCCCTTTGCAAGTCCATTGTGTTTATCACTTCCACAACAAAATTATACACATACTGGCACACATCTTGTCCTAGAGAAACACAGGTTTATTGCTGCGAATGGGTTGGTCAGGGCTCGATATACCTTCTGACCAATCAGAATGAGCGGAGTGGGGGGAGGAACTGGACCACTGTCCAGGAGAATCGGGAGATGGGGTCAAATAATGGTCAGGGAGTGCCACTCCTGATCTAACTTGGGGAGAGTCCATACTGCTCTGAGATTGAGGAGTGGGGTATTTCTCAATGTACATTTTCTGTGGGTAGTCAATGGCTTGTGATTGATGCATGTATGAGTCATTTGTGTACATGTTTGGCATGGTGGTGATGGGGAGATGATTCTCCGAGCTGCTGTACGACACATAATGATCATTCTGCCGGTTGTGTGGACTTCCATGGGCCACCCGCTGCTCCTGGCGGGCCCTCTGGTGCATCGCCTGGATGTGGGTAGGGGAGGTGGGCAGTGAGTTTTTGGTGGGTTTTACTGGAGACATTTTTCCGTGTCCCATGGGACTGTTGATGGGGGGTTGTGATGGTGGGGTGATAGAGGTGGAGTAGGTGGGTGGGGGGTTGTGGTGGGGCTGAGTCCACTGTGGCTGCATGTGTTCCATGCCCGGGCTGTTTTTGTATTCATATTGAAGTATCGCCTGATCATCTGTCATGCTGTGAGACATTGTCACATTGTCTATATGATACACAGATGGCTGAGGCATGTTGTGTGCCTGAGCATACATTTCATAAGAACTAGGAGTCTGATCATATCTCAGAGGGGACTCGATAGAATTCCCTGGTGACACAGTCTCCATTGAAGAAGCTGACCCTTCACAGCTTGGTGATGTTCCCTGTTTGGGTGATTTTTTCTTTGTTTTCGGCTTTTTGGGATGCACTCCACTAGGTAGTCCATTAGGAGAGATAGGAGTATTTGAATTATTCTTCCTCCGTTTTTGTTTGGAGTTTTTCTGTTGCATCATATGGATGTGTCCCGGTGATGCTGGCATGCCATTAGACATGGTCATACCGCTAGGACTCATCCTGTATTCATCCAGCAGTCTTAAAATATCACGGTGCTGCCTCTCCTGAGCAATGTCTCTTGGCAACCGATCCATGTGATCTGTGATGTCACGATTAGCATAATGATCTAGTAATATTTTGGCCGTTTCAAAACTGCCCTCCCTCGCTGCCAAGAACAATGGTGTTTCATCCTGCAAAAATAAAATGGGCATTATTGTCAGTGATCAATCATATAAAAGTAGAGATAATAATATCATTTCTGTCATGGTTTTATGTTTAATGCTTGCCTTTGAATCCTGGGCGTCCCTATTAGCGCCATTCTGTAGCAGAGTATGAGCTGCCTTAGAATTATTCACTGCTGCAGCCCAGTGGAGGGCTGTTTTACCTGCAAAGAAAAAAAAGATTGTACTCAATCCATCACAACAGAATATAAGCTATGACATATGGACTAATTCTTGACTGACAGTCTTACCCCATTCATCTGTCATGTTGATGTCGGCATCTGACTTAATCAACTCCTCCACCATTCCCTCCACAGCCATTCTTACAGCCAAGATTATCGGGGTCGTCCCATCCTGGGATTTGGCATTCAAGTTTGTAGATCGATTGCGCAAAAGAATCTGCAAGAGATCAGGTGTGAATTAATGTTTATTTTAAATACTTTATATTCTACTTCTTATCTGAAAGATGCATTTTTGTGGGAGTCATATTGATAAAAATATTTTTAAAAAGTCTTACTTGGAAGACGCCCACTGCATCTGCCGCGATGGCAGCATGTAACGGAGTACGCCCAGTAATGTCCTCTGCATTGCAATCTGCCCCTGCATCCAACAACACCTTGGCAGCATCAGCCCTGGCATACCTTGCAGCCAGGTGAAGGGAGGTCTCACCTGAAAATACAAAAAAACTTTGAAGTCACTGGTAATAAAATGTACTCTAAATACATATTAATATAGAGCATATATCTTTACATATTGCCCTTTCTGAAACTCTTAAGACAAATGTTACATTTATGTCAAGGAGAAGGCAATTACAGGTATAAAATGCTTCACATTCATTGCTGAAGTTTTTACCTGTCCTGTCTGTCTGTGCATTGATCTCAGCCCCTTGTACCAGCAGAGTCTGAATGACTTCTACCGATTTCTCATCAGAATCAGCACTGTTACTGCTTTCACCAGATCCTGAACCACTCGACTCATTATCACACCCAGTATCCAGACCGTTTCCACGGAACGACGCCAGCATCAAGGGAGTGAACCCACCAGGCCCTCTAACATCCACATCATTCACATGGGTGTGTTCACTGTCATAGGGTGGAGTTAGAGCCATTTGTTCATTAGGAATATTGGCAGCATTCAGATGTCTGGTCGTCCATTGTCTGTTGTCCATGTCTGTTGATGGAGGAGAAAGCACCTGTTCCAACTGTTTACTCTGAGTTTCCATCTGAAAACACAAAAATGCATGGAACTTTATTTACAATTCAAACTCAACCAACACATTCACACCATAATACAGTGAAATTATAAAGGACTGTACCCTAGGATGCTTTGCTTTGGATTGACACATGTCATCATCTGTATCCCATGCTGGGGAGGAGATCTGGGTATTCAAGTCATCACATCCCGATCCTTTAACATTCCTGTCAAGACAATACAAAATGCAATAAATAATCCACTAAAATTACTTCATGAACAAAGAACATTTCCCACTATTTTACACTTACATCATTTCCTCTCCATCTGGTACCCTTCTCTTGGAGGTACGTGGAGGCCCTGTTGACTTTGGTCCAGAGGAACTCATGAAAAATCCCTCAGGGAACCATGTGACTCCATGAGCTGTTTTTCTGCGGGAAAGCACAAAGATTACCACAACAATTATGATGAGCACACCAGCCACAGACACCGCTACGTAAATGTAGGTCATGTTGGTAGTTCCTGTTGGCTCCAATATATCTCCGTCACACTCCTTTCCATTGCATTTTTTCACTGTCAAAGAAACCATTTTATCATTGAGTTGAGATTTTTATAAGCAACATGCTTTTATATATTTTATTGTAATTCACACACACACACACACACACAAACACGTAAGCATTTCTATTCTTACTTTCAATTCTTTCCACTTTAACACCAGTGTCATATCCATTTTTCACTGCCACGGCAAACACTTGGGTAGCAGTGTCCAAATTTGTGATACAGTCCTGGTCGACATTAACTGCAATACAACTACTGGCATCCAGAGTCAGAAAGACCTTGGTACTGTAAAGATAGGATGATCATAACAGCTGCTTCTATCTCCCCATCAAATTCAACCATACAACATAACTTAAAAAAAACAAAGGTCATATCAGATGTTTACAAACATGTATACTTTACCCATTGGTTTCAGTAGATGGGGCCAGTGCTCTCCTAAACCTCTGCAATAGTCCCTCTAATGCAGCATCTGCAAATCTCTTGGTCCGTTCCTGGACTGCTGGTTCCCACGGGTACACCATAAAACTATTGTTAGCATCCCTCTTGATTTCAACTAGTACATTCAATAACAAGCCAAGCTGTCGCAGAAATAATGCCCTCTTTCTGAGAAACTCAGCCGGAGAGACCTTAACATACACAATCATGGTACCCTGAACAGGAGATCGAGCAGCTGCTTTACCCTTACAATCACTGCCATCCCAATTACATTCCTTGACGTTGCAGGTCTCGTCACACAGTCCATTATTGTACAACCGGTCACAGTAGTAATTGCCAAATGGATTGCAATCCTTGTGTACTTGACAGTCCCCGCCATCGTACAGACAACTCTCGACATTACACTGATGGTCACATTCACTGTTGTTGTATTTACTGGCGCAGTACTCGGGGTTGAAGCAGTTCCTGTAGAGATGTGGAACTCCCAGGGAGCAGTCCCCACCATCATACTGACACTGAGCTCGGTTACACTCCTCCTGAACAGCAAAATATACAAACACATCAATTTTGACTGCTAGTGAGTTCAATTCATGAAACATACATATAAAATTGTATTACTATACACCTCTGCACTTGATGAATCTTACGTAAAATGTGAGATTTAATTCAAGTCATCTTGGTATTTGCTTTAAAAATCTCCAATTATTTCATAAGAAACTTACTTCACAGATTCCATTCTGAGCCTTAGCTTTACAGATGTTCAACACACAAATATCAATTGTGACTGAGGTCGTCTGAGGAACTCCTCCGTTAGATGGATCATATCTCTCACAATGTACACCCACATAATTCCTGGGACACAAGCATTCATATTTCCCTGTATATATAACCAAAACTCTCTTTAAGAATCTATGGATACTACCATTTTGTCTTATTTTTCCATTGCCGATACGTTTATTATTAGTTCTTGCTAACCAATTTTCATTGTTTAAAAGGAAGAGCAAGATCATGAAATCAAGAGATCAAAGACATAAAGTTTCAATTCAAGATGAAAGAATAAAGGTTAGATGTCAACAAATTTATGAACCAGAAATTTGTATTTGGGCACAAAAACCACAAAATTTGAAGTCTTCGAAAATTATTGAGACTAAATTTTATCCAAATCTACCAGCAGAAATCATGACTGAATACAATTTTTTTTTTTTACAAAAGGAAATGAATCCATTACAGAGATCTGACTTACCCATTCTGTCTTGACAGGTGCCCCCATTTCTACAAGGGTTGTATGTCTTGTTACACTCATTGTGAATATCCTGGTTACATGTGGCCCCTCCTACCCCAGGTGGACATATACACTGAAACTGGTTCTTTTCCATCGCTTGACAGACTCCATCATTCAGGCATGGTCCACTGCTGCAAGCTGTTATTTCAGTCTCGCATAACTCGCCACTGTAAGGCTCCAGACAGGAACAGATAGCTTTGGTATCCCCACTGGTACACAGCCCTCCATTTTTACATGGATGGTTTTCACAAAAGTTTATCTTTTCACTGCAATTTCGACCTATTGGAAAAATAAAGTTAATGAATGAGATCTAAGATGGCAATACTTAAGTTTCTAACTACATTCCCTCCATCCTTCAAAAGTTGCAAAGTTGAGTCATGTTATTGATAAATTGTATTGAAAAATAATTTACTAATATGAGATTTTCCAGTTTTCGAAACTTTACATCCTTTTCATAATATTCTGATAAATCACAATGATATTCTACCCACCTCTGTATCCTGCATTACATTCACATCTGTAGTCATTGACCATCTGTATACAACTGTGTGTACCGACAGAATCGCAGGGGTTAGACAGGCATTCATTGATATCTCCCTCGCACCGAGGACCAATGTAGCCCGGCCGACAATTACACTCATATCCATTTATCTTCTCTATGCACGTGCCCCCATGAAAACAAGCTCCCACAAAACAGTCCTTTTCATCCAACTCACATAGCAGGCCTCTTGTTCCAGGTAGGCAGGAACAGGTAAAGTTATTGTCCAGATCATGGCATTTCCCACCATTAGTACATGGATTGTGAGCACAGTCATCCACATTCTGCTCACAGTTCAGTCCCTGGAAACCCAGTTGACAATTACATCTGTATTCTCCTATCTGGTCTACACATGTTGCTCCATTCATACAAGGTGCTGACTGACATTCATCGATTTCTGTTTCGCAGTAACTTCCTTGATAGCCTGGTCGACATGAACAGTTGTGGGTGTTGCCAACATTATGACATGTGCCTCCATGACGACAGAGTTCAAATACTGCTACTCCTAAAACAACATAGTCAATGTGTAAGATGTACCCTACACTTACATGTGCATTTTTAACACCAGTTTGTGTTTTCATGTTTTTAATTTCCATAAAATTTTTTTTTACCAAAGAAAAGAGCTAACCTTTGGACTTTGCAGCCACTTCACAAGTAATGGTCTGTACGTCACAAATTTGTCCTGTCCATCCTGCTGGACAGCTGCATTTGTACACATTTGCAGACTGAGAACAGGTGCCCCCATTCATACAAGGACCTCCTATGCACCAGTCACGGAATGTCTATTGAGAACAAACATTACGTAAATTACTTGAAACATTAGTAAAATTTCATTAAGAATCCGAGAATTACTACACTTCTTGTTCATCAAATTACAGAAGCTGGCTTTTAAAATTTAAGCACATCAACAGAAATGTTATGAAACAGACATGATTCTCACCTCACATCTCGGTCCAGTAAAACCATACGGGCACACACAGTGGTATGAGGTCAGGCTCTTGTCATTGATACAGGTACCCCCCTCCAGACATGGGTTAGAATCACAGGGGGTAATTCTAGTCTCGCAGTTCATTCCTTGAAATCCTGGGGCACACTCACAACGAAAGTTATTAACCAAATCATGACAGGTGCCTCCATTCAAACAGGAACTGTAAATCAAATGTGAAAAAATGTTGGAAGAATATTTACATGATGATCCACTATGAATGTTAGATATTCTGGAAAAAAATAGATACAACTTTAACCAACAATAAAAGGCCAGATTTATTTATTTTTTTTTAACCTTTCACAGACCTGCAGAGTATTCGCAAAAATTAGACTTTTGGGTTGTCTCCCTTCCTTCCAAAAAAACCAAAACAAAACTAACCTGTCTGTGCAGTCATCATCATTGATATGGCAGTTGGTGCCACTATATCCAGGGTTACAGGTACAGGTATACGAATTGACATAGTCGTTGCATACAGAACCATGCTCACAAGGATTAGATGCACACTCGTTGATATCATTCTGGCAGTGGTAACCACTGAATCCTGGTGGACACAGACAAGTGTAGTTGGCAATTCGATCATAGCAGGTGCCTCCATTCTGGCACGGTGAGGACACACAATCATCAATGTTGGACTCACAGAAACGGCCTGTGTATCCCTTAGAACAAGTACATTTAAACGATCCATACGTGTTGACGCAGGTACCCCCAAAATGACACTGTGTATTCAGGCACTCATCATAATCATCCTTACAATGTCGACCTAAAATTTGCAGCAGAAGGGGTCATTCAATAGTTACACATAAAGTACCTACTTTAGATGTATCAGCAATACACTGACAAATAACTACTTTTCAAAATCTTACCTGTCAGGCCCTGGGGACAGTAGCAAGAGAAATCAGTGAAGTCTGCAGAGGCAGAGCATGTAGCCAGATTGTAACAGGGGTTAGAGGCACAGGGGTCCAGCTTTGTGTCACAATTCTTGCCTGTCCACTGGGTCTCACAGTGACATTTGTAGTTGTCAGCAAGATCAGTGCAAGAACCGTGCACACAAGGATTAGTAGCACAGTTGTCAATATTGGTCTCACAATTCACACCTGTAAATAGTCAAAAGTTGAAGATTCCACCCATACCTGATTTTGCACTTAAACTTAACAAATATTGAATGATTTGTTTACTGCAATATATATTTGATATGTAGAAATTCATTAAAGCACACGTCAATTTCATAATAAATCAAGACTTACCTGCAAACCCCGGAGCACAGTCACACCTGTATCTTCCATCCAGGTCATGACACACACCCTGATGTTGACAGGGATTGGATGCACACTCATTGGTCTTTGTCTCACACCTGATACCCTCGTACCCCGTGGGACAGGTACACGTATATTTATTGACCCCATCATTACACAGACCACCATTCAAACAAGGATTGCTGGCACACTCATTCACATTGGACAGACACCGGTCATCATGGTATCCATAAGGACAGTCACAGTGGAAACCATTCACCAGATCACGACATGTGCCTCCGTTGTAACAAGGGTTAGGGTTGCAGTCATCAATGTTAACCTCACAGCGATCTCCTACAAATCAACATTGATGCATCAAGTCAGCTTTCAACTTACAAAGAGATACTGTTTTCCCTAATTATTTCAATCTTCCAAATGCTGCAGAACTTTAATCCTAAATCAAAGGGATAAATTAATCATTGGAGTTACCTTTATGTATTCTTGCTTGCAGTGATTTATTAAACATGTGTGTTATTTTTGTAGCAATTAATTAATTATGTGAGTTACCTGTGTATCCTGGTTTGCAACGGCACACATAGTTGTTTAAACCATCTTCACACGTCGCTCCATTGATACAGGGGTTGTCTTTGCAATCATCAAAATTTACTTCACAGTTCATACCTAAAATGTGCATTATATTCATAGTCTCTTTTCAGTTTTTATCTCTTTTAAGTGTGTTTATCTTCAGAATAAATTATCTGTGTCAAATTGAATGTACAGCTCTACCTTTAATATCTGGCAAATAAGTTTGTTCTCTGACATGGTTTATATCAATTCATTTTACATTAGCATTTATTTTGTTGCAGAGGACTGAGTGATGACTTTCTGCTGACTAAGATGTCATCAAAAAGACCTGAGAAACTCCATAAATTGTTACGCATCTTGAGGAGTTTAACATCCAATTATATGCCCTTTATGCTGAGACTGGGAACAAAAGATCACCTCGGATGTGTCTGGGATGCAACTATCACTGCTCTTTCTGAACTGACTTACCTTGTCTTGTGATTATGTAGGGCACTTGAATACTCTTTATTACAGTAAAAAGTTGGTTTGCATGCAAACAGACAGTAATGGGGAAATTATACCCATAGTATCAAATGTGCCCTGACTAGCAACGAAACACATGTACATATACAAGGTATTTTCCAAATAGATTTTTTTTTTTGGTGGATTCAAAATTTAGGCAAACATTTAATTTTTATATCGAAGACGAAAAATGATAATTGTGAAGAAAGAAAAAATTTCGGATACATGAAAAAGCATGAGGCAGGTGAAAGAAGCAGTGCTATGATAGAAATCTGCCCTTGATAATCGACTTCCATTGTACAGAGACAATGTCTTTAACAAAACTCCCAGGATCTTCTCTGTGACTCAGTATTAATGTGTTTTTACAGCTTCACCTGAATGCCTTCATTGTTACCTGGGCGATTTACCTGAGTGAATTTTATTCAGGGTGTTGTACAAAATTCGAATTACATCTGATGGCAAGTAAATAAATCTGTTTTCCTTTGATTCAACTCTGATTATGTTACTTAGAAAATAAACTCCTGGAGCAAATTTCTTAAAAGGAGCATTGCTCTAATCTCTATAGTTCTGCACACAAATGTCCAATACATAAATTCACAGAAAAGGCTAGCCCTTCATAAAAGTCCTGACCATCATTTTCTTACAATCCTCAGGATATGTAGAATTTCCTTGCAGAATAAGCAGTCCTTAACCATTTTACCCAGATGGCTGACCAACTAACTACAGTCTCAGCAAGGACCCAGCACTATCTGCCCAGCCAAGGGGTACAAATCTTACCAGTTGTTCCTTTTGGACACCGACATTCATATCCATTCCCATTCAAAATGGGGTGACATGTTCCCCCATATTTGCAGGGCTGAGATTCGCACTCGTCAATGTCGGTCTCGCAATGTGTCCCGGTGTAGCCCTGGGGACATTGGCACTCATACCGCCCCAGAAGATCCTGACAGGTGCCCCCATTGTAGCATGTGACTCCCACGCAGTCATTGATATTAGTTTGACAAACGTCTCCCTGGTATCCTACAGAGTCAAAAAAGAACAATTTGGTTGACTGACAAACAGTAATGCACTTGTAAAGTCTGCATTAATTTTCTTTATTTAACAAAAACTTGTAATTTTTGTTCTGCAATTACGAAAATATCCTGGTTATAATGAAAAACACAAGATAATCTGCCAACTTTCTCCTCTGCATAACAATTTTTAGGAAGGCATCACTTCTCTAAACAGGTATGTTTTAAGCAGCAGGAAACATTTACAGAATGTTCACCAACATAACAATAGCATTTTCCCAGGTGCTACAATAAAGAGAGTGCAGCTGTTTTCCAAGACCAGATTGATAGACGTGCTATAAGATGTACCTAGATCTATCATTATAACATAAAACACACTCTATGATATTCATTTTTTCCCTGACCTAACAATGCTGCAGCTGTAAGTGGCAATGTGCCTCTTTTTTCTGTGGAATCTGTCAATATTCATTGACTTGTTTCTCTATTTAATCAAAAGCAAGAAGAGTGTCTTTCATTAAGTATTTGTTTCCTTGGATCTTACCATGTGCACAGGAACAGGTAAAACTGTCAATATCGTCAACACAGGTTGCTCCATTCTGGCACAGCTTGTCAGCACACTCATCGATGTTGACGCTGCACGTTGCTCCCTCAAAACCTACCAAATTACTCCCCAAATTATACTCTAGGTTTTACAAAATGACTCATTAAATTCCTACCATTTTACGAATCGATGATTATTTCAAAAGCAAATTTTGTCACAAATTACACTTATACAAGGAAACTATGCAAGAACTTAATGACTTGCATTTAAAGCATTTTCTTTGAACAATTACAGACCTTATTTTCTTTCTCTCCTGAATTTTGAGAAGTTAATAGTTTATTTGTACAGAAAACACTATGCAAATTTGTGTTGAACACTCTTCATGACTCTCACACTTTTCTCAGCAAAGCACATGCTTCAGTGGGCAATTACAGATGACATGTGCTTTCTGCTTGAGCAACTCTTGCATTCTTTACAACTGTGTGATTAAATCATTTGTCAATGATCACTAAATTATCTCACCAAGTATAATCTATCCCCCTAATCAAGATTTTCCATCCATTCGTGATAATAAAAAGTGTCCCATGGCAAAAACAAACAGATTCTAATCTCTCAGTAGCCACACAAACCAGGGTTCCAAAGAAAAGGTGACATCATTTGTAGTTCTAGATCACACTTCAAACACTACCACTAATCTATTCCCAGAGACCACATTATTCACTTTCTACTATTTTTCTCAATCCAAACTTTATGCAAACAGTTTTCTCAGAGATGTACTTAACACTAAATAGAGCAATCTAAAATGAACTTGCATACCCCCTGCCTCTCCCCTCCCAAGAGAACACAAATGATTACACCCCCTGAAATTCAGTACATAAATTTAAGTCTCGTTATCAATGAAGTTTCTACCAAGAAACAAATTTAAAAATCTGAGAAATCAATCAAGACTAAATTGAAATCCCAATACCAGTAGCCATCTTCGTAGTAATGTGAAATTGTAAACCTATCCTAACTTGTTGAACGATTTTCACAAAATCTCAGTTTGCTGGCCTTAGTTTAACGTTCTCTCATGTTGTACTGGGATGAACCTTTTGATAATGTCATAGAAAAAGGACTTAATTCCTCTTGAAAGGAAGTTACTTCGTACAACAACTTCAAGTATGGCAGACTAAGAATCTGAATGACTATAGTACAACTTGTATTTCACAGTACTAACGACCCGGAATCCCCACTATGTACTATGTGAGTACATTATTTTCCTTGGATTCCATAAAGAGGTTATAAATTTCATCTCTACCTCAATCATTACCATTTTTTTTAATTGGTGCATCAGTACACCTGTAGAAAGGGTATATGGGCAAGAGGGTGAGGGTGGGGGTGGGGTGGGGGGTGGGGGTGTTAAGGGGATGAGATGTTTACCTGACGGACAGGTGCACTTGAACTTATTGATCAGATCTTCACAGACTCCCCCATTTTTACATGGGTTGCTTTCACATTCATCTATATTATGTTCACACAGGGTTCCTGTATATCCTGCAAAATACCAAAACAACAATTTTCTATTAGACACTCAAGATGTGTGATATAATTAAGCAATCTACACCAGTTCTACCTAAATGATTACAAAGCCATGTAAACTCACCCACTACATGAACACAATGCGAGAAGGAACAGCTAGATTGCTGGTGAAGCATGGCAATTCACCAATTTTTTTTTCTTGAAATTTAAACTCTCTTTTCATAAACAAGATAAAAACAAATTGACACAATATCAACCACTTTCATTTTTTGAATTTTATGACTAAATAGGCTTAATCAAATTCATATATATCCTGGTTTCACATCTACTTAGTCAAAGGATTTCTACATTCACCATTGACTGAGGAGAATATTCTTTCATGCCAGGCTCTTATCTTTGATCCTTTTATTTAATATTTCACATCAAAAATAACTTTTAATAAATCAATTTTCACAAGGAGAATGAAATCAATCAAGAAGTAGTGTATAATGATACACAGTTACACTCAGTCAGGTTTGAAGTACTCCAAGTTTTCTTCACTGCAGGTTTAACATCAGAGTATGTAACACAATTACAGATGTTATCTAGACTTGCAACATAGAAAAAAAAACATTTTAATGACCTCAGATCGTGGGAACTCTCTAACCCTGCACCAACCAGAATGGAGGGGATAATTATGGGATTTCTCTTATTAAAACAGTTGCTCTCGTACCAAAAAACTTATTTTGACAAATACATGAAACATATGCTCCTATCACAAAGAACTGCACCCTTGTTGTTACATACACAGCCACTTTTTTTTTACCCCTGTGTTATTAGAAGTTTATGCTCTTGTATTAATTTTCATGCATGTGCCTCAGTAAGAATTAATGCTATCATTTATGATCAGCCCTCAAGAGTGACTCCTAAAGATAAAAGTTTCGCTACACAAACTTTGTATCTTTTTCAAAGTCTATGCTTAATGAGAAAACAATTTAACCTTGAAGTTTAAAGTTTCATCCTTTTCTTGCCTTCTTTTTAGCACCACCAGGACTTGATGGGTTGTGCTCTGAAATTGTGCACTATTCACAGTTACAGGTATCTCAGGTACACAATAGACCTCACATCTGCTCGACAATAAATGGAAGTTTTCCCGTTCTTTTTTTAAATGGTTGGGTATCAGAATAATCTTTTAGCTGTATTGTGAAGGGGGCTCTTGGTTAGATTTCCAGATTCCTAACCTGTTTTGTTCTAATTTGTACAGTCTATTACTTTAAAAGTGCTGATTGACATAGATTAGCAGACTCATGGTATGAAAACCTTCCGAGGCCAAAAAACCTGACTTCTCATCAGATCCAACAAGAGCCCACATTCGAAACAATATCTTTTTTAAAACTTCTCCCTCTTTACATGATCATACAAATGGTTTCATTAAATATCATTCATGCCAATAAAAAAAATCTCAACAAAAATCCTACACACTTTACAGGATTTTATCCCACAAGTGTAATACAAACAAAAATCTTTTACATCATCATATGCTCAATTTAATATCTAAAACTAATTGATAAACAGATATTTGAAAGAGTAAACCAACACTGAAAAATGTGGACACTTTTTAAATCTACCTTGCCTAACAAATAGACCCAGCTCTTCTTACACATGGCAGAGGTGCTCCCCAACACAAAGAAAAACAGCAAATCAGGGCAAAGCAGTGTCATGAGAAAATGAATTTTCTAAAATTCTGCATTAAAAATTATGGGAACTAAATACAGACACAAGAAAATATCCCTTACTTTCAAATTAAAGAATAACTTCATGATCCTACTTAAAATGATAACCTAATTCATCAGACCATCCTCTCATTTTCTGTTTATGATTTAAATCACACAAAATTCAACAAGTTCCTATGAGAAATCGTTCAATATTCAAAATATTTCTGTCACATTTCCAACAAGAATCCTTCACACCCTGAACATAATACTACACCTAAAAGCATTCTGTTTTGTGTAAGAAATGTAACATTTCGTATTTCATGTAATTACAGCTCATTTTGCACATTTTAATTGAGTCTTTTTAAAACAGGTATCGATAAAATAATAAAAATCATAACAACAATGACAATTTTGAACATTGGAGATGCATTAATTTGCTCTCAAATGCACTTAAAAGATCACCCGGAATTCAATGGTTTCTTCATTCTCACTCGGACATTTTACATCACGATTCAGTATGACAACACACGTGTTGTGTAAAAACTTATTCAAATACCCCTTAAAAGGATCTACACTCGTTTTTCAAGTATGAGATTATTTCCCGCTTCTTATGATTAAGTAATTATAAATCATAATTATAAAAGAAAACCTTTCATGTCCCTGTAACCAAATGTTTATTTTTAAAGCACGCCTCGTGTTTTGATAAAAATAGCACTTACTTTTAAAGCCCTGCGTGTATGTCTCGTATCTAGGGTCATAGTGTTATCCCCACGTAAATTATAGTGTGCGTATGTGTTGTATCTCGTTCCATTTAAACCCTTTTCTCGCATAATCTGTCAAAATTCTGGGTTTAATCATTGTACGCTACTCTCACTGGATTGTTTATCGTCCGTGTGTCCGAAGACCAAAACAGGAAGTCTCAATGTTGTTAAAAAGGGGCCTTCATAAACTATTAATTTTTGCATTTAAACGAGAATTTTCAACTTTAGAAATGTGTCATTTTTGCAAAGTTTATACATTCAACTATGCAACAAAATTAGACAAAGCTCTGGGAAAATTGTCATTTTACGATTTTGGAGCAAAATGAGCTGTAGTGTCTCTTTTACAGTTTGTAACATTTCGTATTTCATGTAATTAACAGTTTGTAACATTTCGTATTTCATGTACTTAACAGTTTGTAACATTTCGTATTTCATGTAATTAACAGTTCGTTTCATATAAGAAATGTTTCATTCCATGTGAGAAATGTTTGGTTCAAAATACATATATGTACAAAGTATATGAGAATTATGTAAAAGCATTTCATAAAAATGTGTCGTTTAGCGTTGAAATCTTGTGACTTGCAACATTGAATGATAATGAAAATCTTTTACAAATTCCACTTAATGAATTAATGGAAAAATAAATATGCTAAAAATGAAAAGAAGGCCACATGCATGTGACTTGTCTTGTGCAAGCCCTGTGAAAAGCATGCGAATCATTTCATGCAAAGAGTGTGTAAAAATCATATCATTTTAGAAACATTTCATCTATTGAAAGAATATGAATTGTAAAATGTATAAAAAAAAAAAAAATCAAAAAAAAAATAAATCATTTTGCACGAGATATATATAACTGGTGTAGTAGTATATTTCAGGGCCTACAATTGGTTCTGCAAGAAGAATATAACTGGTGTAGTTTTGCCTATATTTTTGATTACCCATAGCGGTACTTGCCTGGCATGCAGATGCATCGGAACATTCCGGCCAAGTCCAAACATGTGCCCTCGTTGTGGCAGGGATTGGACTGACATTCATTGATGTTGGTTTCACATCTTGGGCCAGTGTATCCCACTACACAATCACATCTAAATGCCCCAGGTGTGTTCACACAGGTTCCCCCATGTTCACAAGGTGATACAGAACCTGGAAAAGAAGCATGAAAAACATAGTGTCTCATAATACAGAAAATACTATCAAAATACAAAAAGATTTTTACCATCACTAAAAAAATGAATAGACAAGAAGTACAAAACATTTCCAAAACTTGAAAGTGTAAAAATCATTTCTTTCTCACATTTATACAGGATGTGTAAGGCACAAACATGTACACAATCATAGTTACATTGAACTACACAAGGCTTCAGTAATTTTTGTGAGCAATGCACATCCCCACTTTCTATGGGATAACTTTACTTACAAGTGTGTGCACTAAACACAAGAAATCAAAAGAGGAAAGTTTGGAATTATAGTTATCTGTAAACTTTGAATGTGGTTTACCAGCACAAGCTATTTGAAATGAACTGCTACAGAAATACTCCAGGAACAAAATGCCTTATATACCTCATACTTTTGTATCTGTATACCTTTCACAACATTTTTATAACATGCCTGCATGTTCAATTGAATTCTAGTCAAAACACCAGTCCAATTATCATCAATCTCATTAGTTTTACATCTTAAAAAACCCACAATGCCTTTGGAAATCCAGTTCACTTAGTCAAAATTCCTTATCTTTATCTTATATTTGCCCTTTCTCTGTATTCATATGCATTTCATATCCACAACTTGATTCATTCATGGTTCTAATAATGGAGTCAAACATTTAAATAACTCTGAATCTTCTCACATAGGTTTTCAATGTTTCTTGCATAGGTTTCCAATGTTAGTTGCTCTGAGTGCTGTAAAAATTTATAACAGATGCTAATGGCTACACAGTACCAACTCAAATGTATCTCCTCATAAACCTCTAGCTGGCTAGAGTCTCCAATAAAATGATATGCTTTACTTTCAGTTCCTACCTTGACTACACTCATCAATGTCAGTCGAACAATCTGCATCCGTCCAACCAGAGACACATTGACAATTCTTATCACGATTCTGAGCCAGTATCACATCACCAATATCCTCAGGGATCTCATTTTCTGAACACATTTTAAAAATTTGTAGACATGTTTCATAACTTGGTCTGTGTATTAGTACAGTAAGTATACAGACCAAGCCAGAGTATATGTCAGATGTTTAGGGGAAGTATTGGTAGCTGAGGGAAAGAGTATTGCCCCTTGGTGAGTACAGAACTTGAAACAATGGTCCAGAGATAGGAGAAAGTACTCACTTTCATGACATTCGTTTACATCCACAGAACAGTCACTGCCAGTCCAGCCTCTTTTACATGAGCAGATGGGGTCTCCATTAATAGGGGAGGTCTCACAACTAGCCCCTTCATGGCAGGGGCTACTTGTACATGCATCCTCTAGATGGCATCGCAGGCCTGAGTAAAAGAATTCAAGCTGAGGATGAAAGTCATGCAATAACATGCAGAAATATGCAAGCCAAGTTGTCAGTTTTTACAAAGTAGATCTAGATTTCTTCAGCAAGTAGGAATTTCATGCAATTTTGGAGCACAGTATAGCTTGTATCACTAGATAATATGAGCAATCTTTAGTTCTGTGCAATCTGTACATACAATTTGGCACCAAACAAAGAATACATGCTTTAATACAAAATACATCATATTTTTTCAAGATGTTATTTTTGATATCAATCATTTCTGGCAGAACAGATGATTCACTCAGTGTGTGTACAGTAAAGCTCAGATATTTTCTTATATTTTGTTATATCTTTCATTCATTGTATCTGTGCTCATACTATATGATTTTTACTGTCCACATATAAACTTTTTTCCAATATCAACGGAAGTTAAATATTGAAGGAAGGAAGCTAATTTTGACCAATGTTATATGATAAAATCTAACTTTGTGCAGTTTATGCTTTATAATCTGTGAGAAGATAAGACTACATTGTACAATTTCTGATCGGCCAGCCCTCTGATTAGTTTATAATTTAAATGTGAACAAACTGCTTGCAGCGCGCAAGGATAGAAAAGTTAGATCTGGCATCACACAAAATATGTCATGTACCGTAAAAAGCAATACAATTTGCAATTTGAACATTTTTATTTTATGAAAGTTTTAAACGACATTATAACTTACTATAGCATGCAGCTCTGTCATCAATTAAATCTGACACAGTAAAATATGTTAGCAATTCACATGTCAATTGATGTGATGTCATCTGGTACATTTGGCAAGACATGACATACTTTGATAGGCAGACCAAGCAATTTCAACCCCCCACCCCTCCCCCAGTAAAAATATTCTTTAAATGAAACAACAAAATTTGCAAATACTTAATATACCATTATTTTGCATATGACACCATTGTATTAGAATTTTGTGTGTAATTTTAAGTATTAGTATTTTGTGTCATGTTACTTTTAAGAAAATATATGTCTTGTTTGAATTCATGAAAAAAATTAAACTAAAAGTATTTTATTGTGTGTGTTTAATTTCATTGATTTTCAGTTTTATAGAAGCCTAACAACTTAACAGTGCTGCAATGTTTAAAAAAACAACAACAAAAATAAATAAATAAATTTAGTCGTGCCACCTCTGTTGTCATGGGGGCGTGTCATCATACAAGTTACATTATACAATATAAACTAAATTTTTCAGTGTGCTCTTCTAATCAAATTGTGTGTTACAAGTAAAATTATTTTAAAATAAAAGCTGTTGTGATATTCATGTATCTAAAAATTCATTATTCAATGAAAATTCAACTTTTTAAAATTAGTATTTCCTTCCCTTTAATAAAAATTCAATTGCCATGGGCAATTAATACAATTATGATTACTTGTACAAAAACTTATATTAGAAATTTTTGATTGACAAGTATGCAATGTTAACTTCCTAATACCTGTCTTTCCGTGGGGACATTCACAGTAGTATGACCCGACTTTATCATGACATGTCCCACCGTTGTAACAAGGATTTCCCTTACAGTCGTCAATGTTGATACTGCAGTCGTGACCAGACCAGCCATTGACACAGATACAAGTGTAATTCCCAACTGGACGGTTCAAACATGTAGCTCCGTTTTTACATATATCAGGGTAAATACGACATTCATCTACATCCTTTTCACAAAATTTTCCTACAAATAAAATCAGTAATAGTTTACAATTTAACCAATGCAAGATCTCAAAAAAAAATTCATTTATATCCTTCCACACAATTCTGCAAAAAAAAAAATCAAATTAAGATGGCTGATCAGAAAGTTCTGAGGCTAATGCAAGCGTAAATATACCGTCTTAAGCTTACATACCCCAAATTTTCACTTAAATGTTCGATTACATTTTACAAATGTGCATTAAGGAAACCAAATTCTCATTATTTGATTATTAAGTATCAACAACAAATAAAGGCACATCCCTAACTATTGCGACATAAAACATTGTTTTGAAACACAATGTGTAAAACCACATAATTATTTAAAATAAATAATTCCATAACAATTCTTAGGACAACCTTTAATTGTTCCACAAATGTAAAGAAATTATTTTTTGTCTATTCTAGAGGTTTTCATGGCAGTTTGTTTGAAAAACATTCATAAAGTTTTGAGGTGAAAATGAAACCAAATAATCAAAATTCCACCAAAATTTCATGCAAGGTTGTATACTAAATATATTTGAGAATTTAAAAGAAGATCCCCACGTTTTAAGACTGACAGCAGAAATGTCTTTGGACACTGATCGATCACATCATTTCTCTGCACCCTATATAAGCCTTGTAAATGTTGAGACTTTTTTTTTTATGGTTTATATCATAGGTATCTCAGCACCAAAACTGAGCTTACTGAAGAATAGTCAAGAAATTGACACTTTTATGACATTACAGATACGAAATCATCTTCTGAAAACTGATATAGACATTCAGCTTTTTCTCCAAATTTGAAATAAATGTTCAATTCTAGTTTCAAAACATTCTAATCAGTCCTTTTTACAAGATCACGTATTTTGTGACAGTGATAAAGAGATGACGCTTTCTATACTTTTAAGAGACATTCTACCTCCTTACTAACAAAATCAGTGCATTGCTTCATTAGTTTGAAAATCTAATGATATTCTTCTTCAGAATGAAACATTGCACTTTCAACAAACACTTCTCATTGTTTTAGAGGAAGGTTAAAATGGGGAACAGTACCACTAAAATCAGACATCAGGAACCAATGACAGATTAACACGGAAAATGAGAATAAGGACATGAATTAGTTATAATGAATGAAGCTAGTTAAAGTGTGAAATGTACACCATAATATACACAGAAACCTGTACTAATAGAAAACATTGTACTTCCTTGTTCCTTTATTACTTCTTGAACTTGCAACTAACAAACTAAATGTACTAACATTCATTTTAACCATGCTTGACGGTGCCGACCTAATCATAAGAGGTTTGGGTAAATTCTTTCAAATTTCTCAGAACAATTAAAACAGCAACAACTTGAAAGAAAAAAAAGTTCAACTAAATTTTTAGTAATTCAAAAATATCCAAAATACTGAAACATGATAAATTCAATGAAAATGTACAAATCCTAATTAGGATGTACACATATAAAAAAAACTAAAGAGGTACTGTGATTCAAAAGGTCCATATTCACATCATTATCTACTTAGGTTTAGTCATCATGGTCATTGTCTGTCATGATTATAATGGAATGAGACTCTTTGTACTTAAAACAGAGATTTGTGTCCTGAATACAAGATGTCACAATTTGTTTCCCATACAGGGAACAAGAAAATCAGGCCAAGACATGGCCAAGACATGGTCATATGACCCCATATCAACGAGCCATAATTTGGAGGAAATGGCACTTGGAACGTTTGACAAGTCATTGGACCAATAGGAACCCAAATGACCTCGTCATTGTTGTAAATGCATTGTAGACTGTGGGAGAATTCACAAAAAATGACCAAATTTCCCCACTTCTCTTTGCTTTCTGCACGATGTGTTTGGTAATTTGTACCAATAAGACTTTTTTAAACATTCTATGTAGAACATTGTCTGGTTATTTTACATCTACAATACTATTCATGATCATACAATTTTACCAATATTTCCTCAGTCTCCACAATTCATTTTGTGGGCTGTTTATTTGTTCTCTCTACACCTGAAGGCTCCGTTTTGTTACAATGACCTATTTGGAATCTTCTCACACTAGAGCCAGTTTTTTAATCTTCACCTGAGGAGAGCACCTGCCCCTTTTGTAGGGAAGTTTTAGAAGAAGTCAGACACTTCTTTTTCAATGATGCTCAGACACAAAAAGCCTCTCCTGATCAAGTATTCAAAAATATACCTCAATCAATATTTCAAAGCAGCAAGTATTATAGGACTAGCAAACAAATTATGGCATTCCTTGCTCATATTATTCAAAATATTTTCAAATAAATTTCAATTTCCAATTCCTGCCCCAGAAAATGCTAATCTTTGCCATCTTATTGACCATACTGGGACACCACCAGAAGCTAGTCCATTATACCTAGAGCTTATTAAGACTATGCAACTCATGCTTTTGTGACAACATAAACAATGATAAAATAATGTTTTCTGAAATGAGAATGGCATTAGCCACGTCCTCTCCAGTTGTAGACCGTCACTCTTGTAATCGTAAATGTCAGTGAAACAGATGACGACAGTTGGTTGTTTAGTCTTCAAAGAGTCTATGCCTCATTGATATACTGAGGCATCTATCTCCCATTGTCACAGCCACTTCCTAATTCATGGTCAGTCTTTGTGATCTACATATTACCTTAATTTTATCTGTCCATAAAGAGAGAATACATCATACTGACCAAAACAGTAACTCCAATCAACCAAAGTGACAGACTAAATTTCATGAGAGGTATAATTTTACCTTCTTCAAGAATGGTTCCAGGTTTTCCTAGTAATGATTTTATAAGAAGCATTCAAAAAACTGCATTTTGTGTTGTTTTTCTTCTAAAACTGCACATGTTCACTGTTTCTTGAATTCAATATTTTCTTTCAGATTACTTAGTATTCACAGAGTGCTTTCTAGTACTGATAGACTTACATAATATTCACTGAGTACTTTCTAGTATCGATAGACTTACATAATATTCACAGAGTACTTTCTTGCAGTGACGGCCTTGTGGAGGACTTACCTGTCAGAGTTGGGGGACACTTGCACGTGTACGAGTTGACTTGGTCCACACAGGTCGACCCATTGGCACATCGACTGTTCACACAGTCATCTACATTGGTCTCACAGTGCATTCCCTGGAAACCTGAAATTATAAAACATATTCAACATTGATAAAAACTATTCAATTTTTTATTAACCACCTCACTGTTTACCAACTCATTCCAACTGTTTGCTAACTCGCCCCCAAAATTAAAACGGAGCAAACTAACAGCTAAGAACATTTATATTATTTTGTAAATCTCACTTATCAAGAAATATTGACCACAACTTGTCCTTCATTTATCCCTATATATCAGCTCACTGCAAGCTTTAGATTTTCAATCATTAATAAATATCAAAATATTATGAATGCTTGGTTGGGGGGGGGGGGGGGGGGGGGGGGGGGGGAGAGAGAGAGAGAGAGAGAGAGAGAGAGAGAGAGAGAGAGAATCTAGTTTACTGGTATATTTCGCTGTTGTTTTTGGTGATAATTATCATAATAACAATGTCTCAATCTTAGGTCATCCTTGGGAAGGAGCAATTGTGTTGTCAGTGTCGTGAATAAATCAAGTCACAGGACTAGTTAGTATAGTATACAAATTTTTCATTTTGGGGCAAGTTGACCAAACATTTAGACAAACCAGTTTGGGTGTTGGTGAATCATTTGGGGCAAGTTGACCAAACATTTAGACAAACCAGTTTGGGTGTTGGTGAATCATTTGGGGCAAGTTGATTAAACATTTAGACAAACCAGTTTGGGTGTTGGTGAATCATTTGGGGCGAGTTGACAATAACTTGGGGTAAGATGACTGACATTCATTAAGGTGACTCTTAGGTGAGCACTTAGATTGTGATAATTCATGCAGACTAAAATGATATTCAAATTAATTGTATAATGGAACTATGTATAACATTTTGTTCTTGGTAGTTTATACACAAGCAGGTGCTCTGTTACCAGTAGAATTGTAACCTTTACAACAAGGCTATTTTGCAAACCAAATACTCCCCTAAAGTACCACTGGATTTTTTTCACAAAATCTCATTATCTCTGTAATTGCTGCAATTTGTTGTAGTTTGGTAGCTTTAATCAATTTAAGAATCAAATTAGTTCATCTCATTATCAAACAATGGGGGGCCATTTAACCTTACTTCCTAACTTTGAGAATTGTAGGGCTGTACACCATCCTGAAATCAGCAAATCCATTTCCCACCACAATACTAGTGGTTTTCAACCAAGGATTTTGTAGAATTTCGTATATAACACCAGACTGGGGCACAATTGATTTTTAAATTGTAAGTTCCCAGGGGAAAGGTGTAACTGTTTGTCAAACACCTCGTTTTCACACATTACAAATGTTCAAATTGAAACTTATTTCCTTCATTTATACATAATGGATCAATTACGCGTAGTTTGTCCAAAATTTGAACAAATACTGGCTATTTCTTTCCATTTATTGGCAAATAAATACAATGGAGAAGAAAAAGCTTTCACAGTCCGACGTGACACAATGAAAAAGAAAATCTGTAATTGTGAAAGTCATGTTGAAATCTCGAGACATTTTACTGTAACTATCACTTATTTTAATACAATAAAGCAACCACAAAAATCTGGAATAATTCACCAGAAATCTTGATCTGTCTCCAGCACAGAGATACAGACATTCAAAATATCTACCTGGAATTCCCAACTTAACTATCCAGTGTTTGTTTTACAAGCGACTTGTAGATACCCATTATTTGTAGGGAGTGTGCATGGGCTCGTTAATCACATCTGATATCCCCTATAAATCCATCCTTCTACCTTAACCTAAATTATCTTAGCTGTTGGGAATTTGTCCTTAACAACCAAAATTAATCAATTCATATAAATATAAAAGAAAAAGTTCATTTTTCCATAACTGGATTATTACTTTGTTATTTCTTCTTAAATACAAACTGGTCAACTAACTTAAAAATCATTTCAAGAGATGTACTTTCATTCTGTCGTTGAGCACCTTGAATACTTGGCTACTGCAATGAAGTTCCCTCAACAAGAATTAAAGTCTATTTTTACTGCAAACCTAAACATACGATTATAACTGTTTCATGGATGCATGCTGAGAAATCCAAGACTGATCTTTAAACTTTGGTGTATATATAAGTAGTTCTTTTAAGAAGCTTAAGCTGGCCATATCCCCGTTACAACTGTTCACAGCTTAGTACTAAGGGCATTACTGAACACTGTAGTAAACCCCACAATAGTGCTACAGATTTAGTCTAGACAATAAGAAATGTACAAGCTTTTCCTTTCCAAGTTATGAATTTCATGTACAATTTTATATGAGCCGGCTTAATCACTCGCACATTTGAATCATTGTTCATTAATCGTTCTTTGAGCGCCGATCTTTTTAGTGATTTGTTTTAAGTGACTATGACATTCATCTCCTTTCCTCGATGAAATAATCTGGGCTATACTGATTTTAATCACTGCAAGAAAAGAAACTTTATTATTTCCTCTGAGAAAATTTTACTCCAAGGGATTTACTGGTAATCAACAATCAAAGGAAAAATTAATCATTAATAATTAATGTGTAATTTACAATACTGTTTTTTGATTTTACCATGAGAAATACTACTGACTTAAATAACATTTCTATTGTGAAACCTCAGCATATTTAAATCTGAAGGAGGAAAAAAACTCATGCCAACTTCTAGGTCAAAAATACTTTATGGGTAATTAGATGTTAATGAACAACTTCCCTCCAAGCCCTTGTTACCAAATTTAAAACCAACCCTCGAGTTCTTGTGCAGAAAATAACGTACATCAACAAATTCATATGCGTTACTGTTTTTCAATTACGAAAAAAAATCATTACTTGAACCTCTTATACACCAAAGTACATCCATTCAGACCTCTCTTGGTTTGAACACGATGAGTAGCCTTACTTTTTGCACGTACATATTTGCCTATATAGCACACAACCAAATATCCATTCTCGTCAGTAAAATATTTGTACAATACTGATTAAAAGCATTTCTTCCATTGCAAGGAATTCAAATTTGGGCTGAATTTTGAAATTTTTTGCCATTTTAATGATTTTACCAATCACTCACTGGAATTTCCATGGAAAGACAAACTCTGCAAACACAAACAATTTTTAACTGATTTAGTTGTATTTCTGTAACTTAAATCAGTTACACCCCGGACTGTTCATTGGTGAAAATAAATATCATTGCAAGGCCATTCCAAAAGAATAAAATCAGTTATTTTTCCCCATCTTTTTCCATCCACTTCCCATTTTCTAGAAACCTTAGGTACTTATTAGAATAAATACGGTATATGAAAAAATAGGTACAGGCAACCTAGGAATCGAGCATCAACAGAGCACAAAAACTAGATTGTCAAAAGCTGCTAATTTCATATCAATATTTATACAAGCTGGTTATATCATTCACTATACCTCATAACACCAATGACACCTTTAGCAAATTTCATAAACACCTGTCAGTTCATGTAAACTGAAAAAAAAAGACCTTCAAAATCTAAATTCAAACAGCTGTACCTTTCCTTATACTTTCACACGAATTTTTGTCCAATTTTTTTTTCTTTTCCTTTCCTTTTCTTTTTTTTTTTTCTTTTCTTTTTTTTTTTTTTTATTTCAATACCCAGGTTGAGAGTATGACCAAGATAACATTTATGTTCTCTGTTGAAATTTTTTTTAATTCATATTGTGCTTTAATAAATGTTTTTAAATTCACATTTCTCAAATTATAAAACTGTTTACTGATCAGGTAATGATTGAATAATTCATTGTTTAACATTTGCAATCCAGAGATTTATGCCATATGGGTCACATCCTTTCTTGCATTGGATAAAATCATGGTGCTGCCTGTCCTAATGGTTTGTAAATATGTTAAAAGTTGTGTCAGAATTTCACACAATTGATTTCTCTTTCTTTTCTTTTTTTTTTGGGGGGGGGGGGGAGGGGGGGGGAGGAGGGGGGTTGAGTTTTAACAATTTAGAAACTTGTTCAAATATTGATTACAATGCCTGATCTGAAATATGACATCTCGATGACCTGTCATTGGTAATACTCATACACTCCATGCAATAACATAATGGCAACATTTTTATAATCCTTTTTTTCTTTGTTTGTTTTGGGGGGGTTTTTTTGGAGAGAGAGAGAGAGAGAAGGGGGTCATAAATCCATAGAACATCCCCTTGCAGGAATCCTTCACGTTTTCATTTTTAACATACCTGGCAACCCACAACTTTTTAAGTATGGATAGTTTAAAGTATATCTTTAAAAATTATTTTTCAAAACTGAGATGAATGACAAATAACAGAGTTCAACATTTAATTCATCTAACAAAATATTTAAAAATTAACACATATTTATCAGAGCAAGGATTGAAGTTTCAGGTGTATTCCAAAAACAATTTTCAACTTATTATGAGAGAATGTTTTTTGAATGTAGATAAAATAATTCAGGTAAATGGCAAACTGCAAATGAACTATAAACATAACTATAAATGTATATCATCTTAGGTCTCTGCAAAAACCGCCCCTCCTTTAACTGACCATTGCTGGACCCTGGCAGAGCAAGTTCAGCACAATAAACCATGAATATGTCACACTTGTACTCCATTAATCTGACAGCTTCATGTTGTAATTGGTAGTAGCAATCTATTTTATATGTCAATTTATTCCTAATATATTGGCATACTGATGTAAAATAACATCTTTTGTATTAATATACTTAGAGGGTCTGGCTAAGTACCTGCATGACTTATGTCACCAACAAGAAACAACAAGAAGTGTTTTTTCAGTCAGACAACTGACTTCTACATTGAATTGAATGCATTAACACTTGCTCACATTGCTTATTGCTTTCCTGAGGCTTCCACAGCATTCATACACCCTATTGTGGTGACACAACACCTTTTTTTCCCCCAAAAGTGGACACTCCCCAAACAGAGGCACCCCATGCCTTATCTAGCTGTGCCCTCAAGATCAGCCCAGTAGTGTTGACACATAGCATATGACCATTGTGACTGTCCCGCACTCACTGGGATCCATTCTCATCCATACCTTGAGAAGGACTCAGTGTATCTAATTATCACGTCCTTATAACTACTTCATGTCTTCTTTGAAAAGAGAAAATTGGTCTTTCAAGACTTTCACCTGTATGATTACCACCATGTTGTACAAGGAGTCTACACCCATTGTGTGGTAGACACTGGGTTTATCACTACAGAAGTATGTGTAGGTACGGCATACCTTTCATGCAAATTCAGTGAGGTAGAGTTTTGATTACTTTCGTTATCGGTTTTCATGCCAGATCTCTACCACCAGATAACCAGTTCATGAGAGATGACCCCTTGCGATTAAAACTCCTTTTGAAAATAGCCCTTTGTTCTAACCTTTTACTTGAATATTTCTGATAAGGCCAAATAAAACAAAGTACTTAAACAACAACAAAGATAAACAAAAACATTCATAAAACACAATTTACAAGTGTCAGGGGGCCTCTAAGTCAACACCCAATGATAAAGCATGGTCATTTTTCCTTTGATACTGCTTAACATAACAGTCATTCACAGCGGAAACTTTCTATCAAGTCTCAAGAAATGATACAAAATGACAAACGATGAGCCAAGACAAAATAACCTGACAGCTAATATTTCACCTAACGGCCACTGAAAAAAGATTTAATGAAATGATATAGGAAGCAGATTGAGAACACCGATTACACCATACAAGCCATGGGAAAACTCAGTTTCACATCTGTATCAGCCCAATTATTTTCTTCATAAACCACCCCAAAGAGCCATTTAAGTTATTTAATCTTTCAATCCCAATGACTTTCAAAAGGCATTTATCATATAACAAATCTCCTGAGAATTCAGGACAACTGTATATATGATAAATGTGATAATACCAACATTTCCTGTTGTTAAAACTAAACAAACACACACTGGCCTAGCTCTCTGATGTGCAGGAATGAGTGTTTATTTGTCCAGCTCCAGTTACTGGTTGGAACAAGTGTAGAAATGGGGTCTCTTCCCAGATTTTCCCATGACCACCTCCACTTAACTTTCTAATTACAAGCACATTTTGGGTGCCTTGATCTTCTAACTGTGCATACCAATTCATGCAATCCCACAGCTCACCTACCCAGCAGGACTCATGCTTCAGGCAGGCTTATTCCTTGTCTAAATTAGCAGCTAAATTCTTCTCAATTTTTCTAAGAAAACAAATTACAGTTTAAAGATTCTTAATTTGATTTTTCACAGCTTTGCTGATAGCTGGAAGGATTTTCCCATGTCTTCATTTTTCTTTGTTATGATAAAATAAAAATTTTAAAAAAAGTTATTTTAATCCATTTTCTCAGCAAGACTCTTCAAAAAGGTGACAATAATTAGTTCTAGGAAATAATAAGCAAATGAGTGTTTAACTTGTCAGGGGTGTGAGTTATGCTGTCAAATATAAGGGTACAATATGGATACCTGTTGAAGAAGTGTGAAAAAACAATCCTATTTAAAAAGAAATTAATATGGTGTCAAAAAGTCAGCAAAATAAAACACAAACACACACACACAAATTAGCAGGAACTGGCAATAGAAATTATCAAATAATTTGACAGGAAATTTTAATCTATATTTTTAAGGAAGTAAACACTAGAGGTTATGCAAGCTATGCGAGTTTCATTTTCTCCTTCATTAAAACCTGATACAACCCTATAAACAGCTGGTGTTGGACTAACTTTTAATTTTATGTCATCCCAAACCCTGAAGTCTGTTCTGGCATTACCAGAGACACAAAAAACGTAATGCGGAGAAATTCAGCTCCACGTTCCCACAGATATTATTTTACAAAGCAACATGCTCAGCGTCTAGAAAACTGTGTCAAGAAAACAGTTGCCGCCAAAAACGTTCCCAATCGCTACATCAAGACTCAATGTTTGTGGATTTGTAGAAAATCATCATTTGTGGCAACTTACAAAGACCGCCACTATATGGTGCAACATTAAAAATAAATTCAAAGACCTGATAAAATCTATAATTATCAACCTCAATCAACTTCAGTTTTATCATCACATCAACGATCTAATTCATGATAATTTTGTTCCTATTAACCCCATCAACTCACTTGTGCAATATCTTTGGAAAATCATCTGAAGTTTCAAGAATTTTGTCAATTGTATTTATCATTTATAAAAAATTAAAATTAAAAGAAAAATGACATTGTAAAAGATCAGCTTGAAAAGAAAACTTTTTTCTCTTCCAAAATTTTAGTGAGAAATAACTTTTAGCTGAAAATCTAAGTGAAGTAAAGAAATCTATAAAATACATTTAAATTCAAAATGGATACTAAGTCGCCACCAAATTAACATTATTTATGGTTTGGTAAGACACACTTAGGAAACTTGAAGACTTACCACAGCAAATCAGTACCAACAACACGCCTGAACAGCACGGCAATAAATTCTTTAAAGCTGACATTATTCCTCTTTTTCACTTAAGTTCCCATGATTTTCATTTTTCGCAAGGATTTTGAAGGTGACAATAGAATGTTAGACGATGATCTACATGGTATGGAGAATTCTACAAGACTGACAATTCTGGTCCGTGAATCATATCAAACAGTTGGGTAATCTCTAGGAATTAGAATGTCCAAATCTCCGATACCTCCTGATCTATTGATCAACACAGGACAGCAAAACACAAATCTCTCCTGTGTACACAAACTTTATGGCACTCTAGTTTCTTCCTCTCTCATAAATTGTATACTAATATGTCCCACAATAAAATCCTATTTTTAATATTCCTCTGTCACACTATGGTACAAATACAAGTCTGATAAACTCAACATATAACCTGTGAGGTACACAGATGATAATCCTCTCTACACTAATAGGGTGTAGTATTAATTGGCATTAATCACTCAAACAAATAAATCACCTCACTAGTCTAGTATATTAACTTCCCACTAACAGTTGTCTCCCGAAAGAGAGCAGTTCCACACTGAGGCTGTGATAAAGGGGTACACAACTTCACCCACCACAATACTGCTATACAACGCTACGCACTCCCGAGTTTTCCACTTGACTGACAAATAGGTATTAAAGAGATTTGGTCACATGGTTGTAGAATGGATGTAGAGAATGTTTTTCTTCGTTGTGTGCAGTATGATGGGAAATGTTTTCTATGGGAGCCCTGCGTTAGCCAGTCAACCATTCAGGGGGTCCTCTCAATGGTTTGTGTGTGACTAACCATAAAATATAATAATAGGGAGCTGTATTGGGGCTCAAGCAGGGAGATGTTATGTCATACAAGTGTTGTATTAAATATTTGTTTATTAAACTGTCGAACTATCAATATATATCATAAAGTGCTTTAATCACATTTAACCAGTCTTTAACAATTGTAAATACACGTATTATTTCCAACTTGCTTCAGTTTTTTAAAACACTGAACTTAAATTTCCATCTTCTAAGTATAACATTTAGTTACATATCATTTCACTTTACATTACTTGTACGTCCAGAATAATTCAGTATCATTATATGTACACAGATCTCCTGGCATGGGAAAACGTTTCCTTCATGCGACTTTTGAACTTGGTCAAGTGGCCATCTCTTTTGTTAACTTGCTGCACTATCTTTAATTTAACCATACATTCAGGTGTAATTTTTTTTTACCTGGTCACTAACAAGACAGAAGACAAGAGTCCTGGGGCACCTCTGTGTCAGTCTCAGCTAAATGGACAGATGACCATTAGTCTTATAACAGTGACAGGGTTCCACACAATTGAACACAATAATTTACCTATCTTTTTGTTCCATGCTTTATGGTAAGATTTAGCTTGGAGACATACTTCTTGAGGTACACTGTGAATTTTTTTTAAAGTCTTTATGAACTACAGCAAATTTTAAGGACATACACGTTTCTGACATTTTCTCTAAATTATTTTTTTTTATCTCCTCGATATGAAGTTCTTGTATGATTTCTGAAATAGATTTACCTTATTGTATTTTGGCCTAAGTAGTTCAGTGGATAGATCACCTAACTAGTAATGCAAGGTCCTGGGTTCGATACCTGATTGTTCTAATGATTTTTCTCTCTTTCTTTGCTACATTAGTGTCTATTTACACAACTCAAATTATAATACTATAATGAAATGTTACAGTTCAATTCACACATTTCTGTGCAACTGTTTATCATACTTAAGTTTGATTTTTCAAATTTTTTTTATAGTCAGAGAAATTTTCATTTCAAAATACAGAGTTCACATATTAAGTGAGATGGGTTTTTTTTTTATTCATTCAGAAGGATTTGGTAGACTCCTTTTCTGCAGCTCGCTGTGCTGATGTATTTCACTAGAATGTTAAGTACTCTGTGAATCCCATATCAAAACATGTCAAAAGTTTTATCTGACTACACTGTGTTCCAATCGGTACATCAGCAATTAAATCAGACAAATCTCTCCTTAGAGCTATCAATATGCTAAAACTAGGATTAAGGAAGACAAATAGAGTCTTGTAATTGATTTCTACATCAATTCAGACTGGGAAGAGAGTTGATTATTGTAGCAGTCCTGAGATTTCCTCGTCAGCGTCCAAGGTAAATACAGGTAAACACAGGTAATCACCGCCAAGAGGCCAGAGTTTACCTGTCTGTGTACATTGTCTATACAGTGGGCTGTGAACAATACTAATTTTCTCTCGCATCACCCTTGATAGAGCCAATAACTATTGTCTCGTCAAAAAGCAACTACCAAAGCTCATAAAAGATGATCATTGATTAAGCACTTCGAATTTCACTCCTAAGTGATGCATTATTATTTTAATTTGTCTAGGAAAAACTGTTTTCATTTCGGCTTTGTTGATCTGATTGTAATCAATGTTTTATTTGATTTCAACACATCAACTCACGATCATAAGAATAATATTGTTTGATTAATTAACTAGGCGACTTAGAGTTGTCAGCATAGAAAGGAAGTGCATTTCTTTAGAAAGCATTCACATAGAACTAGAACACTACTATGTACCTTGACTACAAAGACTAAATTTACATAAATTTGACCTAAATCAAATACATACTGATTGTTAATTATCTGATGGGGTGAAAAGGAAACCTCATAATGGCTTACACACCAAAACTCCATCAATATCACATACTAAGACGAAAAGTTTCCCCTTTTATTTGTGAATTAAGTAGACGTAATTGAAAACTGAGTTTGATTCATTACAATTAGATATTTTTCTTTTTCTTTGAAAAAGAAGTCTACAAAGCTGCCAAGTTTTTCAATATCTGGATAGTTCTGATGTGCACCATTTAAATAAATTTGAATGCACGTAAAATGAAATGATTAAATCTATGCCGAAAACCAAAGCCTGATAAATGTCGTAACACATAATCCCACTTTTTCTGCACAGGAAATCCAAAAATACAATCAATAGTTTTAATGATTTTATGAAATTATTACAAAATGGCTCACAAATCAATTGAAAACCCGATTTTATTGTGTACTTTTGAATTCAGCTTCCCCTCCATGCCTTGCAAATAAGCCAAATTTATTGCAATAGAGGCTTTCCATCCGATTTCCATCTTGTTAATATTCTCATCGTGGAAGAAACACCCCCAAGCCTGAGTGCACAGCCAAAGAAGACTACCCTGTATTTTATTGTCACTCCTATCTGGCCAGTCACCTCAATTACCATGACAACTGATCATTTTATTCTAATCTATTTCCAGTAAGTCACATTTCCCATAATAACTATACTTAAAGTTGAGACATTTTTATCCAATCCTTCAACCACATCTATTTTTATTTAAATAATTTGTCAAAGTTTCAAGGCTTGACTTGTTTCAAACATTTAGAAAAACCAAGACTTTACAACACTAAAAGTTGCTCACAGTGTCAAGAGGCATCTACACAAGTGACTTGACCTGGAGATTCTAAATTCTTTGGGCATTACCAGGATTTTTAATACTTCAGTCATGCTTCTGCAAGCACTGCACCCCTCACTACTAACCACTTTTTGTAAAAGTACTATAAAACATTTTACAATCACAAAGTGAAGGATGCAAACAATTCAGATTTATAAAAGACTGAATCACCCCACTTACGGTTTTCCTGCAATGTACATGGTGACAATGCTGATAAAATCATGATTTCACTTTTACTCATAATCAATGTTAAAATTATAACAAAACATGCAATGTCATCCACTTCATTGAGAGCAGCCCCCTTGAGTACCGAATGGCCATTCTTGATGATGTTCCAAAGGTTGTCTTCACATTTTGAGGAAATGACAACTGCAAAACCACCCCCAAAAAGATCAGAAATCCTTTTCATCAAAATCTTATGACACAATGATATTTGTTTGTCTCTGCCTAATACTTAAACGAGTTTCACTATGTGTTGAGTAAAATAAACTATTTGCCCCTTCATAAATATCACAGTGAAGAATCAGAAAGGAATTACTGTTTTCAAATATTCATCTTCAAGAATTAAGATTTTTTTTTTTTTATTTTGGTAAGAAGGGCTTCAGTGAGAGATAAAAACCAAAGTGTCAACAAAACTACCAACTATTGCAAGTTGGCTGTAGACCAAAAAATACTTCAAATTATTTTTTTCAAAATGTAAGTTTGATCTTTATTTTTAAATGAGGGAATAAAGTTCATGCAATGGCTCATTTATGATAAACTACTGGTGTCGATTGATGGAGGTATTTCATAAAACATACATAGCAAACACTAATGTCAAGGATACCCATGCGACAGCACATACGAAAACAAGCCGTGTTTATGTAATATTGACGTACCAATATGACAGCAAAGTTGATAATAGCCAAGGCTAAAGTTTTTCAAAAGTGGGTCAAACCCCAAGGTTATGAGATCAGAGTCTTTGGTACCCAATTAAAGGTCTTGTCACAAGGAATACATACAAAATATGAGAGCCTTTGCACTAACAGTTCAAAAGTTATGAACAAGGTTAAAGTTTTTTGCAGACAAGCAGATAGACCAAAAATTATATGCCCCCAAATCTCCAATTATGAGGACACAAAAATGAAAACTTCCTCATTTATTTTGGCTTGGTACTGAAAACTGACAAAACTGAGCATCCCCAGTCAGTAATGTACTGTCACAATCAAACAAACTTCAGTTGATCCACAGATATTGAATACATCAATCCTGCAACCTTGACCTTTGATTTCTGTCAATGAAAATTAATTGAGTTGGCCAACTCACCATGGGGAACAAATGTGCAAATTTTGATGACACCCCAGTGTTTCATCTAAATCCTATCCAAGAGCATACTAACATACACCTGTGATAAGGTGTATGTTTCTTCTTACACCTGTACATTTACCCCCTCTACAACTCGATGTGCAGATAATAAATAACCTGTTTTACAACATATAGCTTGCAATTTCATTTCCCAATGATTCATCAATGTGTATTTGATCTTTCTTTCTCAATCGCAATATGATGATAAAGATATTCAAAATAAATACGTCAACATAATAACCTACAGAAGGTTTAAACAAAATGTCAGGATCAATTTTGCAATTTTTCCATCACGTATGCATCCATATTTGTTACATTTTTCATATTTTGCATTGCAGCAAAATTGAATACAACCTCCGTGTCACTATAACAAATCACTGAACATTTCCCAATATAAAGGTGTTAGTAACCACTGCATGAAGAAGTACTTGTGAAATTACGATTTACTTTTCACAACAGTCCTAACAAAACTAATACCCCCGCAAGGCGCATTGGATGGTGGGAAATAGTGAATTTATGCCCACTGAAGAATACATGGTTTTAAAGCTGTACATCTGCAAATAGCAACATAACATGCAAACCATCAAAATGGAAAAAGAAATCCACATTAAAAATTCTATCAAAGTAGCTGGTGCACAATTTTCATTATTCATATGATATGTACACAAAGTTTTAATCAAAATTTGTTCATCAGTGCTACAGATATACTCTGGACAAGTTATGTCTACAGGCTGACAGATGGTCAAGGTGATTTTGGTATATCCCTCCAAAATTTTGTTTGCAGAGGGTAAAGCAAATTAATATTTTCGTCTGTTTCTTAGGAGGACTAACAGAAAAACCGTATGCTAAATGATCCAAATGTGATCCACCAGAAGATTATTCATCAACTTTCTATTTGGACACTTTTTCTATACTTCTATTTTTTATTATCATTGTTAACAGCCCTTTATGAAAACTGTGGATAAACATGGTGTTTATTCTCCCCAGAATGATGATTGATCTATGGAAAATAATACCAAGATAGATCAATCAATTAAACTAGTATAAAACTAACCACCTGCCTAATAAGAAATTAAACGTATTCAAGACAAAAAAAATTGATTTAAAAACATTTTGCTTTTGGATATATAGACTGTGGAACTTAGGGATACATGCATTATCATTGGGCAAAGTGCAACACAGTTACGTTAATGTTGGAGCAATCCCACAGATCAGACAAGTGTAATGAAGGGACAAAGCTATAACACGTACTGATCAGAACAGACAGTGAAAGGACAAAGCTAGAACACGTACTGATCAGAACAGACAATGAAAGGACAAATCTAAAACATATACTGATCAAAACAGACAATGTAATGGAGGGGCAAAGTTAAAACACATACTGATCAGAACAGACAGTGAAAGGACAAATCTAAAACACATACTGATCAAAACAGACAATGAAAGGACAAATCTAAAACATATACTGATCGAAACAGACAATGAAAGGACAAATCTAAAACATATACTGATCAGAACAGACAGTGAAATGGACAAAGCTAGAACACGTACTGGCCAAATCAGACAGTCTAATGGAGATCAGTAACATGATATTAGGAAAATACCTCAGTGAATACATAACCAGAGAACTTTTAACAACTTCCAGTTGATGGGTCATTCATGGTAATGGGATATAATGCTGTCATTGCTAGGTAATAAACTAATTACTGGTACTTTTAGGAAATTATTCTAAAACCAATTCTTGTTACATGGAATTTGTTTTCACATGGATGACAGAGTAAATGAAAACAGACTAATTTCCCAGGGTTGGATTCCGAGTTCTTCACTGTCAGTGTGTTATACAGCATTGACACTAGATTTTGAAAAATACCCTTAAAATAGTAAATTTAAGTTCTATCTATAGATAAGTCTTTGTGTTCTCTTTTCTTTAAAAACATTTCTTTAAGGAAAAGAAAAAATAGTTTCAGGGACATTTATCATGTTGTTCCTGATACTTGGTGCGGTAGTTGAAACTTTGCTGGTTTGTTTGGAATGCTTTAAAACTGTAAAATTCTTATGTAAAGCAAACAAGCTGTCATATCAATATAACACTTAATTTAAATAGTAGAAAAAATTCTTTTGTGTCACCTGGGTTGGCAAATCAGAGAGCAAGACTTCCAAAAGAGACATATAAGTTTTACATTTGTATTATTGTGTCTAATCACTCCCTACCGAATGATCCTTACACACAATATTTGGAGTAGTGACGCTACACAAGCCAGCGTCTTTGTTCACGTACATTCAAATCTCTGTCAACATTCATGGTGTACATAAAAAAAAAAGAGATATTCAAACTGCAAATAAGCACCTGATTTAAATACAATTTTCTAATCATATGCTGTGTTCAAATTGATTTAACAGTCACCAGCCATACACACAAAGTCTTTAATGGAAGAAAATGAGACAATTAAATGTTATTCAGGACCCCTATTTGCTCTGTATTAACAAAGGAATCTATACATAATAACCAATATTTGTATTACTGACAGACTTTTAAGACTATGACTGAAAGGCAATAATATATAAAGATTTGAGAAAACATAGCATTTCAACAAGTGAGCTATTTAGAATTGCTAGCATTGTTGTTGTAGCATGGTCTGTATCTGTTGAATGGTTAGATATCTATGCATATTTGTTGGTTGGTTTGTATGGACTGCGACCAATTTCCTTTCACAATTCTATGAAAACAATCATATCATTCCCTGCACTATGAAATTTGAAAAGCTTCAAATTGTTGTCAATATTTAACAAAGTTTCCTTTGTACTTGTGCCCGTATTTATATATTCAAAAGTATCCCCTCATCTTTTTTGTAACTTTACAATGAAAATGTTAATTTATACACTGTGAAAAAATTGCACAAAACAAATTCTTTTGCGTTTCTTCTATATTTAAGGAAAATCGGTGTTCAAAATCTTTGTGTCCATGCAGAAATGTATGTGTTCACCTACAGCGATCAAATACAATTAGAGACCACAAAGGTTTCTGACACTTTAAAACTGTAAAGATTACAGAATGACTCAAAATTTAAAATACAATCTCGTTCTGTGACAATCTAACAAGCTTCTACTGCAATGAATCTTTTCAGTAAAATGTAAGAATGACCAATGACAGTGCTTGTCAGGCTTCCCCATAATTTCTCTGATTAAAAACCCATTAAAAAAGACATACATAAAATCCAAAGATGGTCTAGTTTCAACATAAGTATTGTGTTTGTTTATCAGAGACTCTGGTTCTACAATACATCACTTTTGACCATGAAACAAGCACTCTGGATTTTCCTGCAAAGATTCCCTGAATCTGGACACCAGCATTCATTTTACAGCAAATTGTATGAAACTGGTGCTCTGGTCTTAGCTTCAGCACGCTCATGCAAAGCTTATGGCACACATGAAACAGCCTGAACACGCGACATCTGAATTTGAGAATGATTCTGAGTCTGATCAGTAGGACAGTAGCTTTTCAATATTTTTGTACCTACCAGACTGACATATGCACTGGTAACTAAGACTCCCGGACTGAACACAGGTGCCACCATTTCTACAGGGAGAGGGTTGGCATGGTACATAGAGCTCCTCACAATGTCTACCAGTATATTCTCGTGGACAGATACACCTACAAATATTTACATCATATGTATTTTATAAATCATGTATAGTCAAAATGAATAAGATACCAAACAATTTCAAACATATTCAAAATGCTGTATTCCCATAAACTTGAGCTTTTTTTTAATGTGAAGTGCCTCTGTTCACTTCAATACTGACTGCCCAAGGAACATGTATGCCAAAGGTGCAAATTGAAGGAAAATTCTTTGCAAAGTTATGAAGCAGATGAAGATGCCTGCAACCGAGATACAGACACAGTAGACAATTTTAATGTCCACTTGCTTTTGCTAAAGTGGGGACAAAATTGTACTTGGTTTAGAAAATTGAAAAAGTACAGACTACTTAACCTCTGGTTCATGCAGAGATCCAAAAGGGGGAAGAGGGGGGTTCAGTGCCCCACCTGATATTCGACAGAAACTTTCTTTACTTTCAGCAATATTGGTGTAATTTAAGGTTAAAAAGAAAAAAAAAATTGGACCTCTTGAATATTTCAGATCCCCACTGAGGAAAAAATGTTATGGGTGGATCCCCTCTTGCAAAAAAAATTCTGGATCTGTGCATATGAATAAAACTATAAACAATGTTGTCACTCTTTTTTTCCAACATGCAGATTTTACAATTCATCATTTTATATTCACCACAACTCTTTGTACAAGGACACTCCAAAACAAAGGAAAAAAACCCTGCATGATGGATTATCATCACATGCTACTTCTGTTAATTTATGTGTATTTATTTCAAACTACATTGTCAATCTGACATTCCATTGATTAAGATAATACTTGTCCAAAGGACTATACAGAACTCAAAGTTTGATAGCTGACACCAGCCCTGTGTGCTACACCTACAAAACATGATATAAAAGACTGAATACACTGCGATCAAGATGAAACAGATTAAGTCACCACACTGCTGTCATAAGTTAAAGTACAAAAAATTCTGTCACTAAATTTAGAAAACAATTTAAGAAATGCAAAACTACCTAACAAAATCACTTGTATACCAGTAAATGCATATATCAATTAGCCATCAACAAATGTGTTAAAGTAGAGCTGGAGGAAATAAAGCTGTTTTTAAGCTAATTGATGTCATACAAGGGAGGTAACTGCACTTGCTTGTGGCCAAATGTGATATACCTATCATCATTGTCTTACCTGTCAATCAAATCAGGTAATTAATACTTAAACACATAAAGGAGCAGGGGACGGCAATTAGCAGTTCAGAACAATGAAAACATAAATCCTTGGTGAAATAAGGTCAATGGGTTAGAAAATGGTCATCACACAATCCTACTAAATTTACTTTCAGAACTATGATGCATCATTAGGCAAACAATAACCTAAACACAGCTGATTTATGAAACTAATTGTAATCGTGTGTCACGAAATTCAGAAAATTAAATCATTTACTGCATAGTAGTTTTTGTGAATATATGTGATCAATTCTCATAATCTTAAGAGTTCAAAACACCTTAAAAATACAAATCTGCCTCCAATTACAAAGCTTTCCTGTAAATTATTCATTTAGCCTCCTCAAATAATTGGAGGACTGATGATCAAAAAGGTAAGATTTATTGTCGTTATTCAGAGTCTGATTGCCAGATCAATACCGTATTTTTCTGTTTGTTTGTGGAATTAGATGTGTCAGATTGCCTCTGATAACAAGGAACAAAGACAGGTAAAAAAAAAAAAAAAAAGCCACGACCCGCCACAGGGAGTCACATGACAGTCACATGGTCTGCATTAGCTTACAGCAAAGCCAATCAGGTAGCAAGAGATGAAGAGTTTAAGCCTGGTATAATGTCACACAATTATTAAGTTGACACATACAAGAGTTGTATTGCAGAGTTGTCAGATAGGGCCGATTTGATCACATCTTTTGGAGATCCAACACTTATCATACTGCTCTCAATGAAAATAGACAGGACAATTTATTGATCAATCCTAATAGAAGACCAAACATTCAAACTTGGGATTAAAACTGGATGACTGACTAAATCTCCCACACTCCTAAGCACCAGAAAACTGTATACCTACTCATACTTCAACCATAGATCAATAAAGCATCCTTATTGCAAAATAGTTTAGTGAGAAATTATAGCCAACATCACCTAACATACCTATTTGTAGCTGCAGACCTGTAGCTCTCTGGGAAAATTGGAAAAGACCAAAGAACTGTTTGAAAGTATGTCTTGACACAACCACAATGGGAGAATGTTAAGAATTCTTTGATATCAAAATTTAGAGGTGGTGATTTAAGAATAAAGTGATATAGGACTCGAATTGTGTGCAAAAAATGCTGCACTGTAAATTTAAGGTTTTTAAAAATGGGTGGATCAGTAGCCCTTTGGTCTATCCCATATCCCTTCCCCCTCCAGAGATACATTTCTGCAGCTAACCCACATTTTCAATTTCCGTTTTTGAATTCCTCTGCAAGCAAAGTGCAGTATGTACTTATACTACATGATCTTTCAATATCATGCTCTTTTTTTTGTTGGTTTATGCTACATACAGTTTCTCCAAACAAGAGGCCCATAGGCCTTATCAGTCACCTGAGTATTAGTTAAAATTATCACTAGTCCTATGAGCTAAAAAAAAATAATAAAGAAAAATTTCCTGTTATGAATATCCAAGTTAAATTCCAATATTCAGCAAAAGCAGAATTGTAAAACAAAATGCGTCTTAAAACTTCAATGCCCTCAAAAGTGCTTATACTGATAAAAGGCTTTACATAATATAATACATGTAACATTAATGCAAAATGCTTAATTTTGACCTGTCAAAAGAGTCAAAATCCTGGGGTAGCAAAATTCACAATTTCAGTACATCCTTTTCTGCTTTTCCTAAATACGCATTTAGTTTAATACTGTGTCAGCAAACTTAAAGAAGTCTTTCAAATGTAAAGGCATTAATCACTATAATAATTTGGCTCCACCCTGAAATCAAACCTTTACCCACTAGGATCATGAAATTCATAATTTTTGTAAAGGACTACTTCTTCTAAATATCTATTTAGTTTCAATTTAGTATCAGTAACATTAAAGAAGATATTATTTAAATGTGTTACACACCAAGTTTAGACCTGCCCTTGAGTCAGAACCTCTACCCTGGGGATCATGAAATTTACAATTTAAGCAGAGGCTTTTCTGTTCTACATCCACATGCATTTAGTTTTTCTTACACATGTGCAGTTGTGGAGAAGAAAATTTTTGAAAATTGGTAATGTTTGGCAGTTTTTGCCCTGCCCCTAAGCCCCATGGGTGCTGAAGTCCTAATATTTACAATTTATGTCATCCTTGTCCATAAAATGCTTCATACCAAATTTGAAAGGAAATGGAATGACAGTCATCAAGAATAAGTTCAAAAATGTTCAATGATGCAGACCAATTTCAATAGGTCACCTGCAATAGATTACTCAGGTGGCCTAAAATCAATTATAATTATGCCTATTTCAGTATCATGTTTCTGCATTTGAGGTATGTGACTTCAAATATATATGACAGAGAAAGAAAGAGAGAGAGAGGGGGAGAGAGAGTGTCCAAGAAGCTACAGCACAATATTAGATACAGCTTTAATCATCTAGATATAAACAATGCTTTCCTAGAACTCAGCATTGTCATCTTAATCCCACATTAAAGGGGTATGAAACTTGCCTAGCCAACCAGAATGTATTCCAGGCAATATTAACAACACCAAACCCCCAAATGAAAGTATCCATCAAACTAAAACATGAAGCTAGCTAGCTGAAATTAGCCCCTTGGAACACACATTTTAACCTTATCAATACTTATATAAATCCTACATGTAAGATCCTGGTCGGTTATCACATGTCCCTCCATTCTGACAAATGTCTGGATTCTCTTGGCATTCATTGACGTCTTCCATACATGTTGACCCGGTGTAACCTAGGCGACAGTTGCACTGGTAGCCATCATCAAGGGCATGGCATTCTCCTTGGTTACGACATGGTTTGGGGGCACAATGATCCACCATGGAGCAGTTCACGCCTACAATAGTTTGAATTTAGTGACATTTCAATGTTACAGGATATTTATAGTTCATTATGCCATATATATATAACGTGACTCTAGATGACTCGAACTTCGATTTCTCAAAGTTCCTGATCTCTCAAAGTGAAATCACGGTCACAATTTTTTTTCTGTATAACTAAGCAAATTTACTCTCGATCTCTCAAACATTCAATATCTTGAAGTTCTTGATCTCTCAAAGTGAAATTTGGGTCCCATAATACAGATTTCATTGTTTTTCACTCTCGATATCTCAATATCTCAAAGTGGTGGTAGTGTATACCCATCATCAATCAAGCGTATAATTATTTCCACCAACTTTCAATCACTCAAACTCTAAATCTCTCAAAGTTTTATCAAGGTCCCTTGAACCTCTCTCTCTCTCTCTCTCTCTCTCTCTCTCTCTCTCTCTCTCTCTCTCTCTCTCTCTCTCTCGAACAATTCATACTGAATTTGTAAAACACAAGAAAAGATTTTAAAATTCCTAATAGTCCCTACAATTACAATTAGATACTATAAAAGGTTTCTTTAACTGTTCATACATAAATGTTCAAAAAACAACAAGAGCTGTACAATGAGGGATATTTCTTAATACATGGTATATTGTAAGACAGCATCCATGAAAGTACTACTGAAATACACACAGTAAATTTTGATTCCAATGACCTTGATCTTTACATCTAATTTTGAATACCATTAGAAACAAAGATGGTGCAAGAAAAAATCCTTGCAAATAAAAAATATACATACACATATACTACATAATTCTTACACATACACTACACAAAATTCATCTCTCTCTCTCTCTCTCTCTCTCTCTCTCTCTCTCTCTATATATATATATATATATATACTGAATATAATTCTTTTTTAAATACTAAATACTAAATATAATTTATCTTCAAATTCACCTTGACCCTTTTCATTTCTTCTTGAAAACCACTAGGGACCCGAATTTGTATGCAAGGTTTCAGATCGATAAAAATCAGATTTGAAATGTAACTTACAATTAGACAGGAAGAAATGTGGAATTACTGTATGTTTTCCAAGACTTTGACTGTTCACAATGACATAATTATTACTTGGAAACCAAGATTTTTAGGCCAAAATAAAATATTTGTTTGTTAGCCCATGTCCAATCAACAGCTATATATTTGTCCTTAACTCCATTTTTATTGTTTTTTATTAAAATTTAGAAGAGAGTGGTGTCATGTTTTCCTTTGTGAATAACTTGCCTTTACTATGTATAGAGAAACTGCAACTTGTACCCCATCTAGGGATTAAAGCTAATGCTCTCCCAGTTGCCAATGACGACCAAAAATCTGACAGGGCAAACCAAATTCGTATTTCAGTTGCCCAGATTGGCGATCAATACTTTCCATTTATTACCATTTGGAGTTATATGTGTTTTCCACTTTGAATTCATTTTACAAAATTAGTCATTTAAACACTTTCATACAGTAACATAATACATGGCTATTTGATCATAATCAAGTTACTAAATGACAATGACAATGACTACAAACACATGGAATTGTATATAGGGGGTAAGGAAGCCCGAGAAAAGAGAGGTCAATTTATAGTCGACTGCACAATTTTTGACATATTGTTTGCCTTGTTTCATTAATTTTCACCTGGGCAAGCAACATTTAACCTGGACAACTAAAATCTGATTTTTGGAGGCCCAGTTGGCTACCATGATTTTTTGGTCAAACAACGATAATTTTAAAGAGGACCTTATGCAAGGTGTTATTCCAGAAAGTTTCACAAAAATTACATCAGAGATGTCATAAAATTCTCTACATTAGAAATGTCATTAAATATTTCAGAATTTTACTTCAGTGACCTTGACTTTTTCATGACCTTGAAAACCAAATGACCAAATTAATTTAAACACCTACAGAAACCGAAGTCTTTTTACTCCAACAAGAATCAGGATAAAGTTTAATTCTTATAAGCAAGGCCAAAATGATGAACATCTCAAAAAACAGTCATTCTCTGCAACTATGCTACAAAGGGATGATTCCTATTCGCTCCCTTGAACAGTGTGGTGCTTCTAATAGAAGTTCCAGTTAAACATACCTCTGTACCCCACGGGACATAGACAAGCATAATCTTTGAGGCTGACTGTGTTGTAACAGATTCCTCCATAATGACAGGGATTGTTGTAACACACGCTGGAAGGGTCCAGTATTTCACACAGCGTTCCTGAATATCCTACAAAGTCACCACATGTATCCATGTAACTATTAAATATTTCACTGCGTCTATCTCATTACACAGTGCATTTCCTTTTTTAAATTCTATCCATGATATCCTTCAATGTAAATATTCCTTTTATTTTAAATTATTCTACTAATTTTTTTTTTAATATGAACCAAATTTTACTTTTCCACTCAAAGAGAGATAATCCTTTTTGATGGACAACACAATCTAAGTTATTAAAGGAAAGAGAGATAACTCTCCACTGACTTTACCTAATCTACAATCACAGCGTCCTTTAAATCCGTCTGCCGTAGTTATAATTCGGCAGGTTCCATTGTTCTCACAGAAATGGGCATCCGGTCGACATGGATTATCATCTTGGCAATATTCTCCTACATAATTCTCACCACATCTGGAATGTACATGCATAGTATGTAAAAAAAATTTTTAAATCTTCCATACAGTTTTGTCAGAATATGAATATACATTATGATATATATATATATAGAATTAGAATTACAATAAAAAAAAGCTCTTGTAATGAACATGCTTATAACAAACTGGCACTTAATGTTGTGAAGAGATATTTATTTCTCCATGAGAGGGAAATAACGAAAATTTCTTCAGATATAATGAAGTCTGGTTATAACAATCTGTTTTTGATGGACTTAGAAGTTTGCTACAACCATGTTTCACTGATTCAGCTGCCTTAGATACAAAGATACTGGTGTAAAAAAAAAAAAATACTGGTAAATGCAGACAATATAGCAGTACAATAAGTGCACTATGTGGAAACAAACACTTGGGTAATAAAAATATTAGTCTCAAATACTGATAAAATAAAAATGTTTTCTACATCAATTTCAAATCAATTAGTACACATTATATATCACCAATCAAGATGAACATAAAATGAGGAGAAAAAAATATTATGAAGGAGAGATAATGTTAACAGCCATAGAAATTCACAACCAAAGGGTGAGCACTCTTACATTTTTATTCAGCAAAACATCATTTGTCTTTTTCAGCTTTTCTTGACCCTTCAGCTTGTTTAAATCAATTCACTTGAGCATGTTTTGAAGGTTCAAAGTTATAAGTAAGTAATAAGCAAGTAATTCATTTATTTATACCGATATTGTGTATACATTACGTTCATAGGCAGTTTAATACATAAATCAAGCACCACTGGGTCTATATGCCACTTTAAACACAAAACTTACATATGTATATAATACATAAAGAAAAGAAGAAAGAGGAGCACAGTGTTTAGAAATAAAGGGAAAAAATACTTGAAAATATACACGATAGAAATACATATATAATGTTTTAACAAAAGTGCAAATTGCAATCACCTGCATCACTGTGACAAAACACATGGCACAAACCCTACAGATTCTGACCAAATGTTTGCTGTAAATCAAACATGCCTCCACACTAACTCTAAGCACAAAAGTGTTGAAAGCGAGAACTGAATGGACAGACAGAAATTCTCCATTTTTCAAAAGCAAATCATCCAAATGAAGAACCTTGAAGAAAATAATGTAAGCATCCATACCTAAAATCTGATTGAAAGGTTGACAAAAATTTCAAGATATGTATGAATAAAATCATATATTGTATTTTCCTACCTTGGATATTGTACTTTGCTGCCTTGGTTTCTTTCACATATGTATCACTTTACAAGGACTTTCTTTTCATAAACCTGACTTATGGAAACCAGGGAACTGATATTATAAACATACATAAATCTCATATATATATATAGCTCATTCACTACTTCTCAGATATCAAGCAGCAAGCTTGGAAAGCATGTTTCATCAAGGCCAAAGAAACTACTCTCCTTAAATACTACAGATGTCAAGATGCTTAACAATGCCTGCAATTTAATTATCCTGTCTGCCATGTGACAACGTTAGCATTGTCTTAAACAATAAAACAAGACATAATCCTAATTTTGATGTGTAGTATTTAAGCAATTTTAAATTTGATGTAACTTTATTTCTTGATCAATTGATGTCACACAAAGTACAATATGATAAAGGAAATTTTCTCCTTTGGGAAGTCCAATACTAACCGAACATGGTTTTGGGAAATAAACTCATGTTTGGTATGTTACTCAAATGATAATGAAACAATAGCAACCAAACTAGAGACTAGGTATCCATGCTGGGGGCCTCCGTGGCCGAGTGGTTAGAGCATCGGGCTCAAAGTCACAAGCCCTGGCCTCTCACCTTTGTCGGCGCGTGTTCGAATCTCGGCCGCGGCGTTATGTGAGCAAGTTTGCCAGTTTACTTGCGGAAGGTCGGTGGTCTCTTCCCAGGTACATTGTATCTGGGTTCTCTCCTTCACCAACAAAAACTGGACGCCACCAGATAACTGTAAAATTGTTAAGTGTGGCGGAAAGCAATAAATAATCAATCAATCAATCCATGCTAGTTGTTGAGAAAAAAATTCTTCAAAATTTCATATTTGGCAAAGTAGAAGATAAAATAAGTAAAACAGTCTTCAACAGAATTTGAACTCCCTGGATTCCCTGTCATTGATATATATGGTTGGTAATACCATATAATAGTGAATTGGGGGCAGATCACTCAAACAGCTAAAAGCTCTTCTCAGTTCTGCAATATATCTGGAGTCCTTAATAAACAAATTTTGTATTTCAAAGTCTGTGTTTTGAAAACTGTTCAAATTTATTTTGGAGTTAAATTCTACTGCACTGTCATAAAACACACAAGAAAAGGCATTGAGCCTATGCAATACAAATTGTGCATCTTTCCTGCCAATGAACTTGTATTCCTTTACGCTAATGACGATAAACAGCAATATAGCTCTCTCTTAGAACAATTCTCAATATTCTTGAATGAAATAAGCTGTCTCTACTTCAGGCAACTTAGTCACATAAAAAAAAAAATCAACTATCAGTAAACAGTTGTCAAGTTCCATGAACTGCAAACTACAATGCTGAAGGTGGACCACTTCATTGTAGCAGATCCGGAACCCCTACATCCGATCTGGAACCCCTACATCTCAAATTCCAGATCATTTGTCATGTATTTATAGACACCCAACATGATAACATTTGCCTGCATTTGTACAAACATAGCTAGGTGAATAAATGACATTGTCATTTACTTTATTTTTTGACAGATCTCTATAATTTATTAATGGAAAGATAAGAAAGACCCCTTCCAGGTGTAAACAGCCCACTTTTATACTGGTATATGGTTATTACAAATTCATAACTTTAATTTTCCACTTAGACTCATCCGTATTTCTTTCAGGTAGAAAGCAGTATCAAGATGGATAACTCTAGCAGCACTCCAGATCTTGTATGAGGCATTATGTCTGCTCAATGGGCTGATCAGAAATTTACAGACAGGTGTGAATATCTGTAGGTAAACACAGGTAAATCCCTAGGACAGGTGAAGTACTAGACTTAGGGTAAATTTTAATTACATCCTGCACCATTCTGGGACACTTCAAATCCAGCTGTCATGCCCAGCGATTTATTCAACAGACATAAAAGTTGATTGATACCTCTGATCGTGATGATCCAACAAAATTCAATGGCATTCCAGTAAACAAACTAGAATTCGTACAACAATTCATTGTTCAAAGTAAATGAAATAAAATCCTCTTGAAGACATGCACATCTTTGAAATCTGACTCTGTTTTCTATTTTAATACCTCATTAATACTCTCTATCAGCATACATTACATACATCAAGAGCATATTTATTGTAGGATGTGTAAATATTAGATAGAATGTGTAGATAAAAAAAAATTTTAATCAGCTTGGAATCTCATAAAGTTGGTTGAAAAAAAATGGCAAAAATTTTTTGAAGCAAATTTTTTTGGTAATCAATCAAAATTGCCTTTATTTTCTTGTGAACTTGAAATGTCAATCACATGTTACACAGACAAAGCTAACTCTGCATAATAGATCAAGTGATCTATCTTCTTTTTTTTTTAAACACACCATGTGCTAAGCCCTGAAGTAGGTACAACTGTATATAGGAGCTGGCCAATCAGGTGCCCTCTACCGACAGGTGTTCTGTACCATTACCTGAAGAAAGCACACCTAACAATTCAACCTTTAAACATGACCTAACTGATTCTGATATCATATCTTCACTAAACAGACTAGATTTTATTCAGTATTCTGATAACTTGAATAAATAAATAGGGTCTTGATTTCACTCCTTACATAATCTTGTAGAAGTAACAAAAATGACAACTTCCCATACAAACTGATCTAGAAACCTCATGTTTTACAAAGTTTTCAAAGTACAGGAAAAATCAAACAATTATTTCCAAGTCACAGTAAACTTGAACAGCCAAGTTGTGACAACACAACCAGGATAACTTCCGTGGGGTCAAACGCAAAATGCCATGGACCTGTCGTGTCCCAGTTCTCCGTAGTTTATGGACCCCACGACTGTTTGTCTTATCCTCCATCCCTGTGTTTATTGTGAACAGGGAGATTCAGAATACAATCGGATAAACTGTTCCCTAATCAATGTACACATGTCCATTAGCTTCGGGTGTTCACCCTGCAAATTCCTTCCTCACACATCATAGGACCTTCTCTGGTCTCTCAGCAATGCTTCCAACATCTCACCATTTGTAATTAAGTACCAGCATTTCAGAAGCTGTAACTCCATGTGTGCTAAGTAAATAAGGGTTTGTCACCACTAATCAGAGCACAGGGATTCAATACATATCATAAATACTCCAAGGATAACCAACAGGAGAATGTACTCACAACTGCACTCATGATACAATAATACCACTATTTCTCAGAGAGAGAGAGAGAGAGAGAGAGAGAGAGAGAGAGAGAGAGAGAGAGAGAGAGAGAGAGAGAGAGAGAGAGACCTTCATAGTTTACTTTTAGTGCTAGTTAGCATTAAATAGCTTTTTATTCTTACTCAGTTTTTATTTCTATGCAAATATTCCATCGTTCTAAAGGGACATACTATCTTGAAAATTTGACAATTTCATCAAAGGAATGAAAAATCCATTATCATATTTGTTTCACAGCAATCTGATTCAATGAACTGCATAATTTTTCAAGACCTGTATTTTACTGTTCTGCTTACTTTCAAAACTTAAAACAAAATCCCCTCATCATGTAAATTCAAAGTTACACAAGTCGAATCAAAATAAATTGGGCAACGTATCTATGTGAGCAGAAAATCTAATCAATAATATCATTAATAAACACCCATAATATTCCATGTTCCTTGTGAGTCTGCCACGACTATGAAACATTGTGAGTACGTTTAAGAACATGTATTCTGACCATCCCTGTTCAGCAACACTGTATCCTGCTTTGGCAACTCCAGTACCCATTAAGTGACATCAGTGCCAACTGCCAAGCATAATGACAGATACATATATCTCCCAAATTTCCTACCAATGATATAATTGGGATATTACTGATAACTGAGTCATTAGCCATCCCACCTAGCTAACACCCTGGTGTGTGCGTGATATACTCTTTTATCCCCCTTGTTCGGTTATACATAGTTTCACTCGCCTTCATTCACACATTCTCTCTGCAGGTATTTGTGTTACTTCACAGTTATACAAAAGCCAATGAAATCAGCGGTAAAATGGGTGACATAGCATGGATAACCCCTACAATGATAACAATGGACCTTGCTAATCAAGTCACCAAAAATTTGCTCCTGGACAAATTTATCCCAGATCCTAACTGTTAGTATTTCCAGTAGATCTAACCATACAATGTAACAGACACAGGATATAGCTCTTATGTCATTGATCAAAATCCTCGCACTCTTATCAAAAGCAGGTGATTTTTCCTCTATATTAATGATAATGATTAAAGTCTCGTCTTGTATCTAGATTTACTCCTCTAGATGCATGACAGTAGTATTTAGTAATATAATGCCTATTTCACTGCTGAGAGTAAGGGTGAAAGTTGTGAAAAGCATCTGTAGTTTCAATGGTCTGAAATAAATTCATTTCATACAATAATACCACCTCCAATAAGATAAGCTTGCTGAACATCTTTGATTTCTTTTGTTTGTTTGTTATCTTGTCTTCAGTCCATGTGCTATATAACAAACTAACTCTGTGTACTGTTCTGTATATGTAAAATCATACATATATAACAAATGACCACACCTAAATATATAGAAATTCAGCTCTACATCATTGCCAAAATATGCTGATACATGCAACAAACAACCCAGTGTCATCTCCCAAATACTGCTACAAACAGCCCAGTGTCATCTCCCAAATACTGCTACAAACAGCCCAGTGTCATCTCCCAAATACTGCTACAAACAACAGTCCAGTGTCATCTCCCAAATACTGCTACAAACAACAGTCCAGTGTCATCTCCCAAATACTGCTACAAACAGCCCAGTGTCATCTCCCAAATACTGCTACAAACAGCCCAGTGTCATCACCCAAATACTGCTACAAACAGCCCAGTGTCATCACCTAAATACTGCTACAAACAACAGTCCAGTGTCATCTCCCAAATACTGCTACAAACAACAGTCCAGTGTCATCTCCCAAATACTGCTACAAACAGCCCAGTGTCATCTCCCAAATACTGCTACAAACAGCCCAGTGTCATCTCCCAAATACTGCTACAAACAACAGTCCAGTGTCATCTCCCAAATACTGCTACAAACAACAGTCCAGTGTCATCTCCCAAATACTGCTACAAACAGCCCAGTGTCATCTCCCAAATACTGCTACAAACAGCCCAGTGTCATCACCCAAATACTGCTACAAACAGCCCAGTGTCATCACCTAAATACTGCTACAAACAACAGTCCAGTGTCATCTCCCAAATACTGCTACAAACAGCCCAGTGTCATCTCCCAAATACTGCTACAAACAACAGTCCAGTGTCATCTCCCAAATACTGCTACAAACAGCCCAGTGTCATCACTGCTACAAACAGCCCAGTGTCATCACCTAAATACTGCTACAAACAACAGTCCAGTGTCATCACTGCTACATACAACAGCCCAGTGTCATTGCCCAAATACTGCTATATACAACAGCCCAGTGTCATTGCCCAGACACTGCTAACAGCCCAGCTCCAATGTATACCCCCAACCACCAAAACATGCAACATTCCATCTCCGACTCATGGACCCATTAGAGTTTATCTCCATTACACGGCCCAAACATTGCTACACAGAGCAGACTAGTCTATTTCTATGCCATGGTCTAAACATCCCTTACATCTGTATACTATGACTTGAAAACTGTTGCATGAACAACTCAATTACTGCCACAACCCAAACACTGAAAATGTACATGAAACTGCCATGCTAAATTCCATATATCCTAAATCATGTTACAAAAAAAGACAACCCAACTACAAAATATATACAATATAATGTGCCCAGAAAGTTGTGTCTCGAACTTTCTGTGATCATTAATTATTGTAAGTTTTCCTTTAAACTAACTTAGCTTGTTTTACTTTAGAATCTGGGTACTTGCATATGAAATCATGGAAGGTATGTATCAATTTTTTTTTTATTTTCAAATTAACAAAAAAAAATTCCTGTAGTACAAATTTGAACATAAATATAATTGTTTTTATCTTATGGTATTGCCTTATAAACTGTTTCTAATCTTGTGCACACATTAAATATTATCATCTGTGCCTCTCAGTGGGCTTTTGACTGGAAAGAGAATACACAATACTATATTATATTCAGAGTATGAACAAGTCTCCAATGGACTTATTAAGAGAATTACAAAACATTACCAAGCAACAAAAGCTACCTAGCATTAAATCAAGCGTTTGAAGACAGAGCCCCATACTATACTGAATCATATTGCTGAATATTTATTTTATCTGACTCACAACACAAGTAGCACTTGCTTTCAAAATGTTTTAGCATAACTGTAAACAGAGCATCAAAATGATTTTTTGTTTCATCTGTGCCTGTGATTTTTTTTTTTATTGTGAAAAGATGATGTGCTAATTTAAAGCTCTCTTGCCAGGTCTTATCAAATACTCCACACATGCTTTTGGCATCTTTTTTCCATGGCCCTCCAAGTACCCAATCTCTCTTGTGCATTCTCTAGTAAATGATTACCATTATGTTTGGTCATTTTAATATATGTTTTATAATGTGAAATATTTTGATGTGGACATATACTCCATTGCATAAATGTTGCTGGCAGTCCAGATAACGCAGCATTGATTGACTTCTTGAATTCTTAAGTTGTGTAAAAACATTCACATCATTGTTGCCTCATATTGAAACTTGATCCTATAAGACATAGTGCATTTCATTCACTCTGTTACAAATCACCAGTATTGTCCCTGGGGGGGGGGGGGGATGTAGATTTTTCCTGATTTAAGTTCCAAGCTACTTAGACTTTTGGTCCTTGATATGAAGAGTGTAAAGGACCTTGAGATCCCTACTGTGTTTGAATATCACAATCTACTTTATATCTAAAGGACAACCCTGAAACCCTTATGTGGCTTGAAAGCACTATTCAATAGCAGAATGTACAGTGAAATACTACTTTAAAATTCCTTCCTGTGTTAAATCTCACTTTCCTGACACACTGTGGGTGGGTCTAGATCCCAGGGTGGCAGTTTTCCTTCCAACAATATTACACTTTGTTCTTGCATTATTTTGTACCATCCAATTCTTGGTCTGTCCCCGGATCAAATAGCATTTCTTATTTACCCATAACTACCTCATTATTTCATTTATAAAAGACTAGGAGTCTAATATCAAAATGCATGAATAGACTTCTTCATTAAATCAGATTTTCCCTGGGTTTATGATTTGTTTGATTTTAAAGAATGGAAAAATTGTTCTTTAATAAGCGTGATAAGAGGAACTTTATTATTTGACAAAAATGCTAAGTCATTGAAAATTCAAACTGCACAAAAAATAAATGACCAGTATTAACTTTTGAAGTTTAAATCCAGGATTAATTTCTGCACCTAATCATGCAATATGTTGGTATAAATTCTATCATGTTTATAACCTGTCCTTTTAAGAGTACATTACTAACAAATGGCATCAAAGATTCTTACACCGGTAAACACAGATACTAATGAAATTCAAACACAAAGCTATGTTCGTGTGTGTAACTTTAAAATTCAAACACAAATACCCCGTGTCAACACATATTAGGATGTTTACCATCTGTACCCACAAAGAAACTTTTATTAATGCCTACATGGTCAAACAAGAAGAAGTGTGGTCCAATTTCCCTCCTAAATTTGGTGACAGATGTTGACCATAGGTCTAGACAATGTCCTGCATCAGACGTGTCATATGAAAATGCTGTTCACCAATGCTGCAGCTGGTGATCATATGACCCTACATTTGACTGAAACTGTACAAATTTATCAACAAAGATATATGAATCTATTTGAATGGATTTAACAGAATTCTGATACACAAATGTACAACAATGAATAACCCAGCTTAATTGAGACAAGTTTCGTAATATCCTGACACCTGCTAGCAAATAAATATATATATATATATATATATATATATATATATATATATATGTGTGTGTGTGTTTAATAAGCACCTCAATCAGTCAAAGTCTATTAGACTTGAAGCATGAAAATTCATTATATTTATGAGATTCCTTAAACATAAAGATGCAACAGATTGCCATTCAACAGATGCGCCTTTTATCAGGGACTCTACCTGAGAAGCCAGGTTTTACGGGGAGCACCTGTCACCATCTTCACTGACAATTCCCCCTGATTTTACAGCTGATGGCACAGCACATGTCTAAGTGCTGTGGCTATTTAATCATTTCAGTCTAAAACTGAATTCCTCTGCTTAAGGTGACTATTGAAGGTAACAATGAAGATTCAAAGAAACCAAACTTTTCTTTCTTGCTAAAATATTATTAAGGATGAATCCAATTAAAAGCTATGATTAAAGCCTCCATGAATCTCTATATAAAACAGGAATTATTTTGAATATTGTTTCTAACCCTAGGACACAAATGCTTGTGCAGTTTTTTATGACTAAAAATTCCCAAATCTTTTGTAGTGTGATGAGAAAATGACTTTTTTAAAGCAATACAAGTCCATTTAAGTTGTTTGCACAATAAATTAAAATATCTGTACCTATCTGTAAGTAATTCATTGAATACAAATCTCTCAAAGTTTTCAATACAGATTAAAGAGTACAAAGCCTCCATTCCCGGAGGTAGCAGTGACGTTAATTTGTTAAAGCCCTAAACAAAGAAGATGTTACAATGTTAAATACCAATATATACTGCCTCTCAAAGACCACAGGAGATGACCAGAGATAGTACATTTAAACAAAAAATAGCTCCTACAATTTGAGAGGGGCTGCTAAATCTGATATAAAATGCCAATTATGAAAAAAACAATTCCATATGGGACGTGTTACTTTGATTACTAACAGCTCTCAGTGTTGTGTTACCATTATGAACTGAATCTAACAGAGCCCCAAAGTTTCTGATAAAGTTACCAAAAAAAAAATAAAACAAAACGCCATCTGGGAACTTTAAGAACCTTTTTTTTACCATAATAATTGTTCCCTGTAAATGTGTGCAAGACCAACAAATAATCAATTTCAATTCCCTTAGAACTGAATAAATAATGACCAACTTTCACTACTAACTTCTTGACGCCATATCTCCTACATAGCTAGTTCATCAGGATTCACATCACAAGAAAAAGTTCTTTAGCAAAGAAAAGTAGATATATGCCAAAAAAACTTCATTACAAAATTCTACAGATAAAACATCTATATATTTACTGATGATTAATGAAAAACTCTGAGCCACTGACTGCTGTTAGCTCACTCATGAAACTGATCAGTTAAAGAAACAGGCATTACGGATGTCTTTCAAATTAACAGTTTTAGGTTTCTAAGCAATTTCACTCGTGACATTTCCTAACCTAAGGGAAGTGTATTTGTGATACAAACAAACAAAACAAAATTAAACACTTTCATTTATTTTACATCCTCTTCATGGCTGTTGTTTAATTTGTGGGAAATTCATCTTCATTTTTGTTCATTTTCATATAGTATTTCACATTGAAATATTTATTAAGAATTATTCCAAGAATCAACATCAAAAGTAAGATTTGAGTTTTTCCCCAACAGATATGAAGACTTCATAAAGGTCAAGGTAATGACCAATGGTCACCATAGCAATGACCTCTAGACACTTACATACAATAACTTTTGCTGTCACTTGTTTGACATAAGCCCCCATTCAAACAGGGATCTGGCAAACAGGAGGGGAAACCTGGAGCAAAACATAAATAAAATTCATGTTAATTCATATATATCAATATAATATATATATATATATATATATATATATATATATATATTAATATTATCATGATTTTAAAGCAATCCTTAATTCATATCATAATATACTTTGAGTGCTACAATCTTTGACATGTTGCAAGCGTTATGAACTGCAGAAGGTACATTACCTGTCACTTATAACATGTCTCAAAACTTTTAAACACTGCTTAAAACTTCTTTTTTTTTTTTAAGTTTGCGAAAATATTCACTATCAAAAACAAGATTCAAATGCATAGTCCTATTTGTGTATTCTATTTTCTCATATCTTGCCGAGATCTGTCGATCTGAAGCCCTCGAGACAATGTGCAATATGAAAGATGCATGTTGGAACATTTGCATACCTTGTGTGTCCAAAACGAATGCCAATACACATACAAGACACAGTAAGTGCCCCATAACTCCAAAATATAAAAACACTGCACAACTAGATTCACATTTTCAAGGCATCATTAAAAAGTATTCCAAAATGTGACTGATATAAAATCCACGCGGTTTTCTGAGGTTATTTTCGGTTTAAAATGTAATCCATTCCTCCCGCGACCTGATTTTCTCACAACAAAGTTTTTCGCTCGTGTTCCCTTTGAAAGATCATCGTCCCTTGTATTCCTACGCCGAGCAGTGGCACGCTTCGTTAAATTCCATCACTTGTTACAGTTATTAAACCATACAGGAGATATAAATTCAATATCATACACTTTTTTTACACAAACTTACACCTTCAATCTTTGCTCCACCTCTCTGTTCGATCTTCCTTTGAGCTGGTATTTGCAGAACTATTTATTTATCCGTGCGCGGATTGGTAATTGCGATTTTGTTGATATAAAATCAAACCCCGTTTCGCGCGAGTTGGAACACTTTACCTGTGCAGAAGGCTTTTCGGCACACGACTTCAAAATGAATAATTCATATATAAATTTATCAGATGTGTGTATGTCTCTAATATTAAAATCTTGCTTGAATTTTGTTGGAAAATCCTAGAAGAGTACACCTTAACTTTGCAAGAATTAATTGATTTTAAGAAATTCTACGATTTTCTTCATTTTGAATTGAATATTAAAACTACGCAATATAACATTTTCATATGCTTATAATATCTTACACCGTCTCACATATGTGATTAAAATTTAGCAAAGTATACATACAGGTTTAAAAAGGGAAATAAGAAAAAACACACGATAAATATTAATCTGATTATTTGGACAGGGTAGCCTAGATGTATTTATAATCAAAATATTCATATCGTTTTATTCATTGATATCGCTTCAGCACATGTGTATGGAAAAAAGGGGGGTTTCAATGATTAATCACACAGAACAACTTTTCATCATGTGTAACTTGGTAGGGTGAAAATTACACCGCGACCCAGACATTTTGAGCGAGAGGACAATTTCTCCGATATTCATGAAGAAGGGAAAAAATTATATATAAAGGCATAGCTGATTCTGCAGATTATTTTTTCCTTTATATATATATATATATATATATATATATATATATATATATATATATATTCCCAAACTGATTCGTATTTTGGAATTTGCTGTCACGCAGTGTATTTATTACGCTCCCCTAGAAAATAAATTATTGTCATTTTGTAACAATTTTCGAAGTGTCATGCGACAGACAGTGGTTCTCTATTTAACACTTATTAATTAGCCATTTCTGATATGGTATTATATATAAATAGCATTATTTTTCAGTGTAATTTAATAGTGTCCAGTCGATGCATGTGGTCCGTCATTTTGGGTCAAAATGGTGGAAAAAAATGTTCAGCATAAAAAGTTATATATAATCATGTTATCCTGATTAACATAAAATTCAGAAAAACACTTTGGTAACATAATTAATAATAGTTATTACTATTGGTCTAAGTTAGGTACAAATTATTAACAAGATTATTACTAGTGTGAACTCTACTCAACTCTTCTTTTCAAATTGTGAATAATATACGACGTCATAATACCGCATTCGGGTAAATATTTTCTAAGAAAAATTTTCTAATATTTTTGTCAACTAAAAACAGAAAAGAGGAAGAAAACAGTCTTATTTTGTGCAATCTTTCAAAACCCTACAGTGTGGAGAGGGGGAGAGCACGTTTCCTCCTTCACTAAATGTGTTCAATGATTCATTTCATCATTCATCGATTCATTTTTACCATTCAATCTAAATTTAAAGAGAGGGAGGGGGGACTCCAATGTATCCCACACTGTATGTGAAAGTAAGGTTCTTACAGTGCATGTAAAATGAAATGAATATAAGCATTGTCAAAAAGGTATAATCTATTTCTCGTATTACACAGCCCCGGATTTTATGACATGTCCCCTATATATATGTACAACTTTCCTCCTAGAAGTGGCTTTCGCCCATCACACTACGATTTCAAACTATTTAAATGCATAGTAGGGAAATAATCTACCAAATCCATATAGCCAGATCACTCCGCGGTTTTCTGTGATCGAGAAATTCTAAAGGTGGATCACAAACCAAGATGCTCCAGAGAAGAGCCGCTTTATAGTATATGTATATTGCAGATAAGATTGATTTGATTTTAACATATTTTATTGTATATAATATATACAAAAGGACCAGAAGCAAGTTCGTACAACTTAGGAGTTCTTCTCCTTAAAATGTAATACTACACAATTGTCACTGAAAATGTTTATACAGAGAACACAGTTATGGCACATCTAGGTATATTCTACAGACTGATAGTACAATATGAGCATCAGTCGAATCTTTTAGTTTCATGAATATACGTCTGAACATAAGAAAAAATACAATTATTTAGTTTGGTGGATAAGGCATCAACACCCAAAGTAGATGTGTATCAATAATAACCAAGTCATTTAACATTAGCAGATAAGATTACAGTTTATCATATTTAAAAATACTCCGGGGTATATAGACTGCCACACTCACGCCAGTATACGTCAGCGCTTCGTGTAAAGTATGCAGACGTGAAACGTTGCAGTTCATATCCTCATGCATTTTCAATTTATATTTACATTCTACTTTTCATTTCCGTCGGAATTCCAGGCCGTTAAAAGATATATTTATAAAAATTCATACAATAGCTACCATTATACCAAAGGCAAAAAACAATGAAAATGTAAATATTTGTGTAGCGAATACAAAGGTTGCAAAGAGTTTACATATTGAATACACTAATAATTAAGAGATTTCGTGCACCCCATAACATGAATGGAGCACGGAGACTTGCTCCCCTTAAAAAAAATGCAAGCAATACTAGTTCTAATTAAGATATAATATCGTATATATATATATATATATATATAGAGAGAGAGAGAGAGAGAGAGAGAGAGAGAGAGAGAGAGAGAGAGAGAGAGAGAGAGATACCGGTCGCGGTAGCTCACTGGTTAGAGCGTTCGCTTCGTGAGGTCGTGAGTTCGAGCCCCGCTCGTGCCATGGCTGCGTCAAACTTAAGACGAAAAATAGGAAGTGATTGCTCCTTCGCCAAACCCTTGACATTTAGAAGTTAAAATCACGGGTCTTTCAGATATGACCTTAAAAACGGAGGTCCCTTGTCACGGTAGGCGTTGGCACGTTAAAGAACCCTCACTGCTTCGGCCCTGAACGCTAAGCATAGGTCTTAATTTGTGGTATTTCACTTACAGCTGGTGACGTCTCAATATGAGTCGGGACGTAAAACAAACAAATAATCAATCAACTTTTATATATATATATGTGTGTGTGTGTGTGTGTGTGTGTGTGTGTGTTTATATATAAACAAGCCCCTATGAATGTAGTAAGTTCAAAATGGCAAGCGCAGCAACTGCCGTGAAGTTTTGTCACTAAAATACGTAATAACGCGGATTTCAAAGATGTTTTAACGCGAATTAAAGGTGTTATAACGCTGATTTAAAAGGCGTAATAACACGGATTGAAAAGATGTAATAACGCGGGTTTAATGATTGATTGTATATTGTTTTACGTCCCGCTTGAGAATTTTTCATTCGTATGGAGACATCACCATTGCCGGTGAAGGGCTGCAAAATTTAGGCCTATGCTCGGCGCTTTGGGCCTTTGAGCAGGGAGGGATCTTTATCGTGCCACTCCTGCTGTGTTTTTGCCGTGTCGTTCGAAGGACCGTTCCATTTAGTTGCCTCGTACGACAAGCAAGGGGTACTGAGGACTTATTCTAACCCGGATCCCACGGGGTACGCGGATTGAAAAGGCGTGATAATGCGGATTTAGAAAGGGGGCGTAATAACGTGGATTTAAAAGGCGTAATAGCGCTGATTAAAAGCGTAATAAGGCGGATTTTGAGGGCGTGATAGCGATGAAAAAAGCGTAATAAGGCGGATTTTGAGGGCGTGATAGCGATGAAAAAAGCGTAATAAGGCGGATTTTGAGGGCGTAATAGCGATGAAAAAAGCGTAATAATGAGGATTTTAAAGGCGTAATATAACGGCGATAAAAAGTGTAATAGGGCAGGAGAAAAACGAAGCAAAGATACAATAACGCGTATTTAGAAGGCGTTATAATGCGAAATAAAGCATAATAGTAATTAATGTATAAGATGATAAAATAAAGCATAGTAGTAATTAATATATAAGATGATAAACGACTTATCTGCATTTATTTGTTCCATATTACATGTAGGTCTATAAATGGTCAATTTGTATGCAAGTGCTATCTGATTTAAGTTTATTAGGATATATGAGTGGTGCATGGGGTGGACTAACTATATGTCTAAAACGACTGGGGCGTGCCCTTTATATGGGAAGATAACACTTTAATTTTGTGTAAAATGTCAAAGGTTATGGCAATTAATCCAAACTAAATACATAAAAAAGTTGGATTTTTTGTTATGTTTGTTTTTGTTATGTTTTTTTTTTTTTGGGGGGGGGGGTTGTTTGTTTGTTTTGTTTTGCTTTTTGTGTGTGTTTTTTAGGGGGGGTTGTTTGTTTGTTTTTGTTTTGTGTTTTTTGTTGTTTTTTTTGTTTTGTTTTTTATAATTATCATTGTTTTTTGAGGGATTTTTTTAAAGTTAATTAGGTTAGATTAGTTTAGCCCTTCGTATAGATATATGAAAAAAGGGTTGGAGAATTCCAGCTACTACTCAAGACCCATCACCAGACTAAACACTGCATCCTATCTCTCTATAAGGTCTAGGTCTAGATTGAAAAAAACAAAAAAAACAAAAGCAAAAAACCAACGACTTTGAATGGTTTGTCGTGATACGAATTTAGGAAATGCCACCATTAGAGATGACTTCCCATGCAAGTGCAAGCATACGGGGAGCAGTGGCGGGTTTAGGGCCCCCTCCACCTTTTTTGTGACCAAACATTAGTAGAAAAACAGCAAAGGTAGAGAATTCGATATTATACACATACATACAAATGCATAAAGATAAACAAATTAATCATGTGTTGTTATTATTATTTGATTTTAGTATGTATAAAATATGTAGCTGGAATAACCTATAAAAGTTGAAAGTTACCCCCCCCCCCCCCCCAAATGCCTTGAACCCTTGGAGCCCCCAGATTCTCAGCCGATTGATCTACCCCCTTTTTAAAAACAAATCCTGAATCCACCACCGATGGTCAATTTGACTACTAAATACATAACTAAAATTTCTCAAAGAGTACTTAATAAATGTAACCCCCCCCCCCCCCCCCCCAATCAGTTGTACAAAGTAAAATAGGGCGATAGCAAACTTTCACCATTTACAAACGTTTTCGCTGAATATTGAATATGAACGGGCATACATTTTCTACTGTTGTGGTCATCAATACAACGCACCCCTGACCACAGACGACCCATCTAACTTATGCATGGTCATACTTGTAGTGGGGATAATTTTAACCCCATTAACATTTAAGGACGACTCTTGACCGGGGAAGCGGGTTGCAAGTAGTGTGTTGTGACCCCCTAGTGGAATGTCCAGTATCATTTCTTATTAATTTTATTTTAAAAATTCACTCGTCCTTTAGTTAAGAAATCTTAGGTATTCGCATCTGGAACTACGAGATTGAATACTATTTGTTATGAAAAGACTAAAATAACTAACAGTATTCAATCTCGTAATTCCTATAGAAAACACAAATCAGACAGATGGGGAAACAGAGACTCCTGATCATACCAGAGGTGGGATCAGGTGCCTAGGAGGAGTAAACATCCGCTGGCGACCGGTCACACCCACTGTGAGCCCTACATCCCGATCAGGGGTAAACAGAGCAGCCCTTAAATAGAATCAGCGTGCCAAGAACGGCCTAACAATTGGTATGATACACGTCAGAGAGCATTTGACCTAATGGAAAGTCGTACTGGAAAATTAGATCGTTATAACGACCATAAGATTTGCGAAATGCTGACTTTAGACAAGACTACAAATCCCTGTAACATCAACTTCTTTGTCAGTAGTCTGCCTCGATTTAAAACTGATCATATGCAGAGCAAGGTCCTGCGTATCGAATCAGTTGGGAGATATAAACACCATATGCAGATGATGACGGAATATTGCCACACAGATAAGGGAAGTTGACGATGGATAAATTGAAATTATCCCGTTTGTCATAAAGCTGAGTTGTTAGTTTGCCGCCGGCATATATTTTCAGTACAATACCTAAGTATGAAGCAGATGTGGATAGACTCTGTGGTGTCTTTTATTTCAAATTCACTGGGATATATCGAATCGACATATGAATGAAAATGATCATTGTTAATAGATAAAAGTATCTTTGTTTGTAACGATTTTTGAGGAGTTTGGGAATCCAGTTTGGGTACAGTAACTCATATTCACCCGCTTTGTTGACTGGAATATTAAATGTATTTAAAACCGAAGCATGATTTTGAAAATTTCAACCTTTGAAAAGGGCAGTTGGAGTATACATGCGATTAATAAATGTGGAATTATTGTCAAGTTCGTTTAGAATGCAGCTGTAATAATGAGCCTTACAAACAAATACAATGTTGTTGCAAGTTTTGTCAGCTGGAACTTTTCATTCAGTAACATACCCTTATTAAGTATTTAAAATTAAATCAGAAACGCAAAACGGTCAAATATAGAGATATTTGGGCAGTATTTAGAATCACGTATTCCTCTTGTTTCGTCCTTGTTTTTGTTTTTTGTTTTTTTTTTGTTTTGTTTTGGTTTTTCTTTTTTTTCTTTTTTTTGTTTTGTTTTGTTTTGTTTTGTTTTTTTGTTTTTGTTTTTGTTTTGTTTTTTATTTGTATAATTTTTTGTTTTTTGTTTGTTTGTGTTTTTTTTTTTTGTTGTTGTTTTTTTTGTTTGTTTTTTTTTGTTTGTTTTTGTTTTTGTTTTTTTGTTTATTTGGTCTTTGTTTTTGTTCTTTTCTTTTTTTTTCCCAACGAAAATACTGAATTTCACGCGGGTTTGAATTTCACTCGGGTTCGAAATTCACCTTGATAACAACATCCGGTTTAAAAAAAGCATGTGCAAGACGCAAGAAACAAGATCATAAAAAGATGGTGAGAAAACTAAAGTTTCACGAAAAGAAATTGCTAAAGAAAGTTGATTTCATATCATGGGAGGTCGATAACAACTTACATGAGGTTAAAGTATTGAAGAAATACTACATACAGAAGAGGGAGGATTACACAAAGTAAGTAAATAAATACCAGTTTAAGACCAAGAATAATAAGATAATGTATCAATCACATTTATTTATTTATTTTTTAATTTCGTACAAAATTGGAGAGAAAGTCCAGGTACAATTGAAAATACCAGAAATTTCGGAACTGGGAATTGTAATAATACATTATGTTTTAAACAGGCTTAACCCAATAACCCAAAGGGACTTTTATTAAAATGTATTCTATAATACTACAAGAACTGACATGCAAAACACCACCCCACCTTCTGGTACCTGTATTATACAGGCTAGCAATGAAGTTTGCCTGGGAAGGGTGTTATATATATTTTTGGAGTTTTACAATGTTATGTGCATTGCTAGTAGAAATGATACAAGTGCCAGACAGGAGTGTTTGAGTTCCTACTTTGTGGTGTTATAGTGTTATTATATGAATATTTGTGACAAATCCCTGCAATTTTACTGCTTGAACTTATAACACGGCTCCAATAAATAGCAGGAGCTGTGTACTAGATCTCTGCATGACTTCTTCTGGACTACTGTCAAATAAATTCACCTGTGGAGTCTTCAGTATCTGTAGTTCTGAAATATTTGAATCATGCTTTCCCAAACCCTATTATTAAACAAAACTGACTCATGGGCACTTTTCACACACGTAGATTATGATTGAGTTTTCCGTGAATCTCTGTCAAAAATTGAACCTGGTACCTTTGTATCAGAAGCTGACTAAATAAGCTAAGCAAAGCTGCCAAATTCTCTTTTGTACCTTGTACATTATGTTTCACAAATTATCTTGAGATGAAATCTTAGATTGCTAAGTAATATCTTAGATGCTGTATGCTGAGTGTATAATTATATGGACCACATATCTTGGTAAGTTTTAAATGTTAATGAAGAGGCATATTTCAGCCTGTATGTGGTGTCTATAGATGGACATATATCAGATATAGTGTGGGACATATCTATATATAGACTTATCTCGAACACTGTGTGATAACTCTAAATGTCTTTGCATTGACAATATGACAGTTTCTGTGATCTGAGAGATCTCAGACATTTTATGGTAAGTGTTCATAAACTGACATATCACAGATGTTGTTTGTTAGGTATTTGTGGACTTCAGTTTCTCAGATATTGGGCATTAAGTGTCCAAAAAGTGACATATCTCAGACATTATGTGATAAGTGTCTAAAAAGTTACATATCTCAGACATTATGTGATAAGTGTCTAAACACTGACGTATCTCAGACATTATATGCTAAGTGTTTAAAAACTGATATATCTCAGATGTTTTGTTATAAGTGTCTATGGACTGACACATCTTAGATGTTATGAGATAAGTGTCTATGAACCAACATATCTTATACATTATGAGATAGGTATCTGTGAACCAACATATCATATACATTATGAGATAGGTGTCTATGGACTTACATATATCAGACATTATGAGATTATTGACTATGGACTGACATATCTCAGACATGTGATCTATGTAGGAGTGTGCTTTTTAAAAAAAATTAACTACTAATCCTGAGACTAGTGGCAGTAACAAAAGTTGCTAGCCTAAGAACTACTGACAGTAATATAACAGAAACACTTTAAAATGAAGTTAATTCATGCAAGTTGAAATATAAAGGTGCAAACAATGACCACTTCCATTTCTTTTATTATTAAACAATTTGTTTGATAGCTTCTGGTCAAGTGGTGAATGATTCAGTTTAATATATGGCATTTCATACTTTCTACATGGAATGTGAGCTGTGAATATGCTCGAGTGAGTTATAAATTTTCCCTGGATCTTTGGATTATGTGATAAGTGTCTATGGACTGACATATCTCAGATATTATGTGATAAGTGTCTATGGACTGACATATCTCAGATATTATGTGATAAGTGTCTACGGACTGACATATCTCAGACATAATTGATAAGTGTCTATGGACTGACATATCTCAGACACGTGAGAAGTGTCTATGGACTGACATATCTCAGACATTATGTGATAAGTGTCTACGGACTGATATATCTTAGACAGTATGAGGTAAGTGTCTATGGACTTTTCTATAAAAAATATAATGATTGGTATGTGTCATTGTAAATTTAGCTGTTAAAAAAATCTAAAATCCAGAATAAAAATGATTAATTGACACTGAAAGAATCTGTGTTTGAAAAATCTCTAACATATCAAACTTTAAATCTGCCTTTTATGACTTGACAACGACCCATGAATGTAAACTGCGAGGAAGCCGCTGAATACACCCATTTTGTGGTTCTGCTGTATCAGTTGAAGCCTGTCTGCAAATCAGATATACCAGTCACAGAGCACTTTTAGAACATGAAGTTTTATCATTCATAATAACATATAACTTTGATACATGTACATAAAAAAATTCAATTAAACTGAGTGACATTTTTTGAATGACAACATCCTTGTTGCATTGATTAATGATCCATATTCCTACAGAATATAACAGAGATATTGGTATACAATAGCGATATTGGTAATGTGTGAATTTGATTGATTGATTGATTGATTCAGGTTTTATGTGTGAATTTGAAGGCTTACTTCTTGTGCATTTATAGCATTCACCTCACCCCTTAGAATATGCATACACATTTCAATACTCTATTGTAAAAGAGCTTTATTAAAACTAGATTCATTCACTAAATCACTATTTGTACATTAGGAAGTTCAAGTGAATTAATGTTTTGTTACATTATAGAAAGTGTTTAAATTAAATATCTTTGAATAGTGCACAACAGATTTTTTTTTAAAATAATTCTCAACAGAAAAAATTATGTCAGAAATTATGATAATTTATCACAGAATATGAAAAAAGCCCACCCCTTTATATGTGATTAAATTTTCCATGTGATAGAAAAAAAATATGAGTATGTTACATGTGTTCACTACCAATACCTTTAAGCCATAAATGTACATGTAGATTGTAATGAATCACATGCACAAGATGACCGGCAAATGTTGAAGAGAAAATGCACCCTGATGCTTGTCACTCAATGTTTTCCCGCTTGTGTATACATGTGCCTTTCCGAGAGGAAAATCAGATATGGTGGAAATGATGTCAGACTTTGAATCAACCTTGTATCCATTTTTTACTGCCATCCAGGGGTTGATTATGAATTAATTGTCAATGAAATGTTTTGAACACAACAGAAACATATTTGTGACAACCCAAAGATTCTGTACCCATTTCCGCATTCATATTTCTTGGAAAAGGTACATAGCAACTTATTTTGGCATCGTTACATTACAGTTAAATAGACTGAGGCAGTTTACTATGATCACTGTGACAGAAGTTCGACAGGTCTCCGTAGCTTGGTTGTAAATGATGTCATCAGCAAAGGGAGATAAACTGAGAAGTTGTAAATCTCATTTTTAAAAAGAGCACTTTTAATGGGCTATACTCCAATGCTACCTGTGCTTAAAAATTACTTTTTTTATGTTGTATACATATAAAATGACTTCCCTAAACTCAAAGTTTTGCAAAAATCACCATTTGCTATGACCTTTATGTGGTAAGTACAGATGTCAGACATCATGTGGTAGGTGTGTATTGGGTAAGAATTTCTCTAAAACTCTGACATCATTTCAAGAACCACAAGTCTGTAATTGATATGCAAACATCTGGAAGTAGTGAAGACACAAACCTTATTTGTACTGTGACTTCCAGGGCCAGCATGGGATGACAACAGGGGTTTAGAATATACATGCATGGAAAAATTCTTTAAAAATCCTCTTTGTAAGTATCAACAAGTACACAGTTTGTCAATTTAACAGTAAAAAAAAAAAAAGTTACAGCGAACATTCTTACAATGAATTCACATTTACAGTAAAACACAGTTATGGTGAAATTCTTACAATGAATTCAGTTTAACAGTATAACACAGTTACACAGCGAACATTCTTGCAATGAATTCACATTTACAGCAAGGCGATTTTCATTCCTTGTAGTTTTAAAACATATCATGAACTTACTGAACATAACGAAATACGCTTACAACGAATCAAAATTGTTCATCATCAGCACTTTGCTTTAAGCATGCTTTACTGTATTATTTATTACAAATGTAACTATAGGTTAAGATTTTAATAGGGTTTAGAAATTTAATGTATTACACAGGAATGTAGATGAATTTACGGAAAAAAAAAAAAGAAAAAAAGTTCAAAAAGAAAAAAACATCTTTTGGAGAACCACAGAAGTAAATATTATTAATTGACATGGAAGGATCCTCAGAAACTGTAGAATCAAATTGTTCTCACCATGATCTCTGGTGCCAGGAAAAGGCCATGATAGAGATTTAATAATTTACATAGGAATGTATGGGATAATTAATATCAAAAATACAAGGGTACAGTAAAGAATATAGTCCTGGGCAGGAACATGGTGGAGCCACACAATGAGGTCTTTAACTCACCTGAGCTATAAACTCAAGTGAGCTTTTCTGATCACCTGTTGTCTGAACCCTAGCAACCCTCATTAAGAAGAAAGATCAACAGAAACATTTGTATACTTTGATATAGAATCTTTGCTGTAGAGGAGAGATGGTGTAATGCCAAGATCTTCATTGAGAAGTTTGTTTGACATCTCTCTAGACAGTATATTCAAATTACATGTTGTATATATCTTGTCTGGATACACCCACATCTTGTCTGGATACACCCACATCTTTTCTGGATACACCCACATCTTTTCTGGATACACCCACATCTTTTCTGGATACACCTGCATCTTGTCTGGATACATCCACATCTTGTCTGGATACACCCGCATCTTGTCTGGATACACCCACATCTTGTCTGGATACACCTGCATCTTGTCTGGATACTCCTGCTTATTGTCTTGATATACCCGATTGCTTATGGCTCTTAAAATTTTTCTTTTCATTATCTTATTCTAGAAGGGAGTGGTCCAATATTCTTGGATATATTCAATCGTTATACCCCTATAAATGATACCATATATAATATATACGATAAAAAGTCCAGAAAATTCAATGACCAGATTGCTCAATCCAACATCAAGTTTCCAATGAACTGTTTAACATCATTGCATTAATATTTGCTGGTACTCAGGTTAACTTGTAATTATATGTGATGAATTTGTGTATCCGAAATCCAGCTCGGTTATTTCCATCATGGCCAAGACCAACCTCTGTAGGAATAAATGCTTTATGTCTGGGGCAAAAATGGCACCTAAGTAGGTTTGCTGATTATTATTCAAATGAAGATCTCAAAATTATGATGAATGAATAAGAACACAAATTTTGGTGCAATTACATGGGGGAAAAGTTCGGATCCATAATCGTGGTGCTCTTCTGCAGAGAATAAAATTCTTTTTGAGGACTGTAAATTTACAAGCGTCTTTCACTGGGTCTCAGGCAGCATGTGGTGGACCCTCAGACCAAAATCTTGTCCGTGGTTCCATGCAACATTTTGGTCCTCAGGTCCAATAAAACACATGTTAACTTCAGTCGGTGAATGTATATTATTGGGAAAATGCCTCAAAACTCCTTACAGCAATGAAATGTTATGGAACTACTACAATGATACATCTTCCTAAGATTTTGAAATAATGAAATCATTTCTAATTTTAGATACAATAAACTCTCCAGGCATGTAAGGGAGTTAGCCAAGAAAGTTAAGGAGCTGGATCAGAGGGACCCCTTCAGAATGGAGGCTACATCTCAGCTGCTGGAGAAGTTGTAAGTTCCACATCAAATACAATCTAGGTTGTATTTAATCATGTCTTTTAACTTTGAAGACGTGGTTTGATAATTGTATAACAGTACCTTAAAAAAGAGGTGGGAGGTGCAAATTTGTTTCTGATCTCAGTAAGTGATAACAAAGCAGTAGGCTTACACAAAAGTGCATGTCTTTCCAGTTGTTTCAGATCTTGTTGAATTTGGACCAACATTCTGTAGAAATTTCAACATGCTGTCTTCACACACAATGCTGCCATTGTCGGTTGATGACCACTCCGATATGTGACATTTTCTTTTAGAAAGTCTCATTTTTCAACCCCAGTACTTCAGAATATCTTCCTACTGTACATAATACACATTGTCAGATAAAAGTTCAAGTGTTCTCTTCAATCTTCAATTGATGAAAGTACATTTTTGGCACGTATGCTTAATTTCAACAGTATGAAGAGTATTTAGCTATTGTGAGAGGAAAAAAAAAAAGGTGGTGGCTTCTTATTATTTACTTATCAAGTACATATAATGCTACAAAATAAAGTACACACTTCAAACAATGTATGACCGAACAAGAGAGTTGTTCGCCCATAACTACACTACTCATCAGATGCTTGGAAACCAACATCCATTAATGGTGTCAAGAATCCACACTTCAATGTCTTCTTTGTTCCAAATGGGTACAGGGGGTGTCAAAACGAGAAACTCAAGAATATGAAGCAACACTGACTTTAATACTCCTCGTCATCACTTGCATTGGTAGAATTCCTTTTGTAATCTTGAAGAAACATGTCTTCTTCAGTTTTGCCTACTTGTAGTTGTTTGCTTTGTCTGTTGTTGAATTGCTTCAGAGATGGTCTCATCCAAACTCTGATCCGCACTCTTTGAAGTTTGTATGTTACATGTTCAGTTTAAAAGATTACGTAAAACGATCTCTCATTACTACTTCACATGTATTGAAATTTCAATACATACACAAATTCTAAAATAAGATTGGTCTAGAATTTATATAGAGAGGATATCTAAATATTGTACTGTTGTTTTATATTTGGTTTATCTAATGAGTTGATATAGTGCATATATTACCGTATAGCCATTTTTAAAAAAAAAAAGAAATTACACAAATGTATTACTGTATATCCATTTATTTTTTTTTTACGACATTACACAAATGAATGGGTGATAAATACCACATATATGAGACAAAAATCTGAATCCAATATTTTCAATATCCAATGTCTTGTATTCGGGACTCAGCTTAGGGTGCTGTTGAAGTCATATTTTCATGCTAGGTCTATGATTCGTGTTTGGAATCACAAAGAGTGCACTGTAAAACAACTCTCTGCCAGCTTTTTTGAGCTTTTTACAAAATTGCTTTGTATAACCTTTTCCACTCTGATTGATTCCCTGTCACAGGGAGAATCATAGGGTTAATAAAAAAGAATTCGATAATTCCAAATTTTGTATTGGAGAAAAGGACCGCCCATTTTTCAGTAGTGTTCTTTATCTTTCAAGAAATGAATACTTTTAAAAAATGCCACACACACTGTATGAAACAGTTACATTAATAGTGTGGTTTACAGGCTAAAGAAAGTTGGTGTCACATGATCAGATTGAGATGGACTGAGCTAAAGATGTGCACACACTACACCTATACATTGTCTTTTGGCTGGATGTTGTTTTTTTTTTCCAGACCAGTTGGAGTGACATAAATCCTGAAATCAAAGATGATGTATGTCTGACTATCTGTGATGAAGTGTGCTAAATTATCAGTATTGACAAAATTATCACAGAATTTCCCATGAAAGGCTGGGTAAAGGTGCTACCCACAGTTAACTTTAATGAGATTGGAGAAGGAAGCAGATTTAGAACAGTTGGCCCGCAATCTAATTTGACAGATACAACTGGAATAGGGTGTGCGCATTGCACGATTTGATGACGGGGACACATTCTGTAATATGATCCATTGGGACTCCTGGTTACATGAAATGATGCGTCTAATCAAGTTACGCCAGAAATTAATCTTCAATAAAAAAGTAATTCTCCACAATCGGATGAGTGATGAGGGCCTTAAAGGAGTTCATTACCACATTTAAGTACATTAAAATTGTGCAAAAGAGGCATTTTGGTTTTCCAATCAGAATTATTACACACATAACAAAGACAAGACAATTAGCCAACACTTCAGGATGGGAAAATCACTCACGGTGTGCCCTGTGATTTAGGGGGGATGAGAGAGACATACAGCAAAATTAAAACTCAATATTACAAGTCTATAGGTTTGTCCGCAAACAAATACTGCTGCTTTGGGTATCTAATCATGGTACCCATCTGAATTTCGGTTGCTTAATGCCATAGAAAAATGCAGGAAATTGTGTCAGATAGGAGAAATAGGGGAAAACTGAGATGATGCAAGAAGATATGCACTTGATTCCATATTCTTTCATTTCACAGATTTGTCAGAATCCTTATCAATTAATACTGTAAAGGCACATTTTTGTTTGCAGTAGTTATTTTCACTAAGTCTGTGGTCACATAGAATCTGTGTAATTTCATACCAGCAGACTTAAACTATGTAAAACTAATTCATATGCAACTCTGCAAAATTTTAAACCAGCAGACCAAACCAAAAATCTGTGAAATTATGACTCCATGGAATTAAATATGTCTATAGTATTGTGTTTATTTATGAGCAACTTCAAGTAACATATTTATTTATCACAGATTTATATAGGTTTTTAGTCCATCACTTAAATTATGGTTTCGCCAGGTTAAGTACCCCCACATGGAAAAATAATGTGCAGTATTTCATGCCCTTTCTGGAAACATGCAAACACTTCTGTGCTTCTTTGAACAATTCCATTATGTATAGAGATATGCATAGAGAAACATATTAGAAACAAGATCAAAAGATCAATGTCAGATAAAAATTTAATGGGGGGGGGGGGGGATGCTAAAAACTCCCCAAAGTTTCTGTTGTCCAATATCGAATACAGAACTTTTTATTGTTTTGTTTTAGTCTACATTTAAAGTGATGTTTAGAGATTACTTGTGAATAAACAGTAGAAAATGAGTATAGTATGTTATTAGTTCTCGATTATCAATTTACTTTCATCATTATTTATAGGTAAGGGAGGGGGTGGGGTGAGGGTGGGGGGTCTTGTTGAAAACTACCAGTATGTGAATTTAATTTTATGTCAGACATTGAACTTTTGATCTTGCACTTTATGGGTTTTTTTTCATCTTAGATAATGCATTCCAAATTAAATTGTCTTTCCAAATGATTATTTACCATACAAGATTTTTTCTGTTGATAAACTAGATAAGACTGTGAAAACATAATAAGTGAAAACATTAAAAAGCAGACATGTTTCATACTTCAATGAAAATGATACAGAGTAGGTTAATATTAATCTGGGTGATATATTATATCAAACAAACATTATCACACGTGTGATGTCATTCCCAAATTTAAGTGAGATTTCTGTAAATATTACAGATTATGATGTTAAACCTTGTTTCCACCTTGACAGTATCTATTTTAGTCAATTGCTGTTATATAATGACGGGTACTAATATTGAATCTCCTACAACAAAATGTAAATTTTTGTGTGATATATGGACTGACAGTCACATATTTTTGCTTTATATTCTGAATAAATAATTTATTTAAGTTTATAAAACCTGAAAGAATATGATGTCGTCATGGCCTTAAAATATACACAGAATCCAAAGCTATATGTGCCCTCCTCTCCCCAGTAATTTTTGTTGTGAAATACTATTTTTGATATTTATTTACATGAAAAAAAAATTGCTTCTGAGGATCTCCAAAGCCCTAATAAATGAATGAATGAATGTGCATATCTCTAATGTCTAATGAATGTGTCTGCTGATTTCAAGGCATTCCATTAAAACGTGCTGACAGGCGTAATGCAACATTTATGTAAATGTTGTTTGTGTTCTTTTACAAATGAGTGTTGCATGTAATTTTATTTTATCTAAAAAAGAAATGGCTCAGCATGTATGTGGTACTACAAGCCACTAGCACTCACATTGCATGGCTGTGTCATACTGTCAAAAAACTACTAGTTTTAAAAAATCATTATCAAGAGGATGAGGAATTCGGAATTGTAAGTGTCTCCTTTTACTCTATAACTGAGGTTGATAGAAGCCACCATTACCAGTTTGAAAAAATGGTACATTTTCCCCAAAGTTGTGTGTGATTTTCCCATTTGTAAAACTATCAAAATTAATTTCAGAATAATTTAAAAACTTACTCATTGCTAAATTAATTAATAATCAATATTAACTCCCAATCTTTAACATATGACACTACTTTTCCCAATTCCATGAATGGCCCTAGTTGCAGATTATTGAGTGAGAGTGCATTAAATAATATGTACAGAACTCTGAGAAAAGTTTTAAACTATAATGCAGCTTATCGGACTCTTCATTAATCTGAGGGATTTCTGACAACAAGTGTCTTCAAGAAGGTGCCACTGCACCGTTCACAAATTCAAAATAGATATGTGTTATCATAATCATATTAATTATACCTCAAAAACTTCAGAAATTTTTTCTTAAAAAACTCGCACTTTTCAGATTATATGATAAATGTAAAATTTCATCAGAGGAATTAAATGCATAACATGTGCACACCTGCATATATATTAGCTGTATGTGCAAGCTACGGCTGTATATGTAAGCTATGTAGCTGTATGTGCAAGCTACGGCTGTATATGTAAGCTATGTAGCTGTATGTGTAAGCTATGTAGCTGTATGTGCAAGCTACGGCTGTATATGTAAGCTATGTAGCTGTATGTGTAAGCTATGTAGTTGTATGTGTGAGCTATGTAGCTGTATGTGTAAGCTATGTAGCTGTATATGTAAGCTATGTAGCAGTATGTGCAAGCTATGTAGCTGTGAGTCTTTACGTACATCAGTTGGGTTATGCAAATTTGAAAAATGCAAGAAATGGATATATCCATGTATGCAACTTTGTTCCCTTTATGTCTTATACCCATTCAATAATATTGACAACAGTTTGCATATTTCATGTTCTTTTGCACGACTAGCTCACCAGGACGAATTTCTAGAGAGCAATTATCTTGACCTCAGTGTTGGCATCACACTTTAAAAAAGGAAAAACTTTCACCTTGAACCTTTTGATATTTCTCGTATAGATTCCTCATAACCAGGCATTTCATTTGGTATCAAGACTTATGACTTAGTACCTTGGACTTTGACCTACTTTTTCAAAACTTTAACCTTGGTTTTGTCTTTTGAGCCAAATGAGGAAGGGGTACAATATAGACATGCTTGTTCAGGTGAGCTATGTTGTCAACTGACAACTATTGTTTTAACCTTTGCTAGAATAGGACAGAAACCTGTCAAAATAATGGCTGACCCTGGAAGAGCCTGATGTCATTGTGTATTTGTTGTCAGTTCTTGTTATACTATACATAGTGCAGTAGAGGACTAAATTAGCTACAAACCATTAACAAATTTAATTTTTAGGTCATGTGGGCTAAAAGGCTCTAATATGTCAAAACAGTATGCAAGGATGGCACTTCATGCAGTGTTGATTCAGATTTGTTATATTTTAAAGGGGACTCATAATTTTTATATGCCCACATAAAATGTGGCCATATTATGCTGTCATCTGTCTGTCCGTCCATGTCCCATTGTCTTCGCCTCCTTGGGGATATTTTAATGAAACTTAGTACAAGGAAAGATCACAATGTGTAGATCTGCATATTACAAGGGAAATGCTGTCCATATTTTTTAAAAGAGTTATGGCCCTTTGACTTTTTTTTCCTATGCAAAATACTTTACCTTTGTAACTCCTAAATCCTTTGGTGGATTTTAATGAAACTTGGTACAAAGAAAGATCACAATGTGTAGTTGTGCATACTACAAGGGGAATACTGTCTCTAAATTTTTGAAGGAATTATGGCCCTTGGATTTAGTTTTTTCTAAGAAAAATACCATCTCTTTGCAACTCCTCCAAAACCCCTGGGAACATTTTAATGAAACTTATTACAATAAAAGATCACAGTGTGTAGGTGTGCATATTACCAGTATTTATTGACCGTGCCACATTTTTCCATGCAATGGACTTGTTCAAGTCTCTGTGTCAATAATGTATGCAGGCATATCATGTACGGGTTTAGTGTGCTTTATTTTTAGGAGTTGAAAAAAGTCCAGGGACTCATAGTCAAACAATAATTTGTATTTTGAGGAATCAGATCTTGTGCACTTTAATGATTTTGTAATCAAATTTGAATTTAAGTCCTAAATTATAAGAGGTGCAGAGAAACGCCTTGCAATCAGGGCTGGCAATATCTCCCTAAAATGGGTCCAATAAAAGAAAATAAATAAAATTTCCCATTTGATAGTCTAGAAATTCTCAGGTTTCCCATATGATCAATTATTAAAATGCAAGTAAATTTAGAAATTTCTAAATTACACTTCTTGTATTGGGGGTGGATGGGTTGTATTGAATGAATGTAATGGAATGAGAGGCTGTCTAATGCCCTATTTACACGGATGCGCATCGAATTAATCCAAATTAAATTACGTTCACCCAGAGGTAATGTGAAGTAACTAATGCACATTAAATGTATTCATTTCTAAATTAACAGGTGTGCAAAATAAATAAGAAAATGAACAAAATAAAATTATTTCTATATAGATATTTTAATTAATGTGTTTCGTACATATATGTTTGTACATGTTTTTAATGATTTATATCATTTTAACATAGTATAACATAAATATCTATAGCTAACCATGGATATGATGCATGTTACCCAAATTTGCCATTATGCATATATCAACATTTAATTCGCATTAGCTTTGCTTTGCTTTCACATGGAGCTAATGCAAAGTAAATCTGATACCCCACATTAAAATGCAACATAAATTTTGATTCAGAGTAAATTAATGTGCATTAAAACTTCCTTGTAAATGTAGTTCAGATTTAAAGTGCATTAACTTACATTTAATGCAAATTAATACGTTTTTGTGCATTGGACTTTCATTGTAAAAAGAACTCTTTTGCTGAAAGAAAAACTTGAGTGATTGTACATAAATTAATAAATTTTCAATCTGAACAAAAAACTCTCAATGAATTTTCATATCTAAAGGGATTAGGACTCTGTCCCAAAAACTGTTGTAGGCAATACAATTCTTCACTATTCTCCTTGCCTAACTGTAGTATGACCTTTCGACCCTGTGAATGTCTTTTGTGCCCCTCTCTGTTGGGGTGTCTGACTTTTGGGCTGTTATTGAACAGGGCAGTCCACCCTCCCATTGTCTTGGTGACAGAGCCCCTTTGTATGGAGCGTTGTACAGTTTACAAGCTCTGACTGGCAAGTCAATGCTCAGCCTCTTTGTGTAATGAAATTTGTTCTGGATTAAATAAAAAATGTCAGATTTAAGAAGTTAATAAATAGAAAGGGAACTGAGTTATAAAAAAAATGATAAAAATGCAGCATTATTAGCCTTTTGAATTTGGTAAATTCAACTCTTTATCTTTTGACAGAAAGCTGCCAGAAATGTTAGCTCAGAGCATTGCCCAAAGTAAATGAAACATTCTTTTTTAATTACAACCTGTTAAACTTTGGCAGCAAAAATACACAATTATATAGGACAGTAATTATGCTTGCTTTCTTGCTAGATAATCCAGTTTTTCTGGTTATCAGCATAATAAAGAAATATGTGTACGTAGCAAGGAGAAAAAATGGATTTTTTTCTTCTGGAATGAAAGAAAAATAAGTAGATACAGCATTCTTTTCATGGGAGGTTGCATTAACTTTGCTCTCCTTTTTTCAGAAACAAAAAAGTCAAGAGTTTAATATATTTAAAATTCTGCATGTCATGTGCGTCTTCAAATTATTCTACCTGCGACGATAACTCCAGGAAGGCATACAGTGGGTTGGCTGCCCAGCGGCCATTCTTGTTATCGATCTGCCAATTGTGAATATTTTAATTCATACAGGACTTTTTTTATTCTGATTTTCAAATCACCTAGATTTATTAGAGTCGGGAAGTGAAAACAAATTCAAGCAAACAAATCTAAATATGTGTATTTGTATGTGTAAAATTGTCATGAATAGATTATGAATATTTGAGTCATTTGCCAACAATTCAAATAAAAAAAAGCATATGAAATGAATAAATACAAGGGTTTTTATTTGATGGATTGGTGTGTATACAGACTTTGTTGACAAAGCACACAGCATTGTTGAGGGTTCCTTAATCTGTGTGCTTACGGCCTCAGCACGTGTCAGTGACAAAGAAATAGACCATAGCCAATTTCAACAGAGTAAAATAACGTCATTGTCACATATCCTGTTAGAGTATTTTGATGCAAGACAGGGTATTATCACCAGAGATGGGGGGAGTTTTGACAGGGTTTAATTGCCCTTCTGTATGGAAGACTTCATTACTCTTTAATTACCAAGACCATATGAAAAGGATTTCATTGAAACTTTTGTGGTAGGCTAAAATCTATATAAACTGAAGAGAATGGTGTTTTGCTCCAAAAACATTTCTGTATTCACCATTACATGAAAGAACCTCAAGTACCCCAAATTATGGATTTTTACCTTCACAATGGAACATTGGAGTTCATCATATTTTAGAAAGGTTTGACAGTATTGCAAACTGTTAGTGCAATATATAGCCAACCCTATTTGATATAGTAGTAGATGGTCTTTCCATTTCTAACACAAAAGGATGGGGGGAAAAATGAAATTGTTTGGATGTCATGAAGAGATCAGTTGATGTTGGCTAGCGTTACATCAGCTCTATATATTACAACAGTAAAAATCTGACAAAAAAACAAAGTTAATCCTCGAAATACTCTCTATGAGAAACTCGGCTCCAGTATCATAATGCAGTAATCAAACGGTTTCAAAATGTGTGAAGCATGCCAGTAGACTGGGTGTATTCATTATCTTTTGGCATCATATGACTGTCTGAATACATTGGAAGAAAGTGAAATGATATTGTAAAATTATTTTTGGAATAGATGGATACATACAGATGTCTAATTATGTAACTTGATGTCATGAGGATGGAATAGTTAATCTGCAAGAAAGACGTATGGTGGATTCTAGCATTGTAATGAATGTTTGTGAGGTGGGGTGGGGGTGGGAGGTTGGGGCTAAACAACATAGTTGGAGAGAGTAAGATTAACTTTTCTGGATTGTATTGGTCAATATGACCTTTGACCCAGAATATCCTTTAAGGTCAAGGCAAATCCTCTGAAATCTGATCAACCTAAAATTCCAAACAAATTGGTGTCCCAATACCTATTCTTAATCATGGTGAACATATTTTTCATTTCCTCCAAAGAATGTGTTATGTAGTCTATAAAAAAAACCTTGTGAAATGTTTTTACGGTAGTGAAAGGTTTAAATAATGCTTCAAGAATGGAATGAAATTGTAAGAGGAAACAAAGAAGTTTTTTTTATTATTTCATGAATAAAATTCAATGCATTTTTTTTTAAACAAACAGACAAACTCTCAAAAATAAATTAGAATTGATCTAGTCAGGGGAACATCATCATGCTGGAACAACAGATTTGGTTAAGACTATTTACGTCATATAAACCTTCAAGTTATTTAAAGAAACTGAAGAGCACTGTCAAGCTGCACATGATATATAAATTGAATTGATGATTGAAGATAAAAACTTACACATTTATTGTAAAGATTCAGTGGACACAGTGCATAGAATTGAAATGACATGAATTGAGCACTGTCTTGGATAATAATGAGGCCTCCCATGTCTGCACCCTGTTCAGTAGTGGGCTGTTTATGTGATGTTTATGAAAACACAACTCCATAACCCTGCTCTTGCTTCAGTCAAATGTAATTTGTTTGTGATGTGTCTAGCAGCTGTGTGTTACACCAGTTGATATCTCAGCATGCAGGGGATCTGCCATGCTTCAAGGGTCAGGGGTCGCTGACATTGGAGAGCTCTTCAGTGTTGGAGACTAGATTGGTAGTAGTAGTTATATATGCAAAGAAACATGTGTTTTTAATTTAATGGCCACTTTAAAAATTCTGGTTTTATCCTTTGATGATATTTTGTTTTCTGGGGTTTTTATCTGTTACTCTGGGAATATGTTCTATCACTTGTCTTGTATTTCTTTGAAGAGCCAGTTTTTCATGAGCAAGCCTTGAATTCAAACTTTTTGAGTTTTATATGTTCTAGTATCGCAGAAAAACAACACTGTCTCTTTCTACGTACTTGATTGCTACTGGTTGATATCAGTGGGTATTTTCTGGCATTGGGTTTGGATTGTAAGAATTGCAGATGTGCATTGGTAACCAGCAGTAGGCATGAGACGCGTGGTGGTGCAGGATTGACTCATCCACGCGGTTCATTTTTGTTGTGATGTGTAAGGTATGCTGATAATAGCTCAACAATAAATATCGTACAGAATCACGATTTCCTAAGAATTCTGTGTATGCATATAGATCATTTCACCACAATTGTTTTGGCACCTTGATGAAGAAGGCCATAAACAAATGCACAACAGCAGTTAATACACTTGTTTTAATTAACTGTGCAATCCACATTTTATATTTATCTTTCATAGCATGTCAGTTTTTTGTTTTGTTTTTTTTATTGGTAGTTGGTGACTAAGAGACAGTGCCAGATTTGATGGTGATACATGATAGATAAGCTTTTTTTGTTTACTTAATGAATGGGGTGTGGTAGTTATTTCTTACATAACACAAGATTTTCTCCCATCAATGAATGGATAGAAACACAGTACCCCCTGCAGTAACAATCTGCTTGGGGTACTTTGCAAGTTGACCCAGATATGTAAGGAGAGATAACTCTGTCTTCAGTCTGTGAGCTGTTTGTCATCACAGTCATCTATCATAATGCATTACATATCAGCAGTATGAGACTAGCTATCATAGCCCTCATCTTGTTAACAAGAGAAACCATTTATCACAAAATAATATTGACTCTGGAGTCTCAAAGTTTATGCATGTCTGCTATTATTAGTCCTTAAGTAAGAAATGTAGGGACAGGACAGCAGATTAATTTTTTTGCTAGGTTTAATTTCATGATATAATGTTCGATATAACCAAGAACACTGTGTTGAAGTTCGCTCATATAATGATACCAAGTACATATATGTAGCATGCCGGTTTTCGGCTCCACCAGGGGGTGCATGCCATGGAGGTAAAATGTCTTTCCCAAATGGCCCTGTATTGTTTATGAACCCAGAGAGTTGTTAGAAAGTGCTTGAAATGCAAGTGACTTTGACAGAGCAGAAAACATAAATCTTGCTGCACACATATAGAAAGGATCACAAATGTTTAAAAAGTCACCGAGTCTGGATGAAGCCTGTTTATTGGCTGACACAAGCCAGATGCCATGACGACAGAAGGAAACTGTAGATTTGTTAGAGAGGTCCAGAGAGTTGTGACTTTTCCCATGGTGATCACTTTCAGCTACTGTTTTGTGTTGATGTTGTGCGGATGCTGATTTTTGCGATAATTTTTTTTTTTTGTATACATGGTGTCACTTCCATATGGTAGATTGGAAGTGATGAGGCGGGAGAATTTTATCACCTTATCACATGGTTCTTGTGTTGTTTGAGGTCAGCATCACCTGACATTGGTCAAACTTTTGGTCATCTCAGGCACCACCCCCTGGTCAGTGGCTATCCTCAATATAACCCAGACCTGTTGTAGACATCGGGTGAAATCATTTTCTGGGCTTGTATTGTCAGTGTACACGATTACAGCTGTAAAAAAAAAGGTCCAAATGATTTCAAATTCTGATGGTCAAGTAACTGTGATAGTCATACAGTTTCTTGGTTTTTAAGATAATACATACATTAAAAATATACATATACTCTTTAAATAAATATACTTGTATAATGGAATCAGTATCATACATGGATGTAAATGTTGAAAGATGTTGTCTGGAATGGCGTGTGCTTATCCTGTACAGAAGGAAATGCTGAAAACATAAAGTCTCAATTTCAAGGACATTAAATTTACAGGTACAATATGGGTCTAATAGAAACCAAAAGAAGTCTGGAACTGGCCGACAAAGTAAACGCCACCTCCTTCTGTAGGTAAGACCAAAGAGGGATAACTCCGGTGTTCCATTCTCTTTATAATGTATTTTCTCAATAATATCCTATTTTAAAGCATTGTTAGCTGTGGTTTTGGTGTTGGTAATTTTTGTTGGAAAAATGTCATTTACTGTTTCAATAACAGGAAAAAATATATATAAAACTTGTGTGTTAGGAAACCTATTCAGAGGCTCTGAATGAAGCAAAATTACACTATTGTCTTCCCGTACAAAAAATTTCTGTACAATGCTATATATTCAATAGAACTGAAATCTTTATTTTCATAAAATCAAATTTTTTTTTTCATGGTTTAAAATTACACACAAAACTATCATAATAGCACATTTTTACATCAAGAAAATAAAATTTTCAGATTTAGAGCTTTTCGTTAATCTGTGATTTAATTTTTTTTTCAGGAGAAGGTTACCTGTGTTGATGGTGAAAAGCCATATGGCACAAACTCTAAAGGCAGCTACAACATTTATTGAACAGGGGCGTATCCTTTAATTAATTCAGTGTGTGATCAAAAGAGTATTGGATCCAGAATGTAATTTATAGCTTATATTTTTAGATATAATTTGTTCTAGATCCAGTATAGCACATGTAGCTTCCTGTTTGGTTATTTATGTCCTTAGTGATCTGTAGACATTAGAGTTGGGCCAGAAGTTGTCAAGGATCCAGCATTTTTAGTTACAAGGTGAGAAATCTCCCTGTTAAAACACTAGGAGGAATGGTCTTTAATGAACCTCATGAAGCCTACAGCTCCCAAGTATTTCTAACATTTCTCAAAGACATTTTTTTCGTTTTTTAGAAACATGGAGGACTTTGTTACGTGGACAGATACCTCAGCAATTAGGAAACATGTTATGGACTACAATGAAATGGTATATATGGCAAAAGGATTATAATATAGATAAGATTTGAAAGAAAAATGTTCACAAAAATCAGCATTGTAGTAGAATTGAGAAATGTCACTTTTGATGAGTATTCCAAATAACTTCAAATCTGAGGGACTGTATTGGAAATTATCTCTTATGTAGACTTGCACCAGACCCTGTGTTAGGTTGATTTAAAGAATGTGTACTGACTGCTCTGTGTGATAGTTTAATTGTTCTAAAACATAGATTATCACATTATAAAAAGTATGGAAGAGAGCCGATACATGGAGTTAAAAATTAGCATAGCGATCTGATTAAGTCTGTCTGTTATGAAAGCAGAATGTGTGAGGTTTACTTAGACTAAAAAGGTTGTTATTGTACGTTGTCCTGTATATGGTAATGAGTTTTCTGTACTGGTAATTCACAAGACAAATCACCGGCCTCTATGTTGAGATCTTCACATCCTCGCGTTATTATAATTGTGTGACAATCTCAGAAAATTAATGCCTCATTGAGGTAATTATCAATGGATCAGCTGTTTCTCGGTGTTATTTTGTGTTTATATATATCTATATGTTATTCATTTATTTTACAGAGAGACGATTTTGATCTGATGAGTTGATCCCTGAATGATTTGTTCCTAATTGTACAGTTGTTTGTAAATAAATGTCATTTGTTACACAAGTCTTCCTGATTTATCTGTACAGTACAGGAGAACGACTGATGTCAGGATTCCTTTTGGGATAGGGTAAATATAGGTTCCGTAACCAATGGGAGTAAGTCACTTTGTATTTCTTCAGGAACTTCAAAAACTTGAAATTCTTACTTTTTTTTAATTTTCAAGGTTTGCTTCATGTCTTTTGAAACTTTAAAGAATTAAGAATGAAAGTGAGAACACAAGTTACTACATGTAATGAGCACATTGTGGGACTTCTGTTTTCCTGGTGTGTGTGTGTTTTTTTGTTTGTTTGGTTTTTTTTTAAAACATCTTTCCTTTAGCTAATTCAACACAATTGGAATATATACATTAACATTCAATAGACACTCAAGAGGTCCAGATGATCTGTTGAAACGAAGTACATATACACAAGAAAAAGTTCAAAGATTGAAAAATTAACGAGATTGATTACATGTCTGGACCTACATCACCATTATATATTTATTTACCTATTGTTCAGCATTGTCGGATGAAGACATCTCATATTAAAGCACACAAAGTATATCTCTTCAGATGTAGACATCTCATATAAAAGCACACAAAGTATGTCTCTTCAGATGTAGACATCTCATATAAAAGCACACAAAGTATGTCTCTTCAGATGTAGATATCTCAGATAAAAGCACACAAAGTATATCCACTCTAAATTCCACATTTCATAAAAAAAACAAACTGAATATGACAAAGAAACAGTTTAATGGCATATGTCGCAAAAAAATGGCGAAGTTGAACATGCTGAAAAACACAGTAAAAATTTGTCAACTTTTACCATAATAGGATATGCATATCTTTAATATGTATATTATATAAACACTGTGCAAAGTTTAAATAATGATCATGAGGAAACTGAGTTACAGAGTACACAACACATGCGCTGCCTATAGCATAAAGTGCAAAAAAGAAGCGAAGTGGAACTCAGTAAAATTCGAAATAAAACTTTGCTTATAATAGGAGGTGTACATCTTAAACATGTATACAAAGTTTGAATAATATTGGTTGGATATTTTTTGAGTCACAGATTACACAATGTATGCACCCATAAGCGTGATGGGCGGAGTGGAGCGGCTACAAGACCTGCTGTGATGCAGGTAATAACAACCAATCCAAATCGATTAAATAACAGAACCAACTGCGAAAGAGTGATGTAATAAAGTTGATAAGAAAAAGGATAGGATCCAACTTAAATGAGAAAATACAAGTGGACATCATGAAAACGATCAGAGAGGTGGTATGTGCTGACTCCGCTAAAATGGACGCTCCACGTGTATAACACAGAAGATTATATCACTTGGGTTAAAATTTATTATTAAAAACAAGGTATTATTTTATCTCGGAATAATTATATGTTTCGGAATTTAACTAATTGATGTGTATAAATGTAAAAGGCACCCGTAGATCGTAGAAAACTGTTTTCATGTTGAGAAATGTTGTAGAAACCCCTTTTCTAAACTATGAAGAAATAAACAATAAATTTATTTCTTTTTTTTTTTTCAATTAGTTAAATTCCGAAACATATAATAATTCCGAGATAAAATAATACCTTGTTTAAAATAAAACTCTTCAACAGTCATTTCGAACCCAAGCGATATAATTGCCAGTAGTGTAATGCAATGTCTTGGGGGTGTATATATATATATATATATATATATATATATATATATATATATACACACACACACACACACACACACAAAATAAATGATGCAGATGGTTACAAGAAACGAAGCAGCAAGACAAAATTAGTTAAGTTGTGAGGTATCCATTTGTACCGATAATGGAAGAATACATTATGAAGACAATATTTGATAATATTTCAGGAACAAATGTAGATATTATAAATCTAAGGGATGTATCCTTGATAAATATATTTTACATGTTGTATGTTATTGTAAATATGTCGTGTAATCGTACATTGTATACTGATGGATATTTTACAATATTGATATCGGGATATCGTATGATCGTATTTTGTTATACGACCTGCTTGAGAATTTTTCACTCATATGGAGACGTCACCATTAACTGTGAAGGGCTGCAAAATTTAGGCCTATGCTCGGCGCTTACGGCTGATGAGCAGGGAGAGATCTTATCGTGCCACACCTACTGTGACACGGGGCCTCGGATTTTGCGGTCTCATCCGAAGGACCGCTCCATTCAGTTGCCTCTTGCGACAAGCAAGAGGTACTAAGGATCTATTTTAACCCGGATCCCCACGGGGCATATCGGGATATAACACCGCTTAAATGTGAATGACTTCATCAGTGGTATCATATGTAAGATGAATACAGATTAAATGTATTAATCATAATATCTTAGCCTATAAACCACATGCGATAGCTAATGCTTTTTTTTATGTTGTATTTTTTCCATTTTTTATTGTTATTTTTACCACATATTCTAACCACATCATGTTCAAAAAAGAAAAATTGCATACTTGTACTGTAATGTAATATACATGTGATTTGACAAAGGACAAAAGTATGAAAAGGCAAGCTAGAGAATAAAACTGATTTATGAACAATCCATTAAACTGCAGATACGGCCGATATTCCTACAAATAGCCAATTTAGCAAAAAGCAATTTATGGAAGCGGACATCCAAATGATTTCAGTATCTTCCGCTGACTGGCCCCGTATCGTCTCTTTGTGCGCGAGAGCTCAGTTTGAAACTAATAAGGCAATCACTATTATCACGTTCAGCGACAAGCACCCTAATCTAGTAGCGACTACACACTGAGACAGCCCCTGCTGAAATTGAAAAAAAAAGATGGATGTGTTGAAAATATGGATGTTCTTCTTATTCAATGTCTGGCAAGTAATTTTTATGTTTTGATTAAAAGTAGAAAAAATAAATTACATTTTAATGAATTTAGTATAATATTGTTCATTGATTAAGGAGCACATTAAGAAGGATTATTACATCTGGAAGGCGTTTGTTGGTTTTGTTTATCCATCAAATGTTTGATTTGCAAGATCAAGATCTCACGGAGAATTGAATATTCCGTGCATTTGTAATTCATTATCTTTAATTTGGTAATTATCTCGAGTAGACAATCTCTTACTTTAATTTGTTGATCCAGGATATCGAATTGTTAAAATTCATCAGCTCGGATTAGTAATTCGAAACCTACAGAGGTAAGTGATTATCTCGGATTACTAATTCGAATCAGTGACTTATTGTCTCTGATTAGTACGTGTAATTCTTTACTTCGATTTTGTAATGTGTAATCCATGATTCGTCTCTGACGATAAGGAACTAGCCACCCGAAGGACGAACTGCCGATTTGCCAGTTGGAAATCCTTCAGTTCCTCTGATGGTTCCCTTGTTGGCAAAAAAGAACAATGTTTGATTAACATTTACGTGTCGTTCGGACAGATTATTAAAATTTAGGCAATTTTATAATAATATGTTGATAAGTTTCAATATTATATGGCATTTTGTGGATCTGTAACGCAATATGTTTTATATTTTAAGAATTCTATTTAAACTAACCCTGTTAATGGCACCGATTAACAGGATTACAAAAACAATAAGCCTCTCTCTCTCTTTTTCTCTCTCTCTTTCTCTCTCTCTCTCTCTCTCTCTCGCCGACCAAACCTGTGAAGGTCGTCCTAACAGTTTCTAGAAGATAATACACACTTACTTTATTTCAAAGACGTAAAAGTATTGTACTAGGTATAACTATAGGGACACCTATAAAAGTTTTTCTAATACTTTCTTTCAAATTTTGAAAATAATGGTTTTGAGAGAGAATATTATTAAGGACATGTCCCATGAGGTCAGGTACCTAGGAGGAGTAAGCATTCCCTGTCGACAGGTGAGTTCTATACTTTGATCAAGTAAACGGAGTAATCCGTAGTCAAAATAAGTCTGCAAAGAATGGCCTCATTTTACCCAGTGACAGGTTGTATTGTTAAATAAAATCGTTGTAATGACCATAATATATTCGAAATGCTGACTTTAAACGAGACTATTGAAACCCCTGTAACGTCAACTTCTTTGTCAGTATAATAAAACTTCCTAGCTGTCACTAAACTAAGTTTTATTAACACTGATATTCAGTTTCTACACGGTGAAGTATACATAAGATTCATTCAAGGTATTTTGGTTGTTTATTACAAAGGATGTTCGTCTGACAGCTTTTCAGATGATCATACCGTTATGAAGAAGGTGACCATGTTATTAGACAACCTGCTGGAGAAATATGACAAGTCCGTGCGGCCAGGCTGTGGAGGTAATTATTTATCAGACTCTCATTCGTTCTTTCTCATAAACCAATAACTACATGGCATAGGGATCATTTCACGATAATTTATACAAACATTTTATTTGGTTCATGGCAGGGCGTGCATACAATACAATATATACAGTTTGTAAGTGTTATTTGGGAGGACAAACTATTGCATTAGTAACTCCTATAAATTTGCACCTTTACATTGTGTGATTGAAACAATTTTTTTTGAGTACTTGATAACATTTGCTCTATCTAAAAAAAAAAAATGACAAAAATTCATTCCTTTCATTTTATTTTTAAATTTCACTGTCTAAAAATAATTGGAATTCATGTCTATTCTCATAAATAACAGAAGACCAAGATCTAGAGTTATTAAATGTGTGCAACAGATCTATGGGAACTGCATTAAAATTATATAGATATCAACGGTACACGCGTGTGTTCCTTTGTGTGTTCTTAAGATAAATTCCACCATAGTCTGACTGAAACTGTTCTTATGGACCAATTTTCACCACAGAACGCTACCGGGTCACAAAGAATGCAAATATACCAATAAACTAGCTAGTTAGCCTCATTAATATTGACACATGTTGTGTGGATTCAAGTTTGGCACGTGTTATGGAGTCCAAATTTGTCGTGGAATTAGAGGAATATTAATCATGCTCTTATTTTCCAATCGTAACAATTCAAATGATATGTGTCAAACAATTCAAATGATACGTATTTGACGATTCAAATGATACGTATTAAACAATTCAAGTGATACGTATTAAACAGTTTTAATGATATGTATTAAACAATTCAAGTGATACGTATTAAACAATTCAAATGATATGTCTTTGACAAATGACCTGTTCACTTGCTGTTCTCTCCCTCACCCCCTCCCCGCCATTCTATAGGGTGTAATCTGTGATATTCACTCTGTTAAAGTAAATTAAGCACAACGAATTCAAGTAAATCTTCTGTGAGATACGGAAGAAAAAAGTGATTATGAATGACTGAACTCGTTATACACTTGACACAACATGATCATTGACAGCGGCATCAAATTATAAAGCCATGTCGGCATTCGCTGACGCCGATTTTCGAACTTTTGAAGAAAATCCTGATGATAGACAACGCCGTGAATCCTCTTGATTCCTTACCACATTTCTATCAGGCCCAATTCCATGGACAGCGTAATAATCACGCATTTATAACACTCGCATTAAAACCGAGTAAGAAATCAATCATTACTCTACACGTATGTACAAACTTCAGCAGAAGGTGGTATTTTTCTTGAAAGGATCACATTTTCTAAAATATTAAGATGACTTTAAATTTTCTATATTTACATTGGTCGATGACCGTAAAATTGATTCATTTACATAAATTTACAAGAAAATGTCGTACGTCCAATAACTTATGTTATCTGAAAAGGAGAAGCTGGACTCAACATCTCTCTTAAGTTATAGCTTACCAAGGGTGTCTGTCATTGGCTTCCGGTAGTTTGGAGTGGTGGTCTACGAGTTGACAAGAAACTTTGTAAATCATTCAAATAAACTACATCGTGTGATTTGATGCCATCAATGCATGTTTTACCGTATTTGCTATAGTAACTAGGAATTTTACTCTGGACATCATTAAAAACAAAAAGAACAATGAGTCAGATCTATTTATATGGGTGGGACAAGATTTAACACCATTTGTTACAACACATCACAGCAAAAGGTAGGATGCTTCCTTGCCGCCCGACAGCTTTCCGTTTGGTTGTTGTCAATATTTGGTGTGCACGGCGACTCGGAGAACCCTTAGAGCGATCTCATCAACTGAAGACCTCACGAAATCCAATCAATGGTACATCTTCTGGCGCTGATATGACGGTCTTTTTAATCAGGGGAATGACTATAAAGTTTGGACAAGGATGAAAGGTCTTCATTTGTTTGTCCGACTGTTTCATCATTTTTAGATAAAATTTTAAAACAATGTACTGTGTGTGATATGTCCTGGTCGAAATAATCAAATTATTCCGTAATTAGATATGGCTTGGGCAAAATAATCAATTTACATGTATTTAGTAACGATTAGGCATTTCTCCATGGCATCGAATGATGCACCAGGAAATGATGAATACTGGGTAAATTACACTGTAAAAAGGATCTATACCGAGGCTTTATGTATTATTTGTTGAGCTGGTTCTTGATACATTGATTTAATATCCCATTACAGGCGAACCACTGGTCATAAAAACCAACATGCTGGTGAGAAGCATAGGGCCTATCACAGAATCGGAGATGGTTTGTTCACATGGTCGGTGAAATTTTCTGTGTTTTATATGAATTTAGGACAGTCTCTCACTTTTTTCTAAACCTTTGCAGACGTACTTGCTTCAGTGCTATCTGCGACAGAGCTGGCACGACGAGCGCCTGAAATTTGACCTTCCCAACGTCACAGAGGTCACTCTGAGTAACACCTTCCTCAAGGACATCTGGAAGCCCAACACGTATTTTCTCAATGGCCGTTTGTCTGTCCAGCCAAACATCACGGTCCCAAATGTATTTGTTCGAATCCGAAAAGACGGCAGCATTTACATGTCACGGAGGCAAGACCTTCATGTAAAATTATTACTTTTCGCGGGGTTTTATTTTCGTGGTACGGAGAAATCCAACAAGCTATTTACCCCTCAAACCACGAAAAATTTATCCTACGAAAATAACTTCTTTTAATATAATTAGCTATTTCAGATATTGTAATAGTATGTGTTTTTATAGCAATTTAACCAGAAGATGATACATTACTAGTTCTGTAATAATAAGTATAGCTGTTACAGCCGTTCAAAAGTTATATATATATATATATATATATATATATATATATATATATATATAATTTACATGAATATTCCTTTTTAAAAAGCATTTCATTCTTTTTACATTGAACAGTGCTATTCTTCAGATTAACCATCAATGCCAAATGTCCGATGAATCTCCTGGACTATCCAATGGACTCTCCTGTTTGTCCACTGCTGTTAGGAGGCTGTAAGTACACACACATACAGTTATCAGAGTCACTCAAGTGTGACTTTAGGCATACCCATACCACAGTAACTGTGACCGATCAAAGGAAAAGGGAACTATATAAAGGCGACAACAGCCATTTCTGGCCGAAATTTCTCTGGAAGTATTTTTGTTGTGATGAAAAAATAGTTACTAACAAAAGTTTCCCATGTGTTTTATATCGTTTTAATATGATGTTACAACGTTGGTGATTCCTTAAGCATCCTTCGTTAAACATGTTCACTTTTTAAGGTCTTTCTTGAGTTATCCCTGTAATGAAAGTCTTTATTGGGCCGCATTCGTTGAGCCTTTTTCGCGTAGGTGTAATGTTCGTTGATCACTTATCTTGTTTTCGCGGATTAGAAAGAGCACTTGGTAAAATTAGCAATAAAGCACAACAGAGAAAGAATACACAAAGCTTCCTGCGAATTTATGTAACCATGAAACTGTATTCTTTTTTGCAAAACCAGGAAATTTAGTGCCCCACAAATATAAAGTCATAATATTTGATATAACCGTAACGTATTCTGATTGATTGATTAAATATTGTTTAACATCCCTCTCGAGAATCTTTCACTCATATGGAGACATCACCATTGCCCGTGAAGGGCTGCGAATTTAGGCCTATGCTTGGCGCTCATGGCCTTTGAGCAGAGAGGGATCTTTTATGTCCCACACCTGCTGTGACACGGGACCTCGGTTTTTGCGGTCTCATCCGAAGGACCGCCCCATTTAGTCGCCTCTTACGACAAGAAAGGGGTACTGAGGATCTATTCTAACAACCCGGACTCCCACGGGGAAACGTATTATGCCATGCGACCCATGGCGGTATTTACCAATACAATATATCTGGTTGCAGAGAGTTCGTTCAGTCTGACTAAAGCCAGCCTCTTCTACATGTAATTCACTTCGTTGTTGGGTTCGAAAAACTCTTGTAAGGGTCAATCTCTAAGTGACCTTAGAGTATGCAAATTCACAAGAAACAAATGACCAGTCAGATAACATGTATCAGAAAAATGTATTGAAAAGGCTAATGTAACGAACAGTGATCAATCTCATAACTCTTATAAGGAATACAGAATTAAGAGTTAGGGAAACTGAATATATCAGAGGTGGGATCAGGTGCCTAGGAGGAGTAAACATTCCCTGTCGACTGGTCACACCCGCCGTGAGCCCTATAATGGTCAGGTAGAAGAAGCGAAAATGAGCATTCTTAAGAGGAAGAAATGAATTAGTATGGGTTGGCGTTAGTTAGATTGAGAGTTCGCGTGTATGTGACGAAGTCCATTGGTTTAAATTCTTGAGGTTTGACAATTTTTAGTTATCGCATTCTAGAGTTGCAAAACGTTGTGAGCGTATTCTACCACGGTTATTGCATATATCAGAGGAATGCCGCGGTCATTATTCTGCGATATACATCGTACGTAATAACTGATTGTGAAAAAATTCATACACCTCTCACTTGCACTTCATGTTTTACTAATACATGTACTCAATAAAGTCGATACCTAAATTTTGCAGCCCTTCACCGGCAATGGTGATGTTTCCATTTGAATGACGAGCGGGACGTTAAACAATATATAATCATTAATCAATAAAGTCGATAACCGATAATTCAATTTTATAATCAATATATGTAACAAAACAAATTGTAAATGACTGAAGAATATTTGTCTTTCAATACAAATAATCTGCATTCCGAGATCGATACACATATAAACAAGCATGGCAATGCAAGGCAAGTTAACTCTCTTCCACGTACGTCCGTGTATTCAAAGCAGTTGATATAATCCGTCAACATCAAACTAAATACTCAAAATATTTGTCAAAATAGATCTAATTTTTTTTTTTTCAATTGGGTCCGACGATCCTTTCACTATCTTCATACTCTGATGCCAAGATATCAATTTGAAACCTATAAAATACGTATGGAGATTTTTAGACTGAAATTTAGTTTTATGGTAGAATGACAAAGGTTAAGGTCAAGAAGCTTAAAGTACTGATATACACACGTCACTAGCTTACGAGTTATCACTTTTGATGCAATATGGGCGATGGTTTATTGCCACTTTAGACATGTTAGATATAGGATGGGCAATCTTTCCATTTATAAAGGTGAATTACCACCTTAAATGTAGGATGGGCGGTCTGGACCATTTATTATGGAGAATTACCACTCTAGATGTAGGATGGGAAGTCTGGACCATTTATTAAGGAAGAATACCACTTTAGATATAGGATTGGCGATCTGGGCCATTTATTAAGGTGAATTACCACTTTAGGTTTAGGATGGATGGTCTGGGCCTTTTAGCAGTTTTGTTAGTTGTAAGTGATTAGTTTAGCGGTTTCCGGTTGATAAGGTATGATTTTGATATTTACTTTCAAAACATATGGTTCATCGACCACATTGATATTGATAAGTCACAGGTCAAGGTCACTGAGGTCAATTGCTCTCTGGTCGGTGTCTCCATTTTGGGTTTGTTTTGTCCGTTTTGAAGTTTTTTTTAAATACTTGTAGATGGCTACACAATGGAAGAAATCATTTACAGATGGCAAGCGCGCAACAAATCGGGAGTTGATATTTACGATGACGTCACCATGTCACAGTTTGATATTGATTCCATTTGGACAACGAATAATACCTACTCAAACGTGATTGGTATAATTCATCATCACCATCGTCACATCAACAACAACGAAATCAACCCACCATCACATCAACCACCACCATCAACAACTTCACCACTATCACTTTCATCAACTTCACCACTACTATCAACTTTATCATCAACATCTTCACCACCAGCACAATCAACTTCACCAACACCAACTTCACCATCAACTCTACCACCGTCAACAACTCCACAACCACTAGCATCAACATCACCACCATATCAACGCCACAACTACCATCAACATCACTACCACATCAACTTCACCGCCATCATCAACTCCACCACCATCAGCGCCGCCACCACTGTCATTTAACATCACTATTTGCATCCTTGTGTTATACATTTTTCCAGTTTAACAATTTATCACCTCTATTTGCAAACTTTCTCAATATATCGATGTAGGGACATTCTCGGGTCTAGAAGTGCATTTTCATCTGAAGCGGCATATTGGATTTTTCATGCTACAGGTATGGTGAAGTTAGAGTTGCTTCCCTTCGTACAGAACACTCAGTGTCTCCTATCGTTGTATGAATTTCTTTTCTCTTAGACATATATCCCCTGTACTTTGATCGTCTGTTTATCTTGGGTTTCATTTTGGATTAATCGAGACGCTGCGCCAGCACGAGTTCTTTTAGGTAGGTTAGAGACCAGCTACGGTATTGTGAGATACAGTGTAATTTTTTAAAGTGTCACTTGTACTGGTATAGGAGACACAAACTTGTATTTATGTTGTTTAAAACTCCAGGGGTAACGACCGTCTTGTCCACAGCGGCTGTGGGTCTGATTCAGAGAGACGGATTACCCAGGGTTCCATACGCCACTGCTCTCGACGTCTTCCTGAACGTCTGCATCTTTTACAATCTGGCTGCCATTGTCCAATACGCTGCCGTCAACTACTTCACTAAGATTCTTCCCAAGGAAGGTGGCACCTCAGACGACGAGGACGAATCGGTGAGTACAGTTGGATCCACTCAGTGACACCTTTTCTGATCTACTTTATATTAATATTGAGTGCAACAAATGCTTACTATTTGATCAAATGGTTGGTTGTATATTGTTTAACATCCTGCTCGAGAATTTTTCACTCATATGGAGATGTCACCATTGCCGGTGAAGGACTGCAAAATATAAGCATATGCTCGGCCTTTGAGAATGGAGGGATCTTTATCGTGTCACGCCTGCTGTGGCACGGGGTCTCATTCAGTCGTCTCTTACAATAAGCAAGGAGTACTGAGGATCTATTCTAATCCTGTTCCCCACGGAGATATTGATCAAATGAAATTCATTGTTATGTAATTCCGTATTTTGTTGACCAAAGCAAGTCGTTTTATTTTCCTAAATGTATATTGTATAATAGATTTGAGTAAAATTATATTATTTTCAGACAAATGACAAAGATCCTAGAGGAAATGGCGTCATGTCGTCAAGAGTACCAAGGAAAACGGGATGCCCATTGTTATTCTGTAAATGCTTTTTAGGCAACTTCCGGTTCCGGTATGATATGGTTGGATCCCCTGATATCGCGGCAGGAAACAGCGTCAGCAGTATTGACATTTTCTCCAGATACATATTTCCACTATCCTTCTGTCTTTTCCAAGCCTTTTACTGGGTCTGGTATCTTGGACTGAAACCATATTGAAATAACGCTTTTGACCTGTAGAAATGTTACATACCGACATCATTTGTTACATGCTAAGCGGTGTAGATATAACATTTATAGCTGGTAGTTACAGGTGATAATTTTGAATGGTATACAGAAAGTCTTTCAATTTATTACGTTACGCACAGTACAAATATCACCGACGATAACACTAAAACTACGTTTATTTGACGTGAAGAGCCGATAATAATGCAAAAATTAACACTGAAAATCTACGGAAAATCAGTATTTAAAACCGAAGAAAATTAAATATATAAGCAATTCACATTTTCCTTAGAATTCGAGGAAAACCAGGAATTAATTTGATTCTGTTTTTGTTTGTTTATATTTTGTTTAAGATATGCCGTTTGAAATAATTCTAGTATTATGATGCCACTTTGAAACGTCTGGAAGAATTTCCTAAAACACCATTTTTGGGCGAATGATGTTGCTACAGTAACATTTGTTATATCTTACAGACCATTTTCGCATATAGGAGTTCCGTCCACATATATGAACAAATAGATAAAATTCAGAATTGCATAAAAAACTTTTAATTTTTAATCTGGAATTTTACATGCGTATGCCAACGCTGAACGAAGATTGATTGATTATATATTGTTTAACGTCTCGCTCGATAATTATTCACTCATATGGAGACGTCACCATTGCCGGTGAAGGGCTGCAAAATTTAGGTCTATGCTTGGCGCAGGGATCTTTATCATGCCACACCTGCTGTGACATGGGATCTCGGTTTTTGCGGTCTCATTCGAAGGACCGCCCCCATTTAGTCGCCTCTTACGACAAGCAGGGGGTACTGAGGATCTATTCTAACAACCCGGATCCCCACAGGGCTGCTGAACGAAGAATATGGCTTGAAAAATGGATAACAACGGCCACACGCGCACGCATCAACACAAGTTACCGTCATAACCACCGGTCGCGGTAGCTCAGTGGTTAGAACGTTCGCTTCGTAACCGGGAGGTCGTGAGCTCGAGCCCCGCTCGTGACATGGTCGCGGCAAACCCTCGACATTAACATGGATAATGATTGCTCGACATTTAGAAGTGAGAATCACAGGTCTTTCGGATATGACCTTAAAAATGGAGGTCCCTTGTTACGGCAGATGTTGTCACGTTAAAGAACCTTCACTGCTACGGCCCTGAGCGCTAAGCATAGGTCTAAATTTGTGGTACTTCACCTACAGCTGGTGACGTCTCAATATAAGTGAAAAATTCTCAACGGGATGTAAAACAAACAATCAATCTAACCCTACCGCTGGTGACGTCTCAGTATGAGTGAAAACGAACAAACAATCAATCTAAACTGTAAAGAAAGATGACCGTCTAGACATCGTCGTTCGAACTTCACCCAATCATTTCCGAACTTTTTTTTTTAGTGTAAACGGAAGAGAAAGTATCAGTGCGACAATTTCCATCCAGGTCATTTATAATGTGATATTGGGTAAAATAAAATTACGAAGGGTAGTATTTCTGTTAGATTATCATAGCTCACTTTGAAATTATCCACCTTCAAAAAACAAAATTCTTTGGGAAATTTGCAGGGTTTTAGTCCGTTCAAAATTCAGTCATCATCCTTTGGACGAAAAAAAAAAGTCGAATAGTATTTTCAAAAGGGTATTTAAACGTATACATTCCTAACTAAAATTGTACGCTCTTATTGAAATACGGAGACGCAGCTGTGTAGAAAATTTTCTGTATATTGTTATACCTGTTGCAAAATGTTCATTTCCTTGAAGAGCATGCATCATTTTGACTAATGTTAACTTAACCTATGAAGATTGTGATACATTAAACCATATTTAAGAAAATCGTCTCCCTTGTTTTCGGCCCCTGAAAGATACTAGGCGGAAGCTAGCAGATTGCAGTTTGGGATATTTTTTATACAATCAGTGAGCATGCGTTTGTACATCATGGAAAATGTGTGAGCGGAGCAGTAACACTTCATATTTATTTATTTTTCTGTTCCGATTTGTGTTGTTCTTATCAAGCTTCCATACTTGTGTAGGCAGACGATCGTTAAATTTTTATCGAATAAATAATTGGGAATAATATCTAGGAGAATATAAAATATAAATATATATGTGAGAAGGAATAAAAAAAAATATGAAAAAAAAAATTTATGAAAAAATTATTTAGAGCGTCAATTCAACTCTATTGAAGACAAAAAGAGCGGAGTAAACTACATCCGGTCAATCTATGATGGTGAAACGGTGGCATGCTTGGAATTGAAAACGCAATTGTCGAACACAGATTTCGATTGACTAAATATTGTTTAACGTCCCGCTCGAGAATCTTTCACTCATATGGAGACGTCACCATTGCCGGTGTAACGACGAAAAATGACCCCCGTAGAATAATGACCGGGGGTCATTTTTCTACGTAGAAATTTTACCCCCTGGTCAATATTCTACATAGAGAAATGACCCCTTTTTTCGTAGAAAATATGGCTTTGGGGTCATTTTTCTCCGTGTGGATTGTAGAAAAATGACCCCGTAGAATAATGACCCTATGTCATTTTTTGATGCAAAAGGCTGGTTTTGGTAAGAATATTCTTGTCGGAAAATAAATAGGGGTAAAATCACACAGTCTTCTGATATGAAGTGTTTATTTCATGCGTTCTACCCACTATACCTAAAATCAATAAAACAAGATGATTTATCCCAATTAAAGGAAAGCGAATAACAGTTCCATGACTATAGAGCAAGAATACCACGTTCTTAGATTTGTTTTATCAAATTTAATTGATAAAATATATTTCCATACTTGTTATTATTTTTAAAAAATCAAGATCATCCATAAAAAAAAATGTTCAGTTTCAATAATTGTTATCCTCTTTGATTTTACTTTGGGTAAATTATGTGCAAAATATCCCCCAAAAAGTCTCATTTTTTTTCTTCACAAATTACAAGAAAAGTTTATGTTTCTGAACCACCAAATTTGCATGAAAAACGGGCAATTGTTGCAAAAAATTATATCTCATAAATATCTTCAACATCAGGGGCACAAACTGCGATTAACTTTTCCGAGTATAGTATTTTATTAGAGTAAATTTTCTTTTAGATGTCCCCCCATCCTCTGCTAATACACGTTCTCTTTTTATTGCTTCAAGGTTGATCACTAGGAAGTTCCAGTATTTGGACAGATAATGATTTTTTGTCTTTTTTTCCCCCTGAGATCCCTCTTTTTTATACCTGATTATGTCTTTTGTCGTTTGCTAGTATCACCAAAGCACAAACAAATTGAGACATTTTATATCAAAAGATTTGATGCATATAAAAGAAGTATTTCATATTAAAAAAAAATTACAGAAGTCTATACACAGTTATATTGCCTTTTTCCTTTTTATTCATATATAATATTTTTTACCAATAGAAAAACCGAATGTCTGCAGCATAAAAAATCTTCCCAGTCTAATATACATAATTTTTTCCCCGAGTATGATTAGCAATATTACAACATTTGATGTTGGGTGTGCACAAATATAAAACATTACTTGTTTTTGAATAACTGATTCAATCGGATGAAACATTTTCTTCGGGGGGAAGGGGGGGGGGGGGGGGGGGGGGGCAAGGGATACCTAATGCATGTACATAAAATTATTATTGCTAATCCGAGATTTCTTATATCAATGTAAATATGAGCTCACCCGATTTGGGGCTCAGACTAAAGCAATTAAACATCATATTTTCAATTCACAAATTCCTTTCAAATTCTAGCGTTTTATTTATTTTGGCTATTTTTGATCGTTTACCAGCTGCCTTTGTTAGTGATTGTGACAACACAGTCTGATTTCAAAACTTTGCTCCCATGGGAAAAATATTATAGGCTTAAAACATCAATCACTTTGTTTAGGATAAAATGATGCCATCAAATAGGCGGGGTTCTTTGAAGTTTCAAAAACAACAATTCTGTTCGTCATTTTGCGGTTCTTTGAAGTTTCAAAGGCAACAATTCTGTTCGTCATTTTGCTTCACACCATGGACTCGAAAGAATATACGGAAATATCGCTTTTCGTGGAAAAATCATATCACAATGATGTACGAAATAAAGTTGTTGGCTTTATGAAGGAGAATAAACATCTATTGCAAACCATGGAAGCAGATCCAAAATATTTGAAACGTTCGCGGATGGAACATGAAGGTTCCTGGGGGTACTGATACAGAAATCCGTACATTCGCTACAATTTGCAATACAACGATCTTTGTTTACTGCAAGCACGGGATGAATGACAAAAACAACGACAATTACGTCTGGCTGCCGTACCCTCCCCTACACCAGGGAAAAAACGAATCCAATTCAAAATGCATTTTTATTATGAATATTGGAAACCATTACGAATCTGTATTGGATGTAACAGAGGATATTTACAGCAGAACACCTTACATCTACATCAAAAACTTCGTGCCAAAGAAATACCACCAGTATATTTCAAAAAGAATGCTTGAAGCTGCACTGGTAAACAATGAAACCGACTCCAATATTGTCAGAGAATTAGAAAGACCAGAAGACGTATACGTATTGAAGTTCAAAGATTTTCCCCATCAAGTAAAAGGTTTAGAAAAATTAAGCGAGGAAATAGATCCAAATGTGTTCAATTTATTGTGTGAATGGGAGGGTTTGGAAGACAAGTTTGTTGCAAAAAAATCGAAATATGATACCCCTTAGTAAACGTTGAAAATACATTAAAGTTAGTGGCAAGTTTCTGTGCTATTTTATAGTTGTAGTTGTAATAAATAAATATATAAAAATATATATCAATTTAGAATTCTTTAATGTACTTTAGTTGCTTTGAAATGAAATCAAAGAATTGTGATCTCCGCTTCCGGTGTCAGTGGATGGGAGACCATTATCTATGGCATGTTGTGTCAAATATAAACACCCTATCATATAATTATGTCATTCAAAAGTAATTTC
>JAMZEH010000023.1:20270000-20425000 GCA_024699665.1 Ostrea denselamellosa
TCTCTATATATATATATATATATATATGAAAATTGTTTTGTTACAACGACACAAAATTGGTTTCTGCGAAAAATTATTTTAGTCGTTAGATTTAATAACAAAAAAAAAAAATAGACAGCGCTTCATCTTTTTATTGACCAATGTGAAGAAAAGGATCAAAATTTAAATCTTTTCAATATAATGAATAAATAGCTGTATTTAAACCTGCTACCGCTTCTTTGAGAAGCTCGATTCAAAACAACTGATTTTAATTAGATTGAAATATTTTAAAAGAGTGAACTTTTTATGTTCCATCGTGTGAGAAAAGATATCGATGTCAAAATGATGTCAAGCTGCAGTTGTGCTACAGAAATGTAAGACACTGACCTAGTTTATACAGATATTGCTGACCATTACAACGAGTTAATAAAAAACTTCTCAAACTATTTCATTTCTACAGATGGACTTTCCTTCTCATAGTGTATATCGCACATATTGCTGTTTCCTACCCCCAGTTTCGGGGAAAGATTCCTAACGGAGAGCAGGTGCCCGACCCCTGCACTGACGGTGTGTGGTCCGCAGTGGGCCACGCTAATCCTAAAGGCGGGCATCAAAGAAACCCATTTGGTAACGACTTTGCTGCGTCCGGATTGGTAGGCATACTCGTAATAATGGATTCAATTTGCTTTCGTTTTATTTTCGCTACGTCATGGCAGAAATATCACGAACTGAAAAGTTGAGGTGAACACACACACACGGAAATAAAAATGGAAATTGATAAACCAGAATCGTAACAATAGGAATATTGCTTAGTTTGCTTGAGACGTATACGTATATCCCTATACCACACTCAACACATACATTTTATTCCTTAAAGATATGTAACGAGATCAACACGACATTGTATTTTAGACTTGGTCAGAGACCCTTTGTAGAATGGATTCTGACGGGGACGGAAGGAGTAACGGGGAAGAGCTCGGCGACCCAGACTGCTCGTGGAACCAGAGTCAGCCCTTACCAGAGCGTGCCGTTAGTCATCCAGGTAACTCATCGCCTCGTAACTACCCGTCAATCGACTAACATCCGTGTACCGTGATTATTGTAACATTTCATTATGTAATAGAAAGATCACGTTTTTGGACAGGTGTTTGCGAACCTATAGATGACAACCGATGTACAGGCAGGAACGACTGGGTGGTTTGTAACGGAAAGAAGGAACTGGAATGTGATCTGATAAATGATCCAGGCAGGTTCCTATTCAATATCTTCTGGTAATTTTAACCGAATGAAACAAAACGAACAAACAAATTACGGAATGGGTCTTGGTATTACAAACTGAATATTACTTTAGAAAAGGGTGCCACTGACAGATGTGTTCTTATTTCAGAAACACAACATTTTGACATTAAGTTTCCTCGACGGAGAGTCCCTTCAAAGAAGACGACCTATACATGCATGGTGGTGAAGGTCCCTGAGACAGAAGACCACCACATGGTCGCCAACAAACCACTTGTAGACAACGATCACGTGATGCATCATATGCTGCTCTATGGTTGTGAAGGTAACCAGCAAAATGTCAAATTTAGACATTCTTGAGTGGGTAGGTCATTAAAATCATAGAAAAGTTGAAATGGTGCAACGTTTTGTAGGAGACGCCGTACCAGAGTTGAACACACCGTACGAATGCGGCATGGAGCCGTCAATGGCGTGTAGAGATCTGCTCGGTATATGGCAGGTGGGATTACAGGGAGAATGCATGCACCGTGACGCAGGCTTCCGGTTTGGAAAGAACGGATACCGACACCTTGCTCTACAGGTATATTTTCATTCAATACAATTTAAAATATCTACCTGTTGTGCAAATTATATATATATATATATATATATATATATATATATATATACACATACATATCAATCACATATTTTTGCCTTTATTCCGTGGATATCACTTATTGGATAATTACGTCTCCATGTGAGTGAAAGATTCTCGAGCGGGACATTAAACAATATATAATCAATCAATCATTGTATAATTTTTTCGTAATCCATAGTATGTATTCCTACACCGCGTGACGGAATGTAAATAAACAAATACACAAAACACAGCGCATGGAAACACGTTGTACAAAAATTAAGCGAAAATAACGTACCTCCAAATCAGATCATGCAGATAACTGGTCATAAAATCACTCAGTCCATTAATAATTACAGCAGCACCAATGAAAATCAACACGGGAGTATTTCCGGCATTCTCACCAATTGCACGCACCAAATAAACCCGAGATACACATCATTCCATTTGACATAAAATAATTCAATCATTAATACTTCTGTAAGAAACACAACCACATCTAACGCTGAAAGTTCCACGACAGTCAATGTCACAGGAGGCATACAAAATTTCGTGGGAAGTTTATCGTCAACATCCACACATGTGAAAACAAATTCAAAACAAGACCGCGCGTCATCTATGACACCGATTCTGATGACTAACAATTTTCATAAATAATCATATAACTTCAATGTAAAACATTCTAAAATGTAATTCTTATCTCATATTAGATTGCTCTTTCATTAATTAAATATTGTGACGGTCAATACTTATCTTTTTTTTTTATATTTTCTGAACGAACTATTTGTAGCTGCGTAATGTTGACGTTACGATTGTAGTTGACTTGAGGTAATCAAAAGGAAATTTCGAATTGTAAATTTAATATATAGTTGGTAAGGATTAAATATGTGATAAAAAGAATATCCCATAGTTTGTGATTGGATATGATTATTATCCAACTTGTTGTGTGTTTTCTATCCCCTCGCCAAGGCTCGGGGATAAAAAACACAACTCGCAAGGCTCGGGGATAGAAAACACACAACTCGTTGGATAATAATGATATCCAATCACAAACCATGGGAGATTATATATATATATATATATATATATATATATATATATATATATAAGATAGATAGGTAGATATCGGGCTCACTGCGGGTGTGACCAGTCGAAAGGAGATGCTTGCTCCTCTTAGGCACCTGATCCCACCTCTGGTATGCCCAGGGGTCCGTGTTTGCCCATCTCTCTGATTTGTATTTACTATAGGATTGCGAGATTGAATACTGTTCGTTGTCTTAGCCTTTCATATAATGACATTGATATTTGGTTTGATATATTTTTCTTAGAACTTACTACTCGTTCTTCTGGAGTAGTAGTTTAATAACACTAAGATCGCTTGAATCATTTTCCAGATGCATTGGACAAACATACACGAACGGTCCGATTTCTTCGACAGTTCAGGAATGAGGATATTCTACACCACCTCTCTCCGACAGTACGACGCCGGAACCCTGTGGGTGGGTCAGATGTTCTTGGAGATTCCTCCCCACACAGCGGAAGTCGTTGTTGAAGGCGCATGCTCCTCCGAATGCACGGCCAAAATTTTCACGGAAAATCTCAATGTAATTGGAGCAATAAATCACATGCATACACTGGGTAAGCAGATTTACATATTATACTAGTGCATGTACAGATGTTTGTGTAGTTGTATTTCTCAGATACCGATAACTGGAAGTGGAGTTCGTAAAAATAAGATTAATATTGCTTTTTTTTTAATTCAGGAATCAGACAAAATGTGAAACATTTCAGAAACGGTGAACTTCTTGGCCTCATAACCAACGATACGCATTACTCATACCACAGTCCAGCGCAAACCAGGTCAGTGTCCATCGTGTGAATTAATAATAGAAATTAGTATTAATAGTTATTTAATGAACCTGCTTGAAATCTTTTTCAGATTTGACCATCCAGTCGTGGTGAAGCCTGGGGATGAACTCAGAACAACGTGCACGTATAGCTCACAAGGATTAGGAAAATCCACGTTCTTCGGAAAAGGAACCCATGATGAAATGTGTTTTGCGTTTTTGAAATATTACCCAAAACAAAAAGCCAAAATTCAGCGATGTTTGTCTTTTAAAAAGTTGTCTATGTGCACAACATTTTCAGATACAGTGGAGCTGTTTGATGACGGGTTAAAGGGTTGTAACATTCCGAAATTTACTTCACTGACAAACCCTGCAACACTGGCTATGGTGTTTCAGGTACGATTGGGGCGTTACTTTACTATTGATTGGTTAATTGTTTGTTTACGTTCCGTCGAGAATATTTCACTCATATTGAGACGTCACTAGCTGTTGGTGAAGTACCACTTTAGACATATGCTAAGCGCTCAGGGCCGTAGCAGTAATGGTTCTTAAAAATGCCAACGCCTGTGAAGTTCGATTTTAAGGTCATATCTGAAAGATCCGTGATTCACACTTTGAAATGCCGAGGATTTGGCGAAGGAGCAATCACTACCTATGTTAACGTCTTGAGTCTGGCGCGGTCATGACATGAGCGAAACTCGAGCTCATGACCTCCCGGTTACGAAATGAACGCTCTAACCACTGAGCCACCGCTACAGGTGCAACAATTAGAGCATCTTATGATTATGCTGAATGTATGCCACAGAGAGCGACATTTGTACTATGCATATATTGAATGAGGTCAAGGACAACATGCATTTTGTTGGACTCGAGTACCAAAAAACATTTTGGTCCAAGGGTCCAACACTTTAATTGCCAAAGCATGTAGTGTTCAACATCAATTACACGATATTTTTTCATGAATCGAATTTGCAGTGTACATTGAAAGAGACGTTTATTCACTGCGGGTGTGACCGGTCGACAGGGGATGCTTACTCCTCATAGGCACCTGATCCCACCTCTACCTAACTCTTAATTTTGTATTCAAAAGATTGATCAGTGTTCGTTATCGTCACCTTTTAAGGGAGACTACTTGCACTCTTTCAGTGGGACCGGTCGCGGTAGCTCAGTGGTTAGAGCGTTCGCTTCGTAGCCGGGAGGTTGTGAGTTCGAGCCCCGCTTTGTTTGGACTAAGCAGTCTATCATTGAGTTTACAGTGGACCGGGCATTCCGAACATAAAATTTGCTGGATTTATTTTTGTATAGAGAGTAGTAAACTGTAAAGGTATTACAAAAAGTATACTTGAGGCGAACGAACCACCATTAAGCCCTATATGATGGTTTCCCCGGGTGTTGACCACTTTGTGACTGTTCTTATACGCCGTTGCGGTAAGGGGTGTTTTGATCGAAATCTCGTGATCATGAAATTGTTTTACTGTCTTCACAATTCTGTTTCTTCAGATACAAGCGAAGTGCAGAGCAGACATTTGTACAGAAGAATGCAAAGATACCATACGGAAGTTGAGAGAACATCCATGTTTGAAAGAAGATATTTGGGAATATATTAAATTTTTCTTGATGGAGGAAAAGCAAGGTAACACAGGCATCGACGTTGAAAAATTACTAGTGCTTTATTCTGTGTGTGATTTACAACTCGGAAAAGAAATCGGAAGTGACGTTGACATTGGGAAAACAACACTGCGCACAACTCCAGGGTACAACAGAGACAAACAGCTCACGTCTAGCACTAGTAGTGTTGGTCCTAGTGATGTCACTTCCTGTCCGGAATGTCCACCGACACGTCTGTTTAAATGCATCACAAACTCCACCCCACAAAACACATCTCCATCCATAGCTGCCATTTTAAGTATAATTATTTCTTTGATGTAAGTTGTTAGAGCTGTATAGATGATCCAAGAAATGTTTAAAATGCTTTGTCTATCATGTGTAGAAGGAGGGTGCCTGTTGGTGATGTGTTTGATGTGATACAGCAAATCACTGCTAGCGTCACTCGCGAATGTCGATCCGCTGAAGAACGACTGTTTCACAAGCATTTAGAGTGCAGATAAAAACTTGATTTGTATTATTATAATTCCTTTGTCAAAGACAAATATAAATGCATTATCTGTGTTAAAACAATAAAACTATAAGTATATGCTGTACCTATAGAGGCCAAAGGCCACAACGCTTACTTGAATCAGAATGTTGCATGAATTAAATATTTCATCAATTTTCGTGGCCTTCATATTTCTTTGTTGATTGGTTGTATATTGTGTAACGTCACTCATATGGAGACGTCACCATTGCCGGTGAAGGGCTTCGAAATTTAGGTCAATGTTCGACTTTTACGGTCTTTAAGCAGGGAGAGATCTTTTTCATGCCACATCTGCCGTGACAGAGGACCTCGGTTTTTGCAGTCTCCTCTGAAGGACCGCCCATTTAGTCACCTCTTTCGACAAGCAGGGGATACTGAGGACATTATCTAACCCGGATCCATATGGAACTAGAATAATAGAATTTTCAACAATATAGATAATTAATGTATTAATACTACCTCTATAAAAATTATTAACATTTTGATATTAGAATATGACGATACTCTATGTAGGCAAGTTTTGTTTTGTCTTAACCTCTTCTCTACCGTACCGGTCAATTTGACCAGTGGTGCGTTAAAATAGGACATCGCAAAAGCAATGCTTTCAAAGCCTCAAAAAGTGCCGGTAGAGAAAGGGTTGAATTGTCCTTGCGTAATTGCCTTTTTCAAAACAAATCGATATCACCTGAAAATTTAAATTCACAATCACCTGAGCTGAAGGCTGAAGTGAGCTTTTCTGATCAAAATTCCCTCGTCGCTGATGTTCGAGTCCTCGGTTTCGCATTTCGACTTCTCAAGAAACATAGAACCAATTTCAACTAAATTTTGGATAAAGTAGCCTTGCATAAATGGGAGATTGATTCAAATGAAAGATCATGTTTTCTTTGAATGGAAAATGATTAAAAAAAAAACGTAACAAAGAAATCCTTTCCAAAATAACAAGAATAACAAAAAATGATTATAAAATACCAGTACGCACAAATATAAGATACACATATATTTTATACTCTGCATGTGTATGATATATAATTATACTTTTAGAATTCGGGGGTAAACAATTATTGTTAGATGTCCAGTCCAGAGGGTTTTCAAGATATGAATATATGAATACAGCCATTTTGACATGGAAACGTTGGTGTTCAAAGAATATATATATTTTCCTGCAGGCGATTCTTAATTCTGCAAAAAGTTAAACGCTGTTTCTCATTCATGAGGTCTGAAAGGGTTTACAATAAGTAAGACCGAATCCCGAGCCGATTTGCTGCAGCCCCGTGATGGATCAATGCTATGTTAGCATAGAAATTGATTCCAGGACGCCAGTATCTCTTGGCTACGCATGGCAGTGGACACTGTAAACTTAGGAAGAAAGTGATATGGACGATTTCAAGACTCTTCTTTTACTCGCACTTTTTACTACAAGGTAAAGTTCTTTAGATTAATATATATATATATATATATATATATATATATATATATATGTATATATATATATATATATATATATATAATTTGAAAAAAATCTTTTTATTGTATATTATTATATACAACGTACCTGTGTCCTACACAGTAAAAGACTCCAATATCATAGGAACAGATGTTTCATAATGTTTTATAAAGTATTTTCATACTTCTACATGTATGTGCATTAAAAAGGCATGACTATGTTTTAAAGTAATACTTTTTCTTCGTCCAAAAATACAATAGGAAAATGGGATTCGCGTAATGGCGGGTCTATATATATAAATATATATATATATATATATATATATATATATATATATATATATATATATAAACACACAAGATACAATTTCCAACCATGGATACATTGCTGGTCAGTCTGGTAAAATGAGATTACAATAATTACATTAGATATATCAGTGGTACAAGTACGCTATCAATATTTGGTATGAAACATCTGTTCCTATGATATTGGAGTCTTTTACTGTGTAGGACACAGGTACTGTGTATATAATAATAATCAACCATCCTCGTCACCCGTGCAAAGAAATATATACAATATTATCAATTAATCCCGATTCACGTGTCAGTCTAATTACGAAGTACAGTTGCAAAGGACTACAATACACAGTAGTGTTTATTGTACATAATATATTCTTTTTTCCTACTTCTACATGTATGTGCATTAAAAAGGCATGATTATATTTTAAAGTAATACTTTTTCTTTGTCACGTGTTTCAGCGGAGCGTTCTCTCGCTCACCTGACCACGCCTCTTCTGTGATTGACGGTCTCCTTAGTAACTACGATATCAGACTGAGGCCCAATTTTGGAGGTAAATGAAAAATATTTACAAATTTATATTTCATCATTTTCACGGAAGACGTTTTGAAAACGTGATAAACGTAGTTTACTTTTCCAGATAATGCAGTGGATGTGGGGATTGAGCTAATGGTGGCCAGCTTTGATACAATCTCCGAAGTCAACATGGTGAGTATCCATGAAACCGTACTTTATATATAAAGGAATCTAAATAATTTTACTGGGGATTAAACTGAGAACCTTTAAACCCGTATATTCGTTGTACGAAATCAAGTATGATCATGATTTTTAACATCTATTTCTCCAATGCGCTTTGACCTATAGAATGGATTTGGGTCACGGTCTCATTTCGAGTGATGCGTGAATCAGCGCTGAAGTCGTATGTGCTACAGCTCGAACTAGTTCAAACGGCATTTATTTCTTGCCTTCCTCGCAAGAAATGCCTCGGTATTTTTGTACAAAATGTAATAAATTACAACCCCCTCTCTCCATTGGATCTATATTTTGGATCTAACAGAAGAGTTGTGTTTCTATTCAATATCCTTTAAGGATAATGTAAGTGATTCAAGCGCACTTTTGCAGAAACATCTTTTAATACACAGGAAACAATCATATGTACAGTGTCACGCAACGTAAGAATATACAAGAAAAATATCGATGAATGTAAACAAGTTAGACAGGTTTTTTTTTTACTTTTAAAGAATGAAATAAAAAGATATCGAAGTGGTCCTAATTTTCAATTCAGGCGCCATTTTCCAGGCTATTTCACTCTCATACACGTAAAGTTTAAAGCCTAGTTTTCCACGACGGTTGGATGGCCATCTACAATTCTTTTCCTTGAAAATGCTAATTTTAACAACAAAGCAATGATAAAATTCAGTATTTCTGCTCGGACGCTTCAAAGTGGGATGATTTTCGCCAAAAACACGGTTTCTGTCAATTTCCTCACTGGTAATTGTTTTGCTGATCATGGATAACAATACAGGGTTTTAGTGTTGCAAGTAATTCCGAGTGACACCCATGCCATGATTGATGTATTCCTCCGCGCAAATCCGGCTAAAATCAAATGAGATTTTAAGCTCCATTTATTTGTACATTTATTTCTGTACGCGTTTGGGCCACTTGTTGGAAGAAAATGTCTCCTCTGATTTATTACCCTGTAAAATATATTCCACCAGACCTTTAATTCGCTTCTGTTCATCATTCTGATAGACCAAAAGTGTAATGTTACATAGAAGCAAAAACATTGTAGATAACTGACATTCACAGCAATGTCTACTTCGACCATGACCTTTGACCTCATCGTCCAAACATTTTTGGTTTATCGTTACGCACCTTACCCCAAGTTCGAGTTACATATTATGTAATCCAAAAGTCATTTTCCTTACGTGAAATTCACATTTTTTACTTCACAAATTTGAAGGGTGAACATAGCGCGAAAAGTGCCTAGGAGTGTGTGGACAATAAAGACAAAAATCACTCTCAAAAAGAGTTAGAATTCGTCAGTTAATTATTTACCGTAAGTTGTATATGAAACACCCGAGTAACTGAATTATTTGAAATACTGGAATGTGAAAATGAGAACAATCAAAATTGTCAAAGACCATTTTACAGTTGAATTCGGTTAAATATCAACGTGTGTGGATCGACTCTCCGATAATCAAATACTTCATTAAAACTAAAACGTATATTTTCAGTCTTCAAAAAGATGAAGATTGTAAAAATCTTCTACAAAATAATAATTTTTTTGGTGGGTAATATATTCTATTTATTTTATCGCCGATTTATATATATATATATATATATATATATATATATATACATATATATATATATATGTATGTATGTATGTACAATGTATATATCTATCTGTCTATATTGTCAAACAATAAAAATATCAAATATCAATTTGTCATAAGAATATTTTTTTCGATGAAGAGGCATTTTCCTCGCCTTGTTCACTCACCTTCTTGTATACACAATAAGTTCTTTGATTATTTCCCACTTACTAGCTAAGTAAGAAGTACGTCTGTTGATACACTAGATATACTGTATCCCGCTGTCTTCCTCTGATCATCGTTCATTTAAATAACACGGATCTTGATGCATTACTAATTCTCTATTCATTACCTCATTGACCTTTAACTTGGCTCAAACTAAATATGGAAGGTGTCATGTTACATACAAAAGTATTGACGGGCAGACATCGTACTACCTTCCTTACACATCGTACCATTGACATCGCATCATCGACATTCTTCATCTACCTATCTTTGTCGATGATACGAATGTGAATTACGTGCTATCCTGATTCTCTCGCCTTCGACAGTAAGGCTTCTTAACCGGGAAATGACACAGTTCTTAAGATACAATATCCAGGGGGGGGGGGGGGGGGGACTTTATTAAAACCTGAAAATTCAGGAATTTGTGATTTTGTTGTAGGACTACACCATAACTATTTACCTGAATCAGTACTGGATGGACGAAAGACTGGTTCACGGTAACCAGACTTCTGGCAGCATCACGTTAACGGGGGACTTTGCCGACAAAATCTGGGTGCCCGACACGTTTTTCGCCAACGACAAAAACTCCTTCCTCCACGACGTAACGGAAAAAAACAAAATGATCCGTCTGTATGGTAATGGATCCATCATTTACGGTATGAGGCAAGTACACTGATATTAATTCTGTACGTTTAGCAACACTGAAGTTTAAAGCTATTCCGCTTTTTTTTTTCTTTTTTTTTTAATCTATATAATGTTGGATTGATCAATTTGATTTAACCTTGATCCCCGAACAAATATCACTTTCAATATAAAGTAGTCTTAAAAGATCTGTTGTAGGAAATTGAAACGGTTTTAATCAGTTAATAGTGGTAGGAAGCGCTGAGAGCGGCCCATTCTCTCTGATTGATCTCTTTTATGGTTCAAATAAGGCTCTCATATCGAGCTCTGATCCCGATTGGCAAGCGTAAAGACATCGCTGTTAGCAGAAATTTGATTGGATTTCGACGGCGATGTTTGACAGACAAACGACGTTTTGGAGCAATATTGTCTTATTATTTTGTGGCAACTGGAACCATCTTACAATGAGGTAGACCTTAGCGGATCTCGCGTCCATTCTTCATCCATGATCAAATTTATTGATCAAATACTTCTCTCCTATGAAACAAATATTAACAAGGCTCCAAAACTCTCAAGTTAATTGAGGAGTCGTCTTTTGATCACAATAGGATATTTCCATCTGATTACAGATTTACCACGACACTTGCTTGTATGATGGATCTGCGAAACTACCCGCTGGATGAGCAAAATTGCACTGTTGAAATTGAAAGTTGTAAGTTTGCATATAATTGTTATATTGCATTTTGATTGCCCGTAACTACAAAGCATCCATATTTCTGCACTGGAATTAGTATCGTTAGATATTAGCCCCCCCCCCCCCCCATTGCTATGAAATCTATATACATGTTAACGTTCTTCGGCTGGACTTCGTTTTTCACAGATGGCTATGATATGGCCGACCTGTATCTTCACTGGAGAAGTGGTCTTCACTCTGTTCACGGCATTCAGGAAATCGAACTGCCCCAGTTTTCCATTGTAGACTACAGGACCGTAGAGAAGATAGAGAGTCTGTTAACAGGTGTGCTCTCCTCTACATTCACAAATGTTATAATAAAAATACACAAATAGAAAGGTTTTCCTTGTACAACATTCAAGGTTTATTCTCGTACAAGTCATACACAGCGATGTCATAATTAATACTATACGTTTGAGACTAGCTTTAAGGATTTTCCGCAATATGAAATCCTACTTCAAATGTGTGAAGACGTGTATCACGAGTTGTTTTTTTTTTTTCACAGGAAAATATCCTCGACTGTCTCTGAGTTTTAAACTACACCGGAATGTGGGCTATTTCATCTTCCAGACGTACCTTCCCTCCATCCTTATCGTCATGTTGTCCTGGGTCTCGTTTTGGATCAATCACGAGGCCACGTCAGCAAGAGTCGCCCTAGGTGATGAAGATTGTCTCGAGTGTATAGCATACATTTTACTTTACACTAATATTTTATGTCCCACCCTCCCCGAATCAAAGATCGGGGGCGTATTGTTTAAGGTCTATCTTGGTGGCAGTTAAATATGCAAGATAGAAACTTCATACTTCGCAAAATAACTGAAAGGTCAAGGTCACTGCTACAAAGCTTCTAAAAATTAAAAGTTCATTCACCAATGTTCAATTCGCCACAAGTGAACTTGGTCACACTCATGGATATTGTGTTTTATCAACATATCTCGTTTCTTTCCATTTCTTATAGGAATCACAACAGTCCTCACCATGACAACAATCAGCAATGGAGTTCGGTCGTCCTTGCCGCGAATCTCCTATGTCAAGGCCATTGATATTTACTTAGTTATGTGTTTTGTATTTGTGTTTGCGGCGCTTTTAGAATATGCAGCAGTCAACTACACCTACTGGGGAAAGAGGGCAAAAAAGAAAAGGCGGATCAAACAGGAATCGGCTTGTAGGAGGAAACCACGAGATGAAATGACAAAAGTATATCGGCTTCATTACTACTGACGGTTAATAATAAAAGATTTGTAAATCCTTTCTTGTCAAACACCAAAAAATAAAATAATTAAATTGTTTCATTGCAGAGCAATACGGTGAAAAACAGGACGGTAGAAAATGCAGATGCATCACCAGTGATTTCTCTTCGAAGCTTGAAAGAGACCAAGATCGAATTAGAAGCGGCAGACATTCCCTCCATCCCGCGAGCTTGTATGTCACGTGGTTATATCCCGGAATCATTAGTGAAACGAAAACGGTCGTCAAGTTTGAAAAAGCAGCGCCTGCAAACGACACACCCATCACGTAGGCAGCAAAAGACCAAATTTAAAATTTGCATTCCATCAATTGATGACGTGAACAGCATTGACAGACTTTCGCGGTTGCTGTTTCCTGTGCTATTTCTGTTTGTGAACATCGTTTATTGGGGATTTTACCTACTGTTTTAAAGAGAATACAAACTAAAATTAGAACAAATGAATTTGTCATGATTAAAATTTATTTCATCCTCCATTGCATGACAATTCCAACAACATATAAAGGTATATGATATCAGAGAGACAGTAAAAATGAGATTCCAAAACAACATAACGCCCGGTATAATTTTTAAAAATTCAATCTTTCACTATCAAATCAGGGATAAAGCCTGGTCACCCACGAAACAAAATAATTACAACTAAATTGTATTGTGTTTCTGAATTTTTCAGTGTTAAATAGTCAGAATTATCTACGTAAAAAAAAATCTTCCACAGTATGAATTGTGTACAATTGTATTATTTGACAAATCAAGTTGAAAATTCCCCAAAATTTCTGAGCTCTCTGATAAAAAGAAAGTATAATGAAATGGACATGAACAAGTGTATATGTTTACATTTTGAAAAGAAATCAAATTGACCATTTCACCTTTGCAATACAACTTTGGGGGGGGACTCTATCTTTAATGACCAATCAGGTATTGTTTGGAAATTTCTGCATGTTCTAGTAGAAGGTCTCGGTATTTTAAATTATTCAATCTTAAACATAAACTTGCATCTCAAAAATTCAGGTTTAACTATAGGTCTTGCACTGTATGATGGCCAACCAGGTATCATTTCTGAGGCCCTAGTAACTAGTTCCAATGTTTGCAATTATTCAATCTTATAATAAAACAATTATTAAACATTTTTGACGTCAATACCATAATTCAGCTACCTGAGATATTTTCCAAGACCAGAGGGTGAAGTAAATATTCCACTTCTCATGTAGTTAAAACATCATATTGACCTCAAACAAGTGAGTAATTTCTTTATGTTCATTATAATATATATACCTTTTTTAAAATTATAATACAGATCCAAGTCTGGGCCTGCATTAAAATTCTTTGATGAATTGGTTATTAAAGTTTATGCACTCTTGTTATCCACAAAAAGTGCACTCTAAAGTCCTGTTAATTTGTTAAATACATGAAACATGACATTTTGTTCAGTGAATGGACTCCCCCCCCCCCCCCCCCCCCCCAAAAAAAAATATAAAAAATTGGAATTATAACTTTCTTACATGAAGGCTCTTCTTTGCATCAGTGTTGGAAATTGATCAGATCTGACAGGTACCTAATTATTACCTAACTTAAAAGACTAATTTATGTGTAAAATGAATCAAACTATTTTCTAAAAGAGAAATACTGCACAACAACACACATATGCTTGGGAGAAACAATCAAATTATACCATCTGTTAACACATGATAAATAAAAATAATATTTATATTCTGCATCAATGCATACCACTGTCATACATGGATAGAAAAGAAACAAACTGCTGTAAATATCACAAATATTAAAGCAGTAGAGTATTTTGTAGAATTTCACTGAAAAATGCAGCTATAGCTGATGGTCACTGAGTTGAATTCCTAGGATTCCACTATGACCATCCCGCAGGTACAGGTAAAGTCCTCTCCCCCCACTCTCTGGGTCTCCTGGGAGATGAGCATGACAGAAAGACCTTGGCCCAGGGCCCAGACAGGGCAGAAACCCCAATAATTTTCCCTCAAAGTTGTAGTGACACAGGTGTTCCACATAAGCCTCAGACAGAGAGTTGTGTTGGGTGAATGTGAGGAGAAATCCGCCTGTTAAAAAAATGTCATGTTACTGGTACTGTTCCTTGCATGAAACTCAACTCAACTGAATTTCTGATAATAACTACCTGTGAAATTTCCTATATCCTTTCATCTCAATTAGCCTTTACTTTGAGTAGATTATAATTAAACTGCACATTTGTAATTCTACATAACTACACAACTCACTCCCAACAATACATACAGTAAAACATGCCTATAACAAATGCACTTATAATGAATTCACGCTTATTACAAAGTGATAAACACACTTATTCAAACACACTTATAATGAATTCACGCTTATTACAAAGTGATAAACACACTTATAATGAATTCACGCTTATTACAAAGTGATAAACACACTTATAATGAATTCACGCTTATTACAAAGTGATAGTTATTCCCCTGTGAGACGAAAATAACGAAAATTTTATTGGATATAATAACGCTGTTTTTTCACCTGGCCCTGGACGTTCACTATAACCATTTTTACTGTGATACTGTAAAATTATGTGATTTTTAGCTCACCTGAGCCAAAGGCTCAAGTGAGCTTTTCTGATCAAAACTTTCTGTTCTCCATCATCTGTGTTGTTGTTGTCAGTGGCGGCAGTGTAAACTTTTCACATTCCAGAACCACTCGGCCAACTTCAATCAAACTTGGCATAAAGCATCCTTGGGTGAAAAGGATTCAAGTTTGTTCAAGTGAAGGGCAGCACCCTTCTCCATGGGGAGAGAATAGCAAAATAGTGAAAAAATATTGACAAATTTTTAAAATCTTCCCCAAAACCAGCAGGCCAATGTCAATCTAACTTGGTATAAATCGTCCTTTGGTGAAAGGGATTCCAGTTTGTTCAAATGAAGGGTCATGCCCCTTTCAAAGGGGAGATAATCACAAAAACAGGGTGTCATTTAAAAATATTCTTCTCAAGAACCCCTCGGCTAGTAAAGTTCAAATTTACATGGAGACTCTCTGATATAGTGCAGATTCAATTTTATTAAAATCATTCTCCTGGGGGTAGAGTGGGGCCACAATAGGGGATCAAAGTTTTATATACGAAAATATAGGAAAAAAATCTTTTAAAATCTTCTTCTTGACAGCTTTCTGACACAGTGCAGATTTAAGTTTGTTAAAATCATGGCCCCTGGGGGTAAGGTGGGGCCACAATAGGGGATCAAAATTTTTACATGGGAATATTTAGTGAAAACCTTGAATATGGCCAAGATGACTCAGGTGAGCAATGTGGCCCATGGGCCTCTTGTTCAATAATTAGAATCAGGGTGACTAGAAGAATGATACATTGCATTATCAGTCAGGACTTACTTGCTTGATTGATAATATAGCCTTCCACTGGATACCCTGCCAAGGTGAAGGTCAAAAACACAGTCACCTCTGAACATCTAAAAATAAACATTAATTTGAGCCATCAAGACAATGAACAAAGCATAGCTGAAATTAGGGAAAGTGGTATAACTCCAAATTTCATGACACACAGCTTTACAAGAGGTCTAGTTATTGTTTATATATAGTTTTATTTTTCATTACGGTTTTATTTTTGCTGATTGATATAAGGTAAAAATCATGAAATTAAGAGAACAGTGAAATTTTTTACTGCAAGTCATTTTTAAAATAATTTTGAAATTATGAATTCAAAATGAATAAAAACAGATTTCACCTGGAAAATATAAAAATAACCCATAATAAATTCAAAGCCATGGCATTGTACAGTATTCTGATTCAGTGGCACACATAAAGTGTACTCACTTTGATTCTGTGACACACACATACAAAATGTCTTTGGTAAAGTGTACTCACTTTGACTGTGTGACACACACATGCAAAATGTCTTTGGTAAAGTGTACTCACTTTGATTCTGTGACACACACATACAAAATGTCTTTGGTAAAGTGTACTCACTTTGATTCTGTGACACACACATACAAAATGTCTTTGGTAAAGTGTATTCACTTTGATTCTGTGACACACACATACAAAATGTCTTTGGTAAAGTGTACTCACTTTGATAGATCTGTGGGCACTTCCAGACAAACTATCGTTCTGTCCAGTGCTGCAATACACAACTGGTAAGAAATGTTGTCTCTAGTAAAAGTCTGGGTCGCCAGCACCTGCACAGTTCCAAACTTTTGTTCTATTGCCATTCTTTTTTCTTCTATCTTCAGACTCGATCCCCTGTAGCAGGACAAGTCACCCACACTAATTCATTGCATAATAACATCAAATATGTCAATCTCACAGTGTGAGGTCACTTAAACACTTGTATTCTTCACATGTTCACATAAAATAAAAAAAAAAATTAAAAGGCTGTCATAAAGTACCACTAGAGCATGCATTCATTCTTTAGTTGATATACAATTTCAATCTCATTTAATGACATGACAATTTGTTACTATCATGTTTTATGGTTTTGTATTAATCTTTGAAATCAATAAAATTATACATCAAAAAGGTTTGACCCACAAAAATTTAACAAAACCTTACTTCAGACAAGCATACAGTCTAAACATCTAAACCTCACTTCAGTCATCTGTGATACGAATACCAAACACTAAGAGTTCAAACTCCTAATATTTTTACCTATGATATATTTACCAATTGAACTGACTGTAAACAATGCGCATATGAATCTTGATAAATATAGTATGACTATTCTAATGACTGGCAATATTGCAACAGATTTTACAGTGATATACAAGTAAAAAGTAAATATGTAAAATGAATTTCATTTTTAAAAATACATAGGGTATGAACAGTAATGCTCTATGCCAGCATACTTTTCACGGAATGCTAATGTTCTTCATGAAGTATACTGACTTAAAACGTGACAGTTCATACCTTCATATATTTTCAAAAATTAATTCTTTCTTAAATTACCTTACCTGAGACAGGCATCTGTGAAATAAATGACATGCACCCGGAGCTTCAAGTGACAATGATGTTATTAAGGACAAGCATCTGTGACGTGAATGCCGAGTACTCACAAGTTTAAAATTACTGTGACTACGCTTACCTCAGACAAGTGTCTTTGAGATGAATGCCGAGCACTCGGAGCTGGTGAGCTGCCACAAACTGAGTCTTGTCTTCCATTAAAACAATCAATATATCCCCAAAGGCAGCCACTGAAGTGGCATCCTCTATGTCAGAACTGAGGAAATTTTCTCCACCTGTGCGGCACCATAACCTTCAAAACATCATATTCATGAGCCAAATGTTCACCCAAACATGTAATGCCATTGTTTATAGACAAGTTTAATCTGAAGGTGTGGTAAACTCTGAACCCTACCTGTAATTCTGAGCTGAGAGGAAGAAACTTGACTCTACACTAAATATTACTTTTTATGAAGATACTTTTTAATAACATCCAATAATATGCTGTGATCATAAGATTAATTTTTGGATAAAATCTAATATAACCTATACAAAGGGTTTCCAAATTTAGCATTGGGATTCCTGAATCAATAACAGACATGGATGTGCCTCATTCCTTCATCTGAGCTACACATCCTGGTGCGATTCCAGTATTTAAGAAGGAATGCCACACGAGAAATTTGTTTTGGATGGAAAATGAAGGATACGTACAACAATATTTTGAAATTGAAAACTTTCAAATTTACATTATCTAGTCAAAAAAAAAAATAAATTTTAGTAGAAAGTAATCTGAAAAAAATTTAAAACCCCTGTCGGACTTGAACCTAAGACCTGCAGTTCAGTAGTTGATGTGCTAACCAACTGAGCTACTCACCAAGACATTGCACTTTGAAATGAATAGACTAATATTGATTATTTTTATGCATGGTTTTAAAGGAAGTTAGCCATTATGATGATGTAGAGTACCTTTTTAAAATGGATACTTTCATGTGACAGAATGGAAATTATATTGGTTTTATATTAGTTGTGACAGTGGAAATAAGGTTAACCTTTTCTGTTGGTCGATGGCAATGATCTGGTCTTTCACTATCAGAGGATAAATTTGTCCACCATATATGCTGTTATGTAGAAGAACATCTGTTTTCTCAGAAGACCCTAATGGTATGGTATCCACTATGAAGCCCTCTTGATCAAATACTTCAATTCTCCTTGAAAAAAAAAATTTGGAGAAAAGAAATGTAAATTTAGGATTACTGCCATTTTTAACTTAAGAAATCTTCTAGAGGCGACTAAATGGGGTGGTCCTTCAGATGAGACCACAAAACCCAAGGCCCCATGTCACAGCAGGTGTGGCACAATAAAGATCCCTCCCTGCTCAAAGGCCATAAGTGCTGAGCAAAGGCCTAAATATTGCAGCCATTCACCGGCAATGGTGATGTCTCTATAGGAATGAAAAATTCTTGAGTGGTATTTTAAACAATATATAATCAATCAATATATATCTTTAATTACTGCAAAGGTATACAGGTTGTCTTAATATCAGAGATTTGAGATAAAAATTAAAATGTTTTTTTGTCCAAGTTCAAGTGAATGACTGAAAAAGTTCTATAAAGCATTTTCATCAGAACTTTTCAATAACTGATTTCATCTAGAATTTTTTATATCTTTTTCATCATTTCCTCAGTTTTTACAGCCCATCTTGTGAAACAGTTGAACGTATACTGCAACCCCTTCAACAACAAAAAAAAAATTCCGTTTACTAAAACCAGATTCTTAATGTTGAGTAGAGAAAGAGAAAGCGGAGGTATTTTTCAGATGTGACTTTGTGACCTAATTTTTTAAATACTCAGTAATACAACTCAATACAGTAAAACACGCTTATAAAAAGCACCCTTGAAACGAATTCACACTTATTGCAAAGTAATATTTATTCCCTAAAATGAAAATTTTACGAAGTTGCTTTTATAATGAAGTGCTTTTTCAGGACTTGGAGGTTCACAACAATCATGTTTTACTGTACTGTATAATATGAATATACTATTACTCATTACTGTGTAATTTACATACAATGTTATTCAATACAGCATAATACATATACATTATTACTTTGAATTTGGAAGCTGAAGTGAAAGCAAAAATTCTCACAAGTTTGGACTTCTAAAACAAAAATGAATGACATCTGCATTGCTGACTCTGTATCCATGGTAATTCTGACAGGGGCGGATGAGAGAAGGAATTGCTGGTTGAACTTTGTGGTGGGCCAAATCCAAATTCCAACTGTTTATGTTGTAAATTTTCATCTTACAGAATAAGTCCATTGTAGAACAGTTGGCAATCTGAAACAGACCAAAATAATGGAGAAACTAATGAACAAAAACACCTGTACATTGTGAAAGGAGGTGCATCTTCTACACAAATAAATAGCAGAGTCTGTGTGACTGTAAAAATGTTTAACACTATTCATAATAACAAAGCTTATAAAAATTTACAGTGATACTTGAATTAATATTCCATAAATTTGGGAATTTTTACAAAGACTTGATCATTTAAGCTAAAAATGTTCAATTGTTGACACATTTAATCAATGCTGACCATTTTGGCCCCAACTTGATACCAAAAACCTACCTAACTTACAATTTTGGTAAAGGGTTAACTGCTCATTCTAAATATCCATTTAGTTTCAATTTAGTATCAATAGTATTAAAGACGTTTTTCATGAATTTTTACATATAAACATGAGATCTAAGTTTGATCCCACCCTGGAGTCAGAACCTTTACCCTGGGGATCATGAAATTGACCATTTAGGTAGAGGCCTTTCTGCTCTACATCACTATGCATTCAGTGTTTCTTACTAATGTGTCATTGTAGAGAAGATTTTTGAAAATGGGTCAATTTTTGGCAGTTTTTTTTTGCCTGCCTCTAAGCCCCAGAGGTGCAGGAGTCCTAAAACTTACAATTTATGACACCATTTTCCCACAGATGCTTCATATCAAATTTGAAAAGATTGAAATGGTAGTTATCAAGAAGAAATTGAAAATGTTCAATTATTAATGCATAATGCAAGTCACGCAATGAAGGATGCTCACCAATTGCAACAGGTAACCAATACGAACAAGCCAAAAACCAATATATTCCATATAGCTGGTTTGAGGCATACCATTAATGTGAGTGAAACAAAATTTTTATGAACTCCTGTTTTTTTTTTTTATTTATACAATGTATAATATGTATACTGTTGTATTTAAAGTTAGTAAACCACACACCAATTTCAGATTCCTAGATCAAAGCATGATGAAAAAAATCTTGAAAACTAACATTGTGACAGACAGACTGAATACAAACTAGTAGTTTTCTTGAGTTCCATTGGTAGGGGACTAATACATAGAATAATTCCATTTAAACAAAGGTGAGACAAATTAATCCAAGCCTTGCCCAAATCTTGTCCCCTTGGTGGAATTTCCCAATCGCACACTCATACTAATGCAGGATTGTTTTTCTCGCATTTCTTCTACTGAACAGTTTAGTGCATTAATTCCGGTGCTTTGAGTAGATTTAAATATCATCATCCTCATTTGAACTTACATGCAAAAACTAATTAGACAGTCAGAAAGAGCATACCTGAAAATGGATTACATTGTATGTGCAAACAATAAAAACAAAACCCAAGACTGACTCTCAGAAAGCTAGATCAAATTGAAATTTGAAGAAAAAGTACAAAATATTTTATTTCTACATAAAGCATAATTTATAGAAAATACATGATGTCATAATCAATGATATCATAGCAGTGGAAGAAAAATCTTACATGAGTAATGTTGGTCCCACACTGCTGATAATGTAGAAAAATTACACAATGCGCTCTATTAGGAATCTAGTTAGAAACCTCCGATCAAACTGGACGACCCATATCTGAGGAATCCGTTCTGTTTTGGTCAATACTATTATTCCTTACACTACCAAGTACACAGAGGTCAGCCTAACTGTGCTAGATGTTTTATTATTGCTGTAGATGTACAAATTTCAGATATGTAACTTATCCATGCTACAAAATAAATTGTAGTGTTACTGATCAGGTTGCAGCATCAACCTAATTGAGTGTAAATATCCTGGTTACGAGATAATCCCTTAAATTGTTAAAATGTTTGTGAAACATTTATGTCCCAAGTATCAACAAAGACAAAGAAATGTCTAGTCATAAGGAATCTCTATACAAACTTTGAAAGCCCCATCTTAAATCATTAAAGAGATAAATCTCGGCGGTGGCGTTATGTGAGCAAGTTTGACAGTTAACTTGTGGAAGGTCGGTGGTCTCTTCCCAGGTACATTGTATCTGGGTTCTCTCCTCCACCAACAAAAACTGGACGCCACCAGATAACTGAAAAATTGTTGAGTGTGGCGGAAAGCAATAAATAATCAATCAATCAATCATTAAAGAGATACTGCTTAGCTTAACTTTTCTTAAGGTAGCTCACTACACCAAGACATATACTGTTTATGAATGTCACAAGATGGCAATTTAAATGTTTTGTGAAATTATTTGTATTGATCAATTTGGTTGCCTATCATCAATGCTCAGTGGTTAAAGCTTTGAACTAGTGAACTGCAGATCCCAAAGTTCAAATCCGCTTTTTGTTCATATATACTAAACAAGATTTTTGAAAATCATATTTTTTTAATCGAAATTGTATATTTTCCATCTTTTAGACATATATTCTTATTGTTTATCATCTGTTCATTGTTTTCATAATTAAATAATTTCGTGCTGATTTGAGGATCTCAAGTAAGCAACTTTAAAAGTAGGTCAAATCCAAGGTCAAGGTTATTAGGTCAAAAAGTGATTGTGCCAAAAGAAAGTTCTTGTCATAAGGAATGCCCATATGAAATATGAGAGTCCTATCACTCACTGTTCAAAAGCTATGAGCAGTTATGATTATGGTTAATGTTTCAGATAGACAGACTAGAGAAAAACAATACATCCCCCTTATAACAGCATAAAAATAAACATATCATAACTCACCACAAGAAGTTTTGAGTTTATGAATGGAAAACAATGATCAAAAATCATTGCCACTGCCTTCCCAAACATGAATGGAGCAGCAATAAGCTTAAATGCTAGCTTAAAGCCATAGATTCTCTCTTTCTTCTTTTTCTTCTTGTCAGTTGATTTCTTATTCATTTGTGGATATTTCTGCCTAATATAATTTTCTTGCACACTGGCTTTTATATCCTAAAAGCAAAGTTAAAAATATAGGAACTTCAAGGAGTTTAAATGCCATAGGTAACAGATGAAAGGGTTTTTTCCATCTGTAAAAAATTGAAATGTGAAATTTGTCTAACGTGCTAGACAAGCACAGCATTCCCACTGTTAATCTACATATCATAAATATTCAGTATCTGTTAATTTACATATCATAAATATTCAGCATCTCAGATATTGCCTACTTCATACACTGCCACCGAGTATAAAAGTCCGCAGGGTTAGGATAAATACAGAAAGTGTGTAAAATTGTTTTTTATTCTCTTAGTTCTCTAAGTTTTTTCAGCATGTTACCTACTATATGTAATATTAACCAATTTATACCCAAGTGCTATAATTTTTCATTGCACAACTGTAACATTGAACTTACATTTGGAGGAAGAAATTTCAAATCATTTATGAATTCATAAACAATACAGTGTGTAGCTTTTAACAATCCAATCCATTCATCAACATTTTTGATACTGGTCATAATTGTATTCTAGACAATGGCCTTTTCTTTTCCAAAGCTCTAGTGAGGATCCGGGTTGTTAGAATAGGTCCTCAGTACCCCTTGCTTGTCGTAAGAGGCAACTAAATGGGGCGGTCCTTCGAATGAGACCGCAAAAACTGAGGTCCCGTGTCACAACAGGTGTGGCACACAGATCCCTCCCTGCTCAAAGGCCATAAGCATCGAGCATAGGCCTAAATTTTGCAGCCCTTCACTGCCAATGGTGACGTCTCCATATGAGCGAAAAATTCTCGAGCGGGGCGTTAAACAATATACAAACATAATCCAAAGCACAATTAAATCTAATTCGTGCAGCTTGGACAGCCGAACACTGTGTTATCTAGGACTTACCTGTACGTAGGTGTGTGTGATCAACCATGGTAACAAAAAAATTCTGTAACACCTGATGATATTTTATACAAGCAGGACTTCGATCTTACTTTGTTGTGATATTTCACTATAAATGAGTTTGTTGTAATCATCATTTTAATCAAACAGAAAAGAAGACCTCATTAGGACCTACAAATCATTTCATTGTATTTGATTTTGGTGCAATTATGACTGCTAATGCCATTTTTTTAAAAAAATTTTGTGGCAACAAAAATGCTTCCAATTATGATGCCTTTAATTTTTACAAACTGTATTTCCATAAAATCAAATATCAGTTTCAAAAAAGGGACGATTTCAATTCTTATGATGTACTCTCTGTTAGTTAAATGCGCTAATGCACAGATGGCCCAAGAAAACATCTTCGTACATAATTATCTGATTGTTGTCATGTAGTTTGTGTTGCTACATGTCATGAATACTTTAATACTAAAGCCAGCGTATGTATATACTCAAACAGTAATAATGGGGGGGGGGGGGGGGGGGGGTTGGGGGGTTGTCAAAATACAACACATTCATTAGCTGAGGTAATTAATATTTAAATGGAAGATTTAATCTTTATCTGTGAGGATTGAAAATACTTTCTGAAGCAGACCATGAGGGAGCACATGAAGATGAAAAAAGAATATTTTTAAAGAATTTTAGGGCCACTGGACAGCCTGAAAGCAAAAATCCTAATTTCATAAAAATCTTCCACATAATGTGCCTAAAAATTAGCAGCTCGAAAACATACGCATTATATAACATGGATAACTCTCAGTTAGCACAGGATTCTTATCCCACTCATTACTCCTTTGGATTCTATAGGAATTGATCAAGTGATTTTCAATACCTAGTCTTGTAGGAGCTCGGCTTTAGTCCAAGATGCAAAATACCAAAAATGTTGATAATTAAACCTTGATTATGACAATTATCCCAATTAAGTCCAATAAATGTCCTCATCAACCAGAGATTATATCAATACAAAAACTACACCACAGAATAGTGTTACATTAAGGAATTTATTAGAAAATTAATGTAATTATTTCATAATAGAATTGCATAAGTTCTAAAACTAGATTTTGATAGTAATCATACTTTGTTCTTTGTGGGAGGAACAGAAACATCTTTTCATTTTGAGATACGGTCTCCTATAATGATCATGGAATTCTTTTAACTGCTAGTGAAGTTAAGATATTGTCTTTTTTCAACACTCATGATGAACAATTTGCTTCACAATGACCTTACTTACCTCTTCTTGCACAAAAAAGCCCTTCCTATACAATCTCTGCAATCTGTTCAGGGCCTCCTGTCGCAGCGATTCAGTAGCGAAGTCCATCGTGTTTAGCTTTTCTTCCAAAGTCTTGTAATAAATATTTGCTGCTTACAATGACTATTTCTCTTTTATATTCAAAATGAAATGTACATTGAAATTAATCTAAAAACTTGCCAAATGTAATGGCAGATCAAGAGGGAGTGAATTTCATGCTGGCATCCTTCATGAAGCATGCTATTGCTTCATGAAAAACATGCTGCTACGAAGCATTGTAATTCACACCCACATGTAATTTCAAAAAGGAAATCTATTTTTTTATATTTATAATCTGCATGTGCTTTCATTTTTGTTGCAATTCTATGTTGGCACTGATGCCAACTTTAAATGATTTCAAAGTGAGTGAATGGCTGTTTACAACAGGAGTACTGAAAACAGTACATAATACACCCGTCACAAGCTTATACAGGGCGTGTTTCTTAAGACATGAGTTGTAAAACTTTACTCAAGATAATTAGTATCTGCCATCATCAAGCTGTGACATTCTATCTTTTACATCACATCATTTGAATGGTCCTAGCCCCTATGGTTTGGTCTATATCTTGCCTACAAGGTTTTCCTACTAAGTGATACTACAACCTTGACCTCTGAACTTGAAAAACAAAGTTCACTTGGCATGAGGAGTATGTGTACCAAGTTTGATGGTCCTAGCCCTAATAGTTTGGTCTTTATTCTGCCTACAAGGTTTTCCTATTAATTGATACTACAGCAATGACCTTTGACCTTCAAAAAACAATAGGCATCTTCCTCTCATCCTGGTGATCAAATGTACCAAGTCTGACAGTCCTAGCCCCGATAGCTCAATCTGTATCCTTCCTACTAGGTTTTCATATTAACTTATACTACAATCTTGACCTTTGACTTTGAAAAACAATAGGCATCTTCTTCACATCATGATAATCATATGTACCAAGTTGTAAGATTGGTTCATTTTGCATTTTACCTACAAGGTCAGGAGAGATGGACAGACAGACAGAGCCACACCATAATACATCCCATCTTTGACAGGCATATAAAAAGATCATAAAACAGAAACATATAAGAAAGCCTTGTAATCTGTTACAAGTACATAATCAGATACGTTAATAACAGAAAATATGTAGAGATTTTTTTTTAAACCTTAATATCACCATGACGTTTCTTTGACAAGTTAAACAAGCATTCTCAGTGTATTGCGAGTTAAGCAAAACGAAACTCAAACTTGATCTGTAAACTATCCAAGACAAAGCCATGTATAAAATTTCAGTTGAATTTCTTCATCCAATGCAGAGAAAAGTAAAAAAAAACTCGAGCAGAATGACAGACAGGTGGATGGACAGACAGACAGCTAGATCGAGGGTAAAATAATAGTCCCTGGCAAAGCTGGTAGGGGACTACAAACAGCTCAATGTAAAGGATAATATAATGAACAGTACTCAATCTTGTATTTCCTATAGAAAATACAAATCACACAGATGAGCAAACACAGACCCCTGGACATTCCAGAGGTGGGATCAGGTGCCTAGGAGGAGTAAGCATCCACTGTTAACCAGTCACACCCACTGTGAGCCCTGTATCTTGATCAGGTAAATGGGGTAATCCGTAGTCAGAATCAATGTGTCAAGAATGGCCTAACAATTGGTATGAAACATGTCAGACAGCATTTGACCTAACGGAAGGTTGTAATGGCAAACTAGATCATTATAACAACCATAGAATTTGTGAAATGCTGACTTTAGATGAGACTGTAGAAACCCTTGTAATATCAACTTGTTTGTCAGTAGCCTGCCTTAATTTAAAAATTTATCATATGCAGAACAAGCTTTTGCATATCAAATCAGTTGACAGATATAAATGCCATATGCAAGTGATAATGAATATAGCTACATAGATAAGGGAAGTTGACAATGGAGAAATTGAAATCATCCCGTTTGTCATAAAGTTGAGTTGCCGTCAGCATCTATTTTCAATAAAATATCCAAGTACGAAGCAGTATTGGAAGAATCTGTTGTGTTATTTATTTAAAGTTCACTGGGATATATCAAATCGACATATGAATAAAAACGATCATTGTTAATAGATAAAACATCATTGATATAACTAAATGTCAACTGAAGGCCACAGAAAGAGATTTTTTCTTCTCATGCAAAAGCTTTTGAATGAATTCTGCTTCATAAGAATATAAAAACAGGTCAACTAACAAAGGAACACAATTTGTGCCCATAGGAATTCCAAAAGAAAGACCTGATCACCAAAGACTACGAAATTATTGTCAATGAGGAATCTAGCATCTCTTTGATATCAACTTTAGGGTACTTGTGTTTTGGATAACTGGTCACTAGATATTAATATTTCCTTTAACCATTTTTGTTGAAGAAGCAAATGTCTATATAAAGTGTTATAAAGTCAAATGTTTTGATGTTGTTGATTTGAGGAAAGTTTGGAGTTTCTCAAATTTACTAAAAGTTCTTAAGAATTTTTTTAATCTACATTTGATTTACATCACTTCTGGCATATGTAGTGGCACAGTACATTTGAAGTTTCTACTTCGCAGCAGTTAATATTTTTGTGAGGAGCAAAGATTGGGGCTTGGTAGAACGTTTACTGGATCCAGCAATGTATCTTTGTAGGGTTTTGGTGGAGTTTGGAATCAACTATAGGTACAGTAACTCGTATCCGTCCACTCCATGGAATGGGATATTAAATGTGTGTAAAATTTAAGCACGATTATAAATTTCACCTTTTGAAAGGGCAGTTGGAGTATAAGTGCGATGACTAAATGTGGACTAATGCAAAGTTCATTAACAATGCAGTTGTAAAAATGAGCCTTACACTAAATACAATGTTGTTACAAACTTTATCAGCCGGAACTAAAACATATTCCTCATGTAACCTATCTAACTCTTTTATCACTTCTGGTACACAGAAGGATACATGGTACACATTTTTTGTTTTGACATGTCTGATATGGGATTTTAATATTCCTTTTATATTTTTCATCCAATCTGACAAGGTATTCAGTTCTTTTCTTCCAATTTAGCCCATCGTCTGGCATAATATTTGCCAGAATTCATAATATCAATCCCAAACTTCCCCCATTTTATACGTGTATGTGATATGCTGAAGGGAAGAATTCGTATTAAAGTTCTTATTAACACCCACCTTGTAAATCAGGTCAGAGAACTTTGTAGTGAGGTTAACCTTGACTTTCCTGCCATCTGGTCCAGACCAAATTATGTGGCAGACATCATTCAGTGGAGATCTTACTGTAGTATAAGCAGAGTCATTACGAAGCACAGTCTGCTGTGATGTCATCAACAACTGAACTCTAACTCCATCCTCATCATGATAAACCTCCAGAGGAGTGGGTAAAACTAGTCTCCAGGAATCTTAAAGTAATCCATAAATCTCATTATTCACAAGGACAATAATGTAAGTATTAACTCACCCACAAAATTCCCCCCCCCCCCCCCCACCTCTCCTGCCATATAATGTCATTTTGTAAAAAATCTAAATTGTTGCTTAGTTTCCAATCTTCCAGTGGACATAATAATGTTACGGTTATGAGACTGACCAATCACTTAAGTGGTTGTTACACAGTATGACCATCACATAGCTGACCCAATCTCTTACCCTTCATTATTCCTCTCCATGGCTCTGTTGCATTGTTACTGTAAGTGATCATTCTGTAACAAAAAAAAAAAAAAATCAGTACAGCTGTTTCATCAATACTATGTGTGGTTGCTCAATAACAAATACAGTGAAAACTGTGTAATCCGACACCTGTGTAATCCGACACCTGTGTAATCCGACACCTGTGTAATCCATTTCACACAACATTCTGGCCCTTAATTTCATTCTCAATTTTAAATTTTGTATTTTCATTGTTTTCATTGTTTTTACTCTTTTTATGCTGAAACACTGTATTTCAGCAAAGAACGTGTCTCCTAGTGTGTGTCCGATTAGACAGGATCCAAGATCAGCAAATTTGGCTTTGTTTTTATATTCAACAAAACTCTTAAACTTACAGTTTATTTTCCAACAATTTCTACACCTACCCTGTATAAAGATCTAGATAGATTCCACCACTAGATGTCTCCAATCTGTATTACAGAATAACTTACCCTGTATAAGGGTCTAGATAGATTCCACCACTAGATGTCTCCAATCTGTATTACAGAATAACTTACCCTGTATAAGGGTCTAGATAGATTCCACCACTAGATATCTCCAATCTGTATTACAGAATAACTTACCCTGTATAAAGATCTAGATAGATTCCACCACTAGATGTCTCCAATCTGTATTACAGAATAACTTACCCTGTATAAGGGTCTAGATAGATTCCACCACTAGGTGGCAGCAGTAACTGCATATCTCCTGTCAAAAACCCCTGTGGAGTCATCCTCAAATTCAGCTGTTCTGATACTACATCAGCTTCTTGAGTTACTCTACAGAAAACACTGTCTTTGTTAAAATAGAAGAAGTTTTAGTAGAAATGAATTTTCTGTATGGTTCTAAGAATTTGCCAATGCTTGTAATGCTTACACGATTACTCAATAATGAAGACCATAGTCAATGCAGTCTGCATACAACATGGTCAGAAAACACAACACATTCTGACATAATGAACACATGGTCAGGAAGTCAAAATAATCTCCACAAGCAGCATAATAACGATATTCTAATGATTTGATTTGAACATATTATATTGTACAGACATACAATGGGATTGGTTACAAGTTCTTGCAACTCTGAAAACCTCTACCAAAATTCTGATAGTATATAAACTATTGGTTACTTAAATGTCCTAATCTTTCCTATTAGCTTCTCAGTTCTTCTTATCTGAGAATACATTGTTAAAGTATTTCATAGTTACCCAAATAATATTCATATTCAAGTTAATAAATTTGCCCATAAAAACTAAATAATTCTTCAATATATACAATAGAATTAGAATTTTTCTTAATGTTCATTCCAACCATATTATTATGTGTGGTGTCTTTGATTATGATAAACTGAAATATTTTTACCTAGGTTTCATCTGAACACACAGTGATCTGAGCTGGGTTCTCCAGGTGACAGGTATACAGGTTATCTGCCCTTGCTGTTGGACTGTTTGCACCAGAGGGAGCCAAGGATTGTCTGAACGTTTCTGAACAAATCCCTCCCCAGGCAGGTGAAAACCAAACACATTACTAAAAACATCGATCACTTATAGATTAATAAAGATATGTCTATCTGGAACTACATGGAGCATGATTTCTCTGTAGAGCAGGTTTGATAGAGCTAGGTCTTGTAGTGTGTAGCATGATTTTGATTACGAATAACCATGGAATTCCAAAATGAGGCCAGTGACTTACTTTTGGGTTATGACACACCTTCATGCAAAGATGCATTTTAAAACTAAATTTGATGGTCCTAGTCCTTACAGTGCACAGGGTGTAATCAAACACAACTTTAGTCATGTACTGTAGATTCCTTATGTTATGCGAGTACTTAATATTACAAAATGACTCCTACACATCAAACTGCAAGAACATGAATTCATGAGTGCTCTGTTGATCAAGAGTTTTTACATGTATTTTAGCAACATAAAAATAAACGCAAATAATTTTATTTTGTGAGGGACGCTTCTTACAAAATTACATGAAAATAAATTCCTTGTGTAAAATTAGGAATTTACAGAAACCATTAAATTCAAAATGAGGGCACAGTCACCTTTGGGTCATGACTTATTTTCTCTAAAGCTGCACTAATAGGTATGATCTCTGACTTACTCTCTAAAGCTGCAGTAACAGCCATGTGAACTCTGAGCATCCCCTTTGAGTGCGTGAACTAAAGACATGTGGTACAAAATCTGGGGATGTTGTGTGCACAGAGGAAGGAGCCTGTTAAGTGATTCCTCCAGGTAGTCACCTGTAATTGCAAACAAGTTCTAAATACACTCCATCAAAACAATGGACAAAAGACTCCTAGTCAACAACGATCATCTGAGTCACAACGATCATCTGAGTCATAATGATCATCTGAGTCATAATGATCATCTGAGTCACAACGATCATCTGAGTCACAACGATCATCTGAGTCATCATCTGAGTCACAATGATCATCTGAGTCACAACGATCATCTGAGTCATAATGATCATCTGAGTCACAACGATCATCTGAGTCACAACGATCATCTGAGTCATAACGATCATCTGAGTCACAACGATCATCTAAGTCACAACGATCATCTGAGTCACAACGATCATCTGAATCACAACGATCATCTGAGTCACAACGATCATCTGAGTCACAACAATCATCTGAGTCACAACGATCATCTGAGTCATAATGATCATCTGAGTCACAACGATCATCTGAGTCATAATGATCATCTGAGTCACAACGACCACCTGAGTCACAACGATCATCTGAGTCATAACGATCATCTGAGTCACAACGATCATCTGAGTCACAACGATCATCTGAGTCACAACGATCATCTGAGTCACAACGATCATCTGAGTCACAACGATCATCTGAGTCACAACGATCATCTGAATCACAACGATCATCTGAGTCACAACGATCATCTGAGTCACAACGATCATCTGAATCACAACGATCATCTGAGTCATAATGATCATCTGAGTCACAACGATCATCTGAGTCATAATGATCATCTGAGTCACAACGACCACCTGAGTCACAACGATCATCTGAGTCACAACGATCATCTGAGTCACAACGATCATCTGAGTCATAATGATCATCTGAGTCATAATGATCATCTGAGTCACAACGATCATCTGAGTCATAATGATCATCTGAGTCACAACGACCACCTGAGTCACAACGATCATCTGAGTCATAATGATCATCTGAGTCACAACGATCATCTAAGTCACAACGATCATCTAAGTCACAACGATCATCTGAGTTACAACGATCATCTGAGTTACAACGATCATCTGAGTCATAATGATCATCTGAGTCATAATGATCATCTGAATCACAATGATCATCTGAGTCAATGATCATCTGAGTCATAATGATCATCTGAGTCACAACGATCATCTGAATCACAAGTCTCTTTAATTAGTTCCACCTTCATGTGATATCATAAGATTTTTTGCACAATCAATGATTTATTTAGATTTATGCATGATAGGAACATAAATTTTGTAGGTGCCCATTCCAATAGATATTGTAAAAAAAAATTCTCGATAAGCTTAAAATATTTCAAAAGTCAAAGTTACATATGAATAATCAATGAATCAATTTTTCAATCCAAGAGCAATAGCTCCGTTTGCATTGAATTCTTTTACCAAGTCCACTACGCAATAGATTTCCTTTATTTTTCTCAGACATTATATGTCTTTCTGTAAAGAAACAGTTTCATGAAATTGTTATGAATATTATCATCATAAGCAGTTTTTGTGGAATTTTGATCATGCTGTTTAAGGAAAACTGCTATTATCTGATGTTGATTCTATTTATGTATGTCTCGCATCTTAAAAGCATGATGACCCATATATTTTAATTGATAATTTATTAATTTTAGCTCTATTAAAGTAAAATAAATACACTTTTTATACTTTTATCATATAATAATATGAGTTTGGAGTTACCTTAAAAGATACAGAAATTCCATCTTCTCCTGTTTTGAAAAAGGGGGGGGGGGGGGGGGGGGGGGCAGCAATGATTTGAACAAATTTTATCTTCACTATTTGAGGATACTTGTATATCAATGTTTATCATATCAGAAAGATTTTTGACATAACTTAACCACAAACCTACATGATTATATCGGCAAACTTATTATAATTGTGGCCACAATGCAAGATTAAACTCTTTCTCTAACCCATTGGTTCTTAAGAAGATTTTTCAAGTGACATTATTCGATCAATCAATTCCTCTTTAAAGGAATGAGTACCTTCACTTCAATAATCATGGCTCCTTTACTGTAGATTGTTTTGTGGCAACTTAACTGAAAATTGATCGGATGGGTTCAGGTGAAAAAAATCAGGATGTGTTAAGTGAGTATGCATACACAATAGACAAAAGGATAATGGGGGGGTGTTGGGTGTTAGAGAGACAACAGTTAAGTCTTTAGTCTTTATATAAAAACTCACACCTTTTGGCTCAGGTAAGCTAGAAGTATGATTTAACAGTATCCACTGTGATTTACCTTTCCATGATCCAGCATGAAAACAGAGCCAGTATTCCACAGCATGTACAACAGCACCTTGAGATTCCAGGCAGTCTGATGCATAAACTGTTTTCCAACCACTCCAGGAGGAGCGAGCCTTGTCCCTCAATATACTGAAAACAGAAATATCATCTCATTGTAATTAACACAAAACTTAGAAGTTTTACTCCGACTACTCAGCTGTCTGAGAAGTTATGTTCTGTTTATTCCACTACTGAGTTAAGGCAACTACCACACACTCCCAACCAGGACTCCAATACACACACAGTGCACATATTGTATGATGTCACAATCGATCAATATTTGGGTTAAGATAACCTGGATTAAACACATTGTGAGCATGAAGTGGATTAAGTTAATCCACATCAAGCACATTGTGAGCGTGATGTGGGTTACGTTAACCCAGATCAAACACAGTGAGAGCGATGTTTGTTACGTTAAGCCAGATCAAGCACACTGTGAGAGCGATGTGGGTTACGTTAACCCGGATCAAATACACTGTGAGGGCGATGTGGGTTATGTTAACCTGGATCAAGCACACTGTGAGACCAATGTGGGTTACATTAACCCAGATCAAGCACATTATGAGCGTGATATGGGTTACGTTAATCCACATCAAGCACACTGTGAGGGCGATGTGGGTTATGTTAACCCGGATCAAGCACACTGTGAGAGCAATGTGGATTATGTTAACCCAGATCAAGCACATTGTGAGCGATGTGGGTTACGTTAAGCCAGATCAAGCACACTGTGAGAGTGATGTGGGTTACGTTAACCCGGATCAAATACACTGTGAGGGCGATGTGGGTTATGTTAACCTGGATCAAGCACACTGTGAGACCAATGTGGGTTACATTAACCCAGATCAAGCACATTGTGAGCGTGATGTGGGTTAAGTTAATCCACATCAATCACACTGTGAAAGCGATGTGGGTTACGTTAATCCGGATCAAGCACATTGTGAGCATGATGTGGGTTACGTTAATCCAGATCAAACACACTGCGAGAGCAATGTGGAAGAAGTTGCAACTGTTTTTGTTAACCCTACCTAAGCTGAATTTTCAGTCTGTTTACATTTGACATACTGTTCACTAACCCCTGGTCATTAAGAGTGGCCAACAGCATTAGGGCCTGCCCATCAATTTCATGGAAATGTTTGCTGTGTTTTGGTTTAGTTATGGCAGCCTCTCCAGCTAGTCGATAAAATTTGGCAGCACTACTTATCTCCCCTGACACGGCATGCATTCTTCCAGCTTCATTCAAATACAACGCCTTGTAACGACCTAAATAACATAGAATGCTAGATAAAACCTCAGCTGCACTATTTCCTGAAATTGCGACTGTGTAACTTGTACAATATTAGAACATGTATATTGGGCAAGCTAATATTTGGTGGATTTTTCTCAGAGTAATTGTCATGCTGCGCTTTACTTTTTCACTTTAGACAATAAACAATTTCTTCCATATTGATATGAATGGTAATTTTGGAGTTTTAACACTTCATGAAATTTCTATATTTACCAAAAAATTACAATTTTCTTCATCTACTAAAAAAAATAAAAATCATTTCTGATAACATTAAAATTACTAGAGATATTGTACATGTATATTAAAGAATTAACAAGTGAACTTTCAATACACTAAAAGAAAGTTTGGAAATCCTATTTCAATTAAACTGAATTTAAAAATCCTCTTTAAAATTATCTTTGTTTTCTTTATAAAACTGAATTCTGTGACATTTTACACCACAAAAATAGTGAAACACAAATCTATACAGATACACTACAGTACATACATCTTTTTTCTGACTGAGAAAGCTGACCGAACAATTCTGTTGCATGATGAATATCTCCACGTGCCCAAAATGCATAGGGTAGGGCCACTTTCAAATAGTCATCCACTATATTAGGAAGTCTAAAGGAAAAAAAAAATCCCCACTGTAATTAACTCAACACACAATTCACACACCTTTCCTGCATAAAATAATTAAAGACATTTTAACTTTAAATAACATGTTTAAGCAATCATTCAGATTTTTCTTTTCTAGACTTGCACAAAAATAACACACATAAAAAATACTGAATATGAATGATTGAATATTTGGCTCCGAAAGGATGATGTTGGTTTACCTTTTGGACAGGGCCACTTTCACTCTCTGGACAGCTAAAATGGTGGCTTTTTTGAGTAGTTCCTCTTCATTCTGATAGGAATTTTTCCGCCATTGTTTCCTCTGAGATATTTGTGATGGTAACATGCATTCTACCACAGTAGCCAAAACTGAAACAGTCCAATCTTCCCATGCAGTTCATTCCAATAACTTGTCATAGTTCAATCTTCCCATGCAGTTCAGTGCAATAACTTGTCATTATAGTCCAATCTTCCCATGCAGTTCAGTCAAATAACTTGTCCTAGTTCAATCTTCCCATGCAGTTCAGTCAAATAACTTGTCCTAGTTCAATCTTCCCATGCAGTTCAGTCAAATAACTTATCCTAGTCCAATCTTCCCATGCAGTTCATGCAGTAGCAAGTTTCAATTTTTTTATTTCTAAAACTAGGTCAAAGGTCAATGTCAAGGTCACAAGGTTAACAAACCTGGTATCATTGGAAAGGTCTTCTCACATAAATGTACAGGCTAAACATAAAAGCAGTACCTCTAAACATTTGAAAGATATGATTTAAAATGGATTTTCCTAATAGTATGTCAAAGGTCAATGCTGAGGTCACCAGGTCCAAAAAATTAAAGTTAATAGAAAGGCCTTGCCACATGGCATGCACATACCAAATATGAAAGCTCTACCTCTTCTGGTGTAAAAGATATGAGCAAGGTTAGAGTTTTTTGCCACAGACAGGTCAAAAACTATATGACCCCAAATCTTTGATTCCGGGGGCATAAAAATTCAGTTGCAATCAATTTTATATAAACTATTAATTGACTGGACTAAACAACAGTTAAAAATGCTGATTAACAACATAAAATCTAATGAGAACTTTCAAGCTGTGATTGTTAAATTTTCTAAATTCTCTTAGTTTACTTAATTAATTAATTGAATGCTTTACCAGAAAGGAGCCATGGAATGCTTAGGTAGATAACAGTTGGATAACTGGTCTCTTCATCAATTCTCAGCAGTGCTGTCTGTCCACTTGTAAACATCAGACAAGCCGTGATTTTATTCTTGTTGTAATCTTCTATAATCTGTCGTGCCTGCTTTAAGTAAGGCAGAGGATACCAAATACTACACATTGGAAGTCTATACAGCTCTTTTGTGTCTTCCCAGCTATTCAAATTAAAACTAACTTTCTTTTTCTCTAAAAAAGCCAGGAAGTTCAGCAACCATCCATACTGAAATTTTTGAAAATGTAAATCTACATTAGCACCGTAGATACAAGACTTGATTAAGTGTGGCATAGCTCTCACTGGGAATTTTATTCCCCTCAGCATTTTAATGCACAGAATAGAGAGGCTGGGGACTTCCCTCAACACACTGATCTGCTTTCCCTGAATTTCAGTTACAATATCTTGGATGTCTTCCTCGATACCAAAACTTTCATTCATAAATGGCAGAATTTGATCACAGTATATCATTCTATATCGCTTCTTCCTCTTCTGTTTCTTACTTGGAGCCCTGTAGCGATTTTGCACCTGATAAGGGCTGGCTACAAAGTCTGTGTTGTCCTGTAAACTAACATTACTGAATTCCTCCCCTAAATCTTCTTCTGTATACATGGTCTCGTCAGCTGAGTAATACGTACTCTCAGAATCATACTCCTCATGTGAGGAGGACTCTGATTCTTCTTCCTCACATTCAGCTTCTTGCCCCTCAAGCCCTTCATTGGATTTTTGCTTTCTCTTGTTTCGTCGTCTGGGTTTTTTGGTTTCATTTCCAAACTCCCATGACACCATGCGGACATACTTTGGCCTCTTCTTGGCACTTTCTACCAGATCTTGCAAGGAATCTTCATCTGCCTCCATTTCAAAAACTCTTAAAAGATACGTTTATCATGTGTTAGAATTTTAATGTAGTTATATCACAGTGTGAAGGACTTTGTCATTCTTTCATTCTTACATACTATTAAATGATTAGGAATCTAATGTTCTCTGATTGGTCTAGAAGTTAACTTCAGAGTGAGGTCACTTAGGAGGTTTAGTTGGGATTTCCCACTTGACCAGCCAACATTTTCATCTATCAATCAAATTGTGTGTTTTAAAGAAAGTATCATTAAGTCAAATTCGATGCCATTAATGGATTTACCAAATAATTACTAATCACGGTAAAATCATTATCAACTACAATGTAAAAAATTGTGAATGCATTTCACTATGGTTACAGTTTCTAGGTTGAAACACTGTTACAGTGTGTTATAATTCACATGATTTTACATCTCTGTATCTGATAAAAGCATAAAAAAAAAATCACAAAATCTGTTGAAAAATTCCTGATCATTTGATAAAGACTTTTGACTTTTGATAAGGACTACCCGTAACTATACAAACTTGGTCTACCACTACTACTCGCAATAGTCAATAATTGTATATTGTTGAATATTGGTTTTTTTTTTATCATTATATAGACTGCTTCCAAGTGGAAAAAATCTGAGGTACTCCAAAGGAAAACTACAGGGGTGTTCTAGAAATGTATATAATAAAGAGTAAAATAAAGGGTGATGATACAGGGTGTGTAATAAAGGATGGATATTTGTGTTCATACAAGGGACACAAAAATCCTGTATTATATAACAAATATATAATAAATATATATTAAAAAAACTGGTTACCCACTGATATCGTAATGTACACACACTTATACAGACATGACACTACACAAGTTTTTGTGACATGTTTACCCTGTCATGTCATAGCTTGCAGTTAGTGACTATTTCTGTTGATTTTGCTGTTTTACGAATTAATTATCGACAAGGCACTTTGTTCCAGATTGTGAAAGAACAAAGGCAAGTAGTCACAGACATCACTAAGACGCAATTACACTGTTCACTAATAGACACTAATATTTCACTAATAGACAATTACTGGAAGAAAATGCTTTTTTTTTTTTACCTTTGAACTGAAGTTACAAATATGTTATATCACAGAGGAATGTTACATCTACATCAAAAGCTGATGTAAGTCAAGGTAAAATAGAGCTGTTAATCATTAGATCAAACAACCACTCTTAAACAAGAGGTCCATGTGCCTCATTACTTGAGGATGCTTACAAATGAGTTTGACATACTATGTCCTCCTGGTTCTTGAGAAGAAATTTCAAAGAAGTTTTCAAATTGTCAAATTATGCCACTCTTGTTCTGAGCTTTCTCAAAAAATTTTCCTTTTGAGACCAAAATGCTGCTTGTAGTATAGATTTTTTTTAATCCAGCCCTAGGTGTGGATGAAAGATCTACACTACAAGAAGCATTTTCACCTGTCAGTTCCTTCCAGGGGCTGGTCTATGATTCCAAGTATAACAGAAAGAGAGATAATGACTGCCACAAGAAAAAGACCCTGAGCTGTGTCTAAATAGGAAATCAAGAGGAATGTGCTAGTCAGCTAGATTTAATCCCTGGTGGCCAAATGACTCATCTGATAAAGCACATGTCAATAGGTTTCATGGGACAGGGTTCAAATTCTAGTTTATTGAGATTTCTCTCAACATAGTCTCTGTTACATTTGGTGTTGTAGGTCAGTCTCTGGATCTGATTTAAAATTAAATATGTTGGTCGGGTAGAGACTGTGGGTTGTGAGTCTTTGGAAGCAAAGATTTTAAGGAGAGTGGAGCATGACAGTCATTCAGGTTTCAATGGCCAGTTATTTCAGTCAGTAAAGTAAATGACTAAAGATTTCAGGGATCAGGACTCAGTCTCATGTTACATTTCTTCCTTCCTGTTCATACAGTGCCATGAGGATCCGGGTAAGAATAGGTCCTCAGTACCCCTTGCTTGCCGTAAGAGGCAATTAAATGGGGCGGTCCTTCGGATGAGACCGCAAAAACCGAGGTCCCGTGTCACAGCAGGTGTGGCATGATAAAGATCCATCCCTGCTCAAAGGCAATAAAGCACCGAGCATAGGCCTAATTTTGCAGCCCTTCACCGGCAATGGTGATGTCTCCGTATGAGTGAAAGATTCTCAAGAGGGACGTAAAACAATACACAATCAATCAATTCTGTTATACACAAGTGCTTCATTTATCAAAGTTGTCAAATTGATTCTTTATGAATAAAAATATTCTTTATGAATGAAAAACAATTAAATGGATTTTCTTGTAATGAAACAAGTCCTTGTGTTCCTTGTGTTGTTACATTAGCAAACAGCAACAATTTCAAGTATCATTTCAAGCTTGCACATCAAAAAGGCTATTTTCTCCGACAAAAACACCCTGAAAACTTTTTTTTCGAATTTGCCAAAAAAAAATATATAACTCTATATATTATATAAATATACATGTGTATAAACTTAAATGGTTCTATCATACCATTCATTCATTGACACACTTCCTTTTCAATTGTTTCTGTCAACTCGACCGGCGTTCTTGGTTATTTACACCTGATTGCGCAACCCTATCTGCACATCGATCCCGACTTAAAATTCTCACTTGGGGGTAGAAAACTACAGACATATTTACATTTTTTTAAACATGAAAATTGGTTTGAAAAATATATCATCATCTTTCTATACGTTTTAAGGAGTATATTATATTAATTTACTAACGAACTTAGATGACACCTTTTCCTCTTTAAAAAAAAAAAAGGGGGGGGGGGGGTATCACAGGTACTTATAACTTTCCGTTTTCCTACCGAAGAGGTGATTCTCTAGATCCGTCACTGGACCATCTTTTGAGATATATCCACGATTACAAACTGGTTAACTTACAAATAGCAAGTCAGCAAAACTCTGTTTAAAATAAAACTCAACGAATTCTCTAAAATATGTTTTAAATTTTTGAAATGATTTTGCTGGCGTTATTATTTGTTATAATAAATTTCCCTCTTATCCCTACTTACCTTTGCAATTTGACTAAAACTCCGGCTTGGTCAATGAAATAAATCATTAAATTGAAACATTGTACATTTCCACACAACTGATATATTTCGTGTATTTATAGTCTATGTACATCATGTGAAACTCCAACGATGTAGATACAAATCATGATTTTAGTGAGAAGTCATGAATTTACGATATACAGCATCTCAAGCAAATGCTGCATGATGATATTGACGGGGTATACCTTTGTTTTACTGGGCTTTCTTTGGAGTGCTTTTGATGTTCGGTCAGTTTATCAGGTAGTCAGGATGTACCAGAAGATGTTACGAAGATCAAACCTGCTTGTCCTCCCACCCTCTTCTCCTGAGAAGTTGAACAACCCAAGACTTTTATTCCATGACTAGCATATCATGTGGATCTACAGGACAAACGATGACGCAGGATAATTCGTAGATCAAGTGTCCCCTCTGGTCAGTCTTGGGCAGCCTGATGTCCAACTATAACAGAAACAGAGAAAACAAAACCGACCAGAATTTTTTATATATATATATATATATATATATACTAATCGCTTTTAAAATATAGGAACATTTTTTCCAACAAGAGGCCCACAGGTTTGAAGGTCACCTGAGTATCATAGCCCATACAGAGACCTGTTGGGGAGTCTCATTTTTGCATCTACGCCTCATTCTAGAGGCTTTTGTTCACAGCTTTATAATCTCTCTAAATGTGCATACAATTCTCATTCAATTACAATAGAAAGATGAGGTTTGAAGCATTTAAATTATCCCGTATTTCCCGGATCAAGGTGCAATGATTTTCACAATTTTGGTAAAGGGCTGCATGGATATAATAACCATGCATTTGGCTTTTCTCCCACAAGTGTGGCGGTAGAGAAGATTTTTAAAGCTTTGCATTTTTTATTTCAGTTTTTGGCCCCAACCATGAGGCCCTGGAGGAACTACGATCTTAAATTTCACAATTTACATTTCTCTTATCTTAACAGTTTTTGTCTCACCCCTAAGGCCCACAGGGAGCTGGACACCTGAAATATACAATTTGTGTCCCCCTTCTCCAAAAGATGCTTCATACAAAATTTCAGAGGAGTTGGAATGGTAGTTATCATGAAGTTAAAAATGTTCAATGTTAACACATTTATAATTAGTCGCTGATCATTTTGGCCCCACCCTCATATCAAAAATACTACCCTTTGGGTCACGAAATTTACAATGTTGGAAAAGGACTACCTGCTCATTATAAATGTCCATTTAGTTTCAATTTAGTATCAGTAGCATCAAAGAAGATGTTTTCTAGATGTTTTACACTTGAAAACTAAACACCAGGTTTGGCCCTGCCCTGTGGTCAGAATCCCTATCCCAGGGATCAAGAAATTTACAATTTAGTATAGGCCTTCCTGCTCTACATTACTATGCATTTGGTTTTTCTTACAAGTGTGCAGTACTAAAGAAGAAGATCTTTGAAAATTGGTCACCTTTTGGCAGTTTTGGCCCTGAACCTATGGCCTAGGGGGGGGTTCCTGAAATTTACAATTTATGTCCGCCTTGCCCCAAAGATGTTTCATACCAAAATCGAAAAGAATTGGAATGGTAGTTGTCAAGAAGTTAAAACTGTTCAGTTGTTAATGCACGACGGACGAGGACGGACGCAGACCGATTGCAATAGATATAATTTGTAGGTCACCTGAGTTAACTAAATTTAAAACTGCAATGATCAGTGGGTGGTCCATCGTCACAAACCCGTGCACGCTCCTTCATCGATGATGGAAAGAGAAACGATGAAAAATAGAAAGTTGAAGAACAATTTATTAAATTAAATGAGAAGTGTAACCAAGTCATGAATCACCCCCTACCCTACTTTAAAATGAGGTAGGAGACACGTTGATAGCAGTTTTAGATTGCAAAAATGTTCATGGAAACACAATATAGATTCAATCGTTTCATAACTCTATACATGTGATAATGTTTAATACTTATTCTAATCGTCTTGAGCACTCTCGTCTACAAGATATGCTTCCATTCCTTGATTGGAAAATAACGTTCTTCATCTTCAATTTTACCAACCTTCGACACGAGGGAACATCGATACAAAAGAAAATAGATGTCTCCATAGAACCCATACCGAGTGACAAGAATCCTATACAAGATATCTTATTGACCAATTGAATCCTATACAAGATATCTTATTGACCAATTGAATCCTATACAAGATATCTTATTGACCAATTGAATCCTATACAAGATATCTTATTGACCAATTGAATCCTATACAAGATATCTTATTGACCAATTGAATCCTATACAAGATATCTTATTGACCAATTGAATCCTATACAAGATATCTTATTGACCAATTGAATCCTATACAAGATATTTCGCTGACCAATCGAAACCTATACAAGATAGTTTATCGACCAATCGAATCCTATACAAGATATTTCATTGATCAATCAAGGACACCGGAGGGCATCTTGACATACAAGAGTATATTCTAAATAATATATAAAATTGTCATAATTACGAATTTTTACATGATTTCCAGATCCGTCTATCTTAGATAAATCCCTCTTTAAGGCCATCGACAAGTTTCCAATATATTTTTGAATTTTCCTCATGTAAATATTTTAAATGAGATAAAACTGACCGCTGATATTCTTTCCGTGCTTTTGAATATTCTCTATATAATTTATAGTAGTGACTCATAACCTCTGGGATACCTTGGTGGTATGTTTATATTCTATAGTAGTTCATAAAATTCATATGTACTGGTACCCCCCCCCCCCCTTTTTTATTTTAATCTTGGAGGTTTTTCTCTCTCCAAAGAACTGTTAGCTGCTTAGTATGATTAAATTCAGCATCGGCAGTTTCCTGTGCAATGCTTATATCCTCATTTTTAAGGAAGTCTGATAACTTGAATATCTATAGACGACGGAGCAACTAGGAAGTTAAAGGTCAGATACAGGAATGAAGTTAGAGAGCGCACCGTCTTGAGGCAGGGGGTCTGGGGCCACCTTAAGGCCCCAGTGGGTCCAGGGCAAGTCCTGATGGGGATCCAGCCCCCGGAAACTCCTGGATTTTATTGGGCTTGAAATAATGTATCCTAAGTAATCATTTTTACTATTTTCTATCATTTTTAATGAGGTAAAATTAATAAAATGATACAAATCTTAAGGGTTTTGGAATGAAATATAAGTTCTCCCGAAAATAGTAACAATAAATCAAAAGATCTCGTCAAATTATTTCTCTGAGAGTGAAAAAAAATTATGCTTATTTAATAATTGTTTTTTTTCTAATCAAAAGACCATTATTTACCTTAAATTTGAAAATTGGGGGTAGGGGGGTGGTGGTGGTGGTGCGCAGGGTGCATCCCCCTTAAATCTGCCACTGAATTTATACTATTTCTTTGTATTATGGTTTGGTTTGATCACTGTTGTAAAAAAAATAAAATTTAGAAAAAAAAAAAAAAAAAAGAAAGAAAGAAAAATTAAAAACCCACCAAAACAAATACAAAAACACCCCCCCCCCAAAAAAAAAAACCCCAAACAAACAAGCGTTCCGAATGGTCAAGAGTAATTTGCTCGCATTAAATAAACAGTTATCTATCTCCGACTAACCTGTGCTCGGAAGCTCAGCGATTGCCGAACTGCGTTATGCATATTTATAAGAAACGAGAAAATTTACACGCAAAGAGACACGGATGAAAAGGAAAAGGAGCGAACATTTCAGCTGTGGCTTGCGACGATGTAATTTTGATCCTTACTCTTTTTTGTAGCATGGTTTCAACACTATTGTAGTTTCAGTCTTTTTCTTTGTAGCATGGTTTTAACACTACTGTAGTTTTGGTCTTTATACTAGCATGGTTTTATCACTGCTGTAGTTTTGGTCTTTATACTAGCATGGTTTTATCACTGCTGTAGTTTTAGTCTTTATACTAGCATGGTTTTATCACTATTGTAGTTTTGGTCTTTATACTAGCATGGTTTTATCACTGCTGTAGTTTTAGTCTTTATACTAGCATGGTTTTATCACTGCTGTAGTTTTGGTCTTTATACTAGCATGGTTTTATCACTGCTGTAGTTTTGGTCTTTATACTAGCATGGTTTTATCACTATTGTAGTTTTGGTCTTTATACTAGCATGGTTTTATCACTGCTGTAGTTTTAGTCTTTATACTAGCATGGTTTTATCACTGCTGTAGTTTTAGTCTTTATACTAGCATGGTTTTATCACTGCTGTAGTTTTAGTCTTTATACTAGCATGGTTTTATCACTATTGTAGTTTTAGTCTTTATACTAGCATGGTTTTATCACTACTGTAGTTTTGGTCTTTATACTAGCATGGTTTTATCACTATTGTAGTTTTGGTCTTTATACTAGCATGGTTTTATCACTGCTGTAGTTTTGGTCTTTATACTAGCATGGTTTTATCACTATTGTAGTTTTAGTCTTTATACTAGCATGGTTTTATCACTACTGTAGTTTTGGTCTTTATACTAGCATGGTTTTATCACTATTGTAGTTTTGGTCTTCATACTAGCATGGTTTTATCACTGCTGTAGTTTTGGTCTTTATACTAGCATGGTTTTATCACTGCTGTAGTTTTGGTCTTTATACTAGCATGGTTTTATCACTATTGTAGTTTTAGTCTTTATACTAGCATGGTTTTATCACTACTGTAGTTTTGGTCTTTATACTAGCATGGTTTTATCACTATTGTAGTTTTGGTCTTCATACTAGCATGGTTTTATCACTGCTGTAGTTTTGGTCTTTATACTAGCATGGTTTTATCACTGCTGTAGTTTTGGTCTTTATACTAGCATGGTTTTATCACTGTTGTAGTTTTGGTCTTTATACTAGCATGGTTTTATCACTATTGTAGTTTTGGTCTTTATACTAGCATGGTTTTATCACTGCTGTAGTTTTGGTCTTTATACTAGCATGGTTTTATCACTGCTGTAGTTTTAGTCTTTATACTAGCATGGTTTTATCACTGTTGTAGTTTTGGTCTTTATACTAGCATGGTTTTATCACTGCTGTAGTTTTGGTCTTTATACTAGCATGGTTTTATCACTGCTGTAGTTTTGGTCTTTATACTAGCATGGTTTTATCACTGCTGTAGTTTTGGTCTTTATGCTAGCATGGTTTTATCACTGCTGTAGTTTTGGTCTTTATACTAGCATGGTTTTATCACTGCTGTAGTTTTGGTCTTTATACTAGCATGGTTTTATCACTGCTGTAGTTTTGGTCTTTATACTAGCATGGTTTTATCACTGCTGTAGTTTTGGTCTTTATACTAGCATGGTTTTATCACTGCTGTAGTTTTGGTCTTTATACTAGCATGGTTTTATCACTGCTGTAGTTTTGGTCTTTATGCTAGCATGGTTTTATCACTGCTGTAGTTTTGGTCTTTATACTAGCATGGTTTTATCACTGCTGTAGTTTTGGTCTTTATACTAGCATGGTTTTATCACTGCTGTAGTTTTGGTCTTTATACTAGCATGGTTTTATCACTATTGTAGTTTTGGTCTTTATACTAGCATGGTTTTATCACTGCTGTAGTTTTGGTCTTTATACTAGCATGGTTTTATCATTATTGTAGTTTTAGTCTTTATACTAGCATGGTTTTATCACTGCTGTAGTTTTGGTCTCTATACTAGCATGGTTTTATCACTGCTGTAGTTTTTGTCTTTATGCTAGCATGGTTTCATCACTGCTGTAGTTTTGGTCTTTATACTAGCATGGTTTTATCACTGCTGTAGTTTTGGTCTTTATACTAGCATGGTTTTATCACTATTGTAGTTTTAGTCTTTATACTAGCATGGTTTTATCACTGTTGTAGTTTTAGTCTTTATACTAGCATGGTTTTATCACTGCTGTAGTTTTGGTCTTTATACTAGCATGGTTTTATCACTATTGTAGTTTTGGTCTTTATACTAGCATGGTTTTATCACTGTTGTAGTTTTGGTCTTTATACTAGCATGGTTTTATCACTGTTGTAATTTTGGTCTTTATACTAGCATGGTTTTATCATTATTGTAGTTTTAGTCTTTATACTAGCATGGTTTTATCACTGCTGTAGTTTTGGTCTTTATACTAGCATGGTTTTATCACTGTTGTAGTTTTGGTCTTTATACTAGCATGGTTTTATCATTATTGTAGTTTTAGTCTTTATACTAGCATGATTTTATCACTGCTGTAGTTTTGGTCTTTATACTAGCATGGTTTTATCACTATTGTAGTTTTGGTCTTCATACTAGCATGGTTTTATCACTGCTGTAGTTTTGGTCTTTATACTAGCATGGTTTTATCACTGCTGTAGTTTTGGTCTTTATACTAGCATGGTTTTATCACTATTGTAGTTTTGGTCTTTATACTAGCATGGTTTTATCACTGCTGTAGTTTTGGTCTTTATACTAGCATGATTTTATCACTGCTGTAGTTTTGGTCTTTATACTAGCATGGTTTTATCACTATTGTAGTTTTGGTCTTCATACTAGCATGGTTTTATCACTGCTGTAGTTTTGGTCTTTATACTAGCATGGTTTTATCACTGCTGTAGTTTTGGTCTTTATACTAGCATGGTTTTATCACTGCTGTAGTTTTGGTCTTTATACTAGCATGGTTTTATCACTGCTGTAGTTTTGGTCTTTATACTAGCATGGTTTTATCACTGCTGTAGTTTTGGTCTTTATACTAGCATGGTTTTATCACTGCTGTAGTTTTGGTCTTTATACTAGCATGGTTTTATCACTGTTGTAGTTTTGGTCTTTATACTAGCATGGTTTTATCACTGCTGTAGTTTTGGTCTTTATACTAGCATGGTTTTATCACTATTGTAGTTTTGGTCTTTATACTAGCATGGTTTTATCACTGCTGTAGTTTTAGTCTTTATACTAGCATGGTTTTAACACTACTGTAGTTTTAGTCTTTATACTAGCATGGTTTTATCACTATTGTAGTTTTAGTCTTTATACTAGCATGGTTTTATCACTATTGTAGTTTTGGTCTTCATACTAGCATGGTTTTATCACTGCTGTAGTTTTGGTCTTTATACTAGCATGGTTTTATCACTGCTGTAGTTTTGGTCTTTATACTAGCATGGTTTTATCACTGCTGTAGTTTTGGTCATTACATTTTCTTTGTAGCATGGTTTTATCACTATTGTAGTTTTGGTCTTAAATTTTTTTTTTATTGTAGCATGGTTTTAGTTTTCGTAAAAAAAAAAAAAAAAAGAATAAACTGACCAAATGAACCATTTGCAAGTTTAGCCTTAAATTCATCTCATCAAAACATCTTCTACATTATTATACTCTATATACTCATGGCATTACAATGAACATCTCTACCTACAAGCATTCATCACCAGCAAGATCATTATCTTTCATAAACTCACGTGTCTCGACCTGCAACACATGGACTAAGGCATTTGGAAATTGAGTTTGATTATCTGGCATTGCTTTGTGTCACACATTGTCCAAAAAAGACAAGACCCAAAAACAAATTTTACTTGATTTAGAAGATGTTTAAAAACTCAACAAAAAAAAAATCATAACCAATCTAATTTTAGTTTTTATCCATCTTAATAAATGGACTGTATACTTGTACACAAATCTTTACATGCTCACATTTCATAGGTATTTTGTTTTATATATTTTTACATTTATGTCTTTTGTATGTGCTTATATATATATATATATATATATATATAATCCTGTACAGTGCTGTATTGAAATTATAACCGTCTAGAAACAGACAAAAAATTATGGTATTTTTACTAGCTTATCAATGATTCAGTGCTATATTGTAGCTTGTAACTAGGATAGGCGTATATTATAATCATATAACTGTCTTGTATATACATTTGTATAGTATATATGTATTTGTGATCTTTGTTCTTTTAACCAAAATTAAAAAAAAAAAAAAAAAAGGTAACAATTCCATGACCTTCAGATCTCTGTTATGTCATTAACTATCAAACACACACTTATAAAACTCGTCATTTAGATCAAGCTGGATAGGAAATATTACAGCGTCTGCCTCTTTGACCCCCCTGCTGTGAACATGACAAAAAATGAGAATAGAGTAACTTTTTTTTTTTTTTAATAGTTTTTGTTCATTTGAATAAAGAGTTATCTAGTAAAATGCTGTAGGTAAATTGGATTTACAATAATATATATCACAGACACAAATGGTATACTCCAAAAAGTGTACAGATAAATAAAAAGACAGACTTGGCAGTTGAGGGAACAGGACAAGAAGTAGTGTTGATCTGTTGTTAAAGTAATGTGATTGTCTTCACATGATATTACTCAGGTTCATACACAATAAAGATCTGCTTACAGTACACAGACACAACACATAAATGAACATATACCACAAACAGACAGCAGAAATTGACTTATTTTTCTTTAGCAACATATTTCCGAGCCATTGTTCATGAAACAAATTGCACAATTTAAGCCAGTCTTCAACACAAAACATTAAGAATTATATATATATATATATATATATATATATATATATATGATTAATATGAGAGCACAGCCACAAAATGGTTTTTTAATTCAACATGAGACATAATTAATTTCAGCTAAAAAAAGTAGAGCTTCAGTCTCATCAGAGACCTATGTCACAGAAACCAAGTAGCTCACTATCCTCTCTAACTTCTGAAGGGTTCCATAGGTTTCCTTTATATCAAATTGATTGAAATATTACTATCTTCAAAACTGCTTATTTTAAGCTAAAAATCATGATTGAATAATCTTGATTAACATCAATTCCACAGAGCTAAATTCTACATTTCAGATCAACACATACAGACATCCACTAAACAGAATGACATTCAATAACATCTGTAATACATGTATTATAGAGTATACAATTCATCCACACTAAAATAGATGTAGTCCTGTATTTGACAGTAGAATTCTCTGAAAGCATAACAAGAAAAGACTGTTCAGTTTCAGTCACCATGGTCAAGTAAACATATAATAGACATCTTTGTTTCTGAGAGTCGCAATCTATCCCCCCCCCCCCCCCCCCCCATCCCTCCAACAAAAAAATTGTATATTTGTATACAAATTTCAGTTTTTAAGAGTCACAATCTGATCTATTCTTCCTCATAAACATTGGATACATGTCTACAAATTCCTGTCCTTTGTCATCACCGAGTCACCTTCCTCACTTTTTTCTGGCTTTCCTTCACTTTTCTTATCTTTTTACCTTGTGCTTTCATTAGATTTGCCATTTCTACAACAAATCACAAATATATATTATAATTATCTCCTTGTATGTATCTGTCTAACAGTAGGAAGAATTGTACATTTCAAAACTTCCATTATCATAAATGTTTTCAGATATTTTGTTGCAGTATTACTGCCATAATACAGATACCCATTCACTACTTTTAATAGTAACTTGATACCATTAATCTAATCAAATCTGACATTATCCCCCTTCAAATCACTTTCAATATTATTTATATATTCAGTCACTTGAAACTATTAATTTAATCAGCTATATCAAAATCACTGACATTCATGTAACTGACCATACAAAACAGAGCTCCCTCGAGTCATAATCAGAGATTTTGACCACTTGACCACCATGTCAGAGACCAGAGCAACTGAACATTTGATATATGAGGATGCTTGAGACATAGTGTTGCTGTCTTCACACACTTTGAACCCCAAATGAGGCCCAAAAAGTGTAATGGTCCTAGGGGATGGATCTGAACAAAATTCAATGCAATCACAAGGAAAATGCTAGCATTTAAGAAAAAACAAAACTGTAGTTGGTTGTTTCTTTACAACAGAATTTTTTAAAAAGTTTTTCCTGGTAGAGCAATAGAAATATTCCTTACTCCTGATGAAGCTAACATTAGACATGTCCCCTACTCCTAATGAAGATAGCACTAGATAACACTAGAAATGTCCTCTACTCCTGATGAAGCCAACACTAGAAATGTCCTCTACTTCTGATGAAGCCAACACTAGAAATGTCCTCTACTCCTGATGAAGCTAACACTAGAACTGTCCTCTACTCCTGATGAAGCCAACACTAGAAATGTCCCCTACTCCTGATGAAGCCAACACTAGAAATGTCCTCTACTCCTGATGAAGCTAATACTAGAAATGTCCTCTACTCCTGATGAAGCCAACACTAGAAATGTCCTCTACTCCTGATGAAGCCAACACTAGAAATGTCCTCTACTCCTGATGAAGCCAACACTAGAAATGTCCCTTACTCCTGATGAAGCCAACACTAGAACTGTCCTCTACTCCTGATGAAACCAACACTAGTTGCACTTCATATGGGAAAAATTTGAAATGTAGATATTTTAAGGAGGATCCCCCTTCAAAAAAACCCCCAAAAACCACACATTGATGTTCAAACTTTGATCAGAGGATCCCCACAGACTTCTCACTGGTGATACATTTTTTTAATATCAAGATTGATAGTTGTAAAACACTTATCCATTTGCAGGATGTACTATCAAATGAACTACTTCCCTCATGTTTCACATGAGCATTGACAGTTCTACAGTGCTGGCCATCCACAAGCCTCCTCTTTGATTTCCAGCAGTGCTACATAAAAATTACCTTGGTTTTCCTTCTGAAGTGAGCCACCCATTTTTGTGAGGGATTCAATCTTCTGTTCCAGTCTACGACACAGGTCCTCTGTGTTAGTTGCCTCTGTGGAAGGGGGGAGGGGAATGCCACGCCCTAAAACAAATGGTATGATAATCACTATGCATATTTGGGGGGGAGGGGGGGGGCATGTAAAGTAAAAATAATTGGTTAATTTTTGGTTGAACTGTGAAATTTTTTTTTCTAAAAGTGACATTGCAAAATTAACTTATAAAACAGTGCAGACAAGGCATGGCTGCTGTGCAAACAAAAATTATGTAGAAAGAAACAATACCATGTATGATGGTATTTAAAAAATGTAATGGCAAAGCATTGTGAAATCATATGATCTTATATAAAACTGAGGTTACAAACCTTTACAGAAGACAAATTAATAATAATAATAAAAATACAAACAAAACCCAATCAAAAACAAAAATATAGAATTTATTAATTAAATTAAAATTCTAATGAATAGAGTAATTCACAGCTCTATCTACAATTTGTCAATAAGTTATCAAACTATAGTGAACATACATACAGTGTGTCTACGAGTACATATAAAACATGGACGTTACCTTAAGACACAAGTGACAAATATTAATTAACAACAAACAACTGTGTCAGGTCCAGGATGACATCACATCGTTTTACTGAATTAAAAATACGGGTGGTTACAGCTGTAAAGCACAGTACTGTCAGAAGTGTAAGACAATAAACAAGCCAGACACAAAGTGCCCGTAAAAGCATGACTAGCAGCTCTAAGCCACACCTACCTTGCCCCTCCTCCTTATAATCACCTGACCTTTCCTCGGCAGACAGATCTGCACTGTTCGGAAGTGACAGGCTTTTATGTGAGTCCTCTTTACTTACATCTGTTGTGTCTGTTAATAAGTCAGTACAGGACATGACTATACAGGACTGATCAGAGATTACAAACCTCTGCTAATACTCCCCAAATCTAACCAGAGCAGTTTGAAATAGTCATCTTTATTTCATGTGCATGTAAGAAATGATGGAATCCAAATAACTCTCAATAAGTCCTGGATTTTGTGTCAAAAACTTAGGAATCCAACCCACCCCCCACTTTCTTTGGCAATTTAAAAACATCCACTTAACACACATTCTGCAGTCTTGTTAACAAGCAAAACTACACTGCTCTTGGCGGAGGTAAACTCGTAAAAAGTGACCTGGGAATGACCAATAGTAGAACTCGCATCCTGTAAAGCACACTCCATTAAAAAACACAGCTCCTCTATCAACAGGCACTGGAAAGTATAGCTTATAAAACGTGTTTAGAAATGACAGTTTCAACTTTCTTATACAACACACTAATGGCTGACTATACCACACAACAAGCACCATCAGTTTACAACTGAAGTCATCCCTCAATATATCTACACTAGTATTCCATGAGTTGTGTTTATGTTTAACATGTGCATATATTTTGTCGTGCTAGTAAATATATGGATATACATGTGTGATTTACAGTGCCAGTTTCATTTCCTATTTCAGTTTGCTTACAGAATTCTTCAAATTTACACATATACATTTCCCCCTGAATTTCAAGAAATTGGTTCGTAAATTTTGAACAGATGATAGGAAAAGCGTCATAGAAACTAACACTAAAGAAACATCTACATAGTCCTCTTGGTTATACATTCATTTTCCATATAAACTTACGACATCTTAGACGATAACGATGAGGACCTAATTATTGGTAAAACCAATAAAACAATCACATAAAAGACTTCACTAATGGAACACTATAGCAAATTTTCATGCTTTAGAAATTTCATATTAACACAAAATGTACAAGGTTGAAATAAAACTTTCTGATATCTGGACATCAAAATTTCAGATGGTTATCTAAAAGAACCCAATATGAGATGATCTTACTTCTACCCAAAGATAGGAGTGATCAGACATACCTGTAGAGTATGAATTCCTGGATGTTGAGGGTAGAGTGCCCACACTCCTTTCTGGCTGTGAAGGGTAGCTGTCATTGCCAGATCGTAGTAGGTGTGAGGTGTCATTGCTGTATGACTGCCGATGTCCTCGGTGGGGGGAGAGGGAACGGGAACGATTTTCTGATAAAATTTTCCTCTCATTTAGAGAATTGATGAAACACATATATATATATATATATATATATTTACACACACACACAGACGAGCATTAGAAGGAGTGTCAAGAAACTCTAACAATATAGACACAAACCCCTGAGTGAGGAATATCCTGAGTATTCTCTGCTGTCCAACTTGTCTCGTGACCTTGACCTCAGATAACTTCTCTCCAATTCAACGTCTGAATGATACTCTGTATCTGACGAATTTCCAGAACTAAAATTTTTATTATTGGATATAAATATGTATTAGCTACTGTAAACATAAATAAACAAATTAAGAAGCACAGATCTGACATTTCCTGATTATCAATATTTATGTATATGTGTTTACCTATTACAGCCATTCTGAGCTGACCTTGACCTGCGGTGGTGGGAAGCTCTCTCAGCCTGTTTCTGTTTTCTGTCTGCCATCAGAGATTTCATTTGGTCCACTAAATGCTTCAACTCACTCCCCACGTACTTGTATTCATCAGTGTCCTGTGACATAAATTAAAATAATAAAAATCATAATGGTACTGACAATTTTGAACAATAGGAATGCATTAATTTTCTTTCAGCTGTGCTTTGAAGATCATTTGGAATTAAAAGGTTTCTTCATGCTGACTCAGACATTTTACATCACGTGATTCAGTACGACAAGTGTTGTGTAAAAACTTATTCAAATACCCGTTAAAGGGGTCCACACTCACTTATTGAGTATGGGATTATTTCCTGCTTTTTATAATTAAGTCATTATAAATCGTTAATATAATGAAACCCTTCCATATCCCTATTAACCAAATAATGTTCTTTTTTAAAAACACACCACCTGTTCTGATAAAAACAGCACTTACTTTTAAAGCTCTGATTGTGTCTTGTATCTAGAGGGTCATACTAATACCCCCATGTAAATTCTAGTTTGTGTATGAGTTGTATCTTTTTCTATTTTAACCCTTTTCTCACATAATCTGTCAAAATTCTTGGTTTAACAATTGTACACTTCTTCTCACTAGATGTTTACCATATGTGCGCATGTGTCCGAAGACAGAAAGAAGTCTCAAATGTATTTAAAAAAAAAAGGGCCTCCAGAAGTTGTTAATTTTTGTATTTAAACGAGAATTTTCAACTTTAGAAATGTATTATTTTCGCTAAGTTTATACATTCAACTATGCAATAAAATAAGAGAAAGCTGTGGGAAAATTGTCATTTTATGATTTTTAAGCAAAATGAGCTTTAGTGTCTCTCTAACATAAATCATGATTGAATAGACATCAGTGTCCTGCTATATAAATTAAAATATGAAACGAAGGTTAATGTATATCAAAATATCAAATGAAGCTTAATATATATATATATCAAAATATCAAATGAAGCTTAATATAAATCAAAAAAGCAAATCAAGCTTTATAGAAATCAAAATATCAAATCAAGCTTAACATAAATCAAAATATCAAATCAAGCTTAGACTGAATACACAGTAGTGTCTTGTTACATAAAATATCAAATCAAACTCTGAGTACACAGGGAATGCATCTACATTGTTGACCATTATCCATACACCTGTATCTATCTTGATTGTTGTAAACCTACCCTGGTGGGCACCGACTCGACAGAGGAGTCCTTTACAGAGTACCTCCTGTCAGAGTGAAGACTGACTGGTCGACTGGACATCTCTGATGTAATGTGGGGTGCACTGGTGTATGCAGAAGTGAATACGGCAGGGTTCTCAAAATCGGCACCCTTGTTTGGTAAAGATCTTTGTATGGCTTCCTACAAAAGAAGGACCCAAATAAACAATAAACTACATCATTTATTATTGCTTTTAAAGTGAAGAGACTGTTTGTGCCATACAAACTTAACATATACAAATGTATTTAACAAAACTAGTTATTTCCCTTTGTCAGTAATAAACTTGATTGTTTTAAAATAAGTGAAACCTACCAAGATTTTCTCAAGCATTTTTCATGATAATTAAGCAATCAGTGGTGTACTATTTACTAAATCTGTACTTTCACATCAGTAAAATCTGTACATCTTTGACACTTAGTATCTCCGTACCAAGCATGCTTTCACCTTTACCTTAATCTTTGACCTAGTTACTAAAAATACAACAGGCCAATTGATCTGGCCGCTTAGTATCTCAATAGCCTGGCTGTCAATAATGTGTGACACAACACCACACTAGATTAATATTTGATTTACTATAGTCCATGAGAATTTGTGCTTGGGCAGAAACAGTGATGAAAGGGGTCCAGACCTGTAGGTCCAGCTGATGTCGTAGCTTGAGTCTGGCCACGTCCTGCTGGTACTGCTCCAGCTCTGCCTGACACATGGCATTCTTTGTGGTGGACTGTAATATATACAGGTAATACTATACTAATCAACAAGGTGAAAATAAAGGTAGATAATGTCCGATTACACAAAACTATTGTCCAGAGGGTTTGTTACTGTCAAGAAACTATTTGATACAATTATAATGTGAATACCAGTAAATGTAATGCATAATAGTATTCTAAGTTTATTCCGAGTCTTAAGACTTTTGATGTTATTAAAACTCTACATATGCATAATATCACTTTTGATTTGTTAGAAACTTTGATTTTTGACATTTAGAGAAATAACATGACAAAGGACTGACGAAAAATATGACTACGAGAGTGCCACCGTTACATACACCAAATGCCCACTGTACCACAAACACAACAATTTACACTCTACCACATAAGGTTCTACACCACAAGGGGAATAACCCAACAAACCTTCACTTTTCCTGATTTCTCTCCCAGCTTTGTTAATTTGGACTTCCTTTTTGACTAATTACAAATTTAACACGATTACACATCTCTGACAGTCATTTTTGTTTTTTATATTTATTTTAAAGTGTTACAACACATTAACATATAAAGAAATAATTCATCCCAATAACTGCGGATTTGAAATAGACCTACTTTCTCTAGAGCCGTCTCAAGTCGACTGATCTGACTTTTGAGTTCCATGACCTTGTTCTGAGACAGCTCAAGCTCAGCTGACAATTGCTGACTATGAGTCAGTGATTTGTTGAGTGATGTCTTCAGGCGGTCCTTATCATGTTCCAAACTGTTCCGCTCCTACAACACACACATTGTTATATAATTATTGATGTCTGAATACACAAAATGGCTAATAAGAAGAGTTAATTAAAAAAAAATATGAGGAATAAATTCACCAAAAAATGCAATCATCTGATTCAAAATATGATGTGTACTGTAGTTAAGAACTATACGAGAAGTAACAGTCTATGTACATCCTTTACAACCCATGTCAATTTCTTGCTTTCATTTCTAGCTTCATAAGATCTACATTAACTGTTGATCACTTTTGGTGTTTGACCTCTGACCTACCCTTGACAGGGAGTCCAGTTTGTCCTCATACCATCTCATTTTTGTCTTCAGTGAATCAATTTCATTTCTTTTCAAGGTCACCTCTTTCTGCATTTTATCAGCAACCTTCACAGCTGTGAACAGAATCAGTTTTCAATTGTATAAAAACCTTTGGCATTTTCAAATACATCAGGAAAAATATCTTTAAAATTACAGAATACAATGGGGTACAAAATTTCCCAACAAGTCATATTACTAGTAATAAACTGATATAAAAAATTTACGATTGTTTGCTGTTTAATTGTATGAACATGTATACAAGACTTCAATGTGTGATTAACCTTTGACAAGAAGACATGGTCATCTTTTGATTGCTTCCTACCCAGTGCACTTACCCTGATACCCAGTGCACTTACCCTGATACCCAGAGCACTTACCCTGATACCCAGTGCACTTACCCTGATACCCAGTGCACTTACCCTGATACCCAGAGCACTTACCCTGATACCCAGTGCACTTACCCTGATACCCAGTGCATTTACCCTGATACCCAGTGCACTTACCCTGATACCCAGAGCACTTACCCTGATACCCAGTGCACTTACCCTGATACCCAGTGCACTTACCCTGATACCCAGTGAACTTACCCTGATACCCAGTGCACTTACCCTGATACCCAGTGCACTTACCCTGATACCCAGTGAACTTACCCTGATGGTCAGCTGAGTCTCTTGTACGCAGTGTTCTTTGAGCGAGACGCACTTCTTGATCAGCAACTGTAAACATACAAAATCAAATCTTTCATTACAGTATGAATTTATCCAATTTTGTTTTCAATTCTTCACTTTACTTATTCATGATTACTTACAGAAAAGATCAATTCTTCATTTTACCACTTGTGTTCAATACATACCATGATTACTTACAGAAAAGAACCTTAAACACAAACAGTACAAACCTGACATAAATACCATTGACAGTAATACTGTGATGTTTCTCTCACCTTTGACCTTGGCCTGTAGCTTAGTCACCTCCTTGGTCTGGTTCTCTATCTCCTTCTCTAACTCCTTCTGGACAGCATCTTTCTGCTCGGTGAGTGACGACACCTCATATCGACTCTCCTTCAGCTCGGTGAACATGCTCTCCTTCTCTTGCTGTAGAATCATCATTTCTTCTTGTCGCATGGCTACCTCTTCCTGGTATTTCTGCTTTTCTACCTCAAGCTCTTTGATTCTCTTCTCTCGAATCTTCATCTTCTTGGACATAGTTTCCCTTGATGCTTTCAGTTCCTCCAAAGCCACTGTGCGCTCATTGAGCATGCTCATCAAGCGATCCTTTTCCTCTCGTAGAATTTCATTGCTGCGTGTGTTATTGTCAACCAGGTCAGCAATTTTGGAAGACTGGTCCCCAAGAATCTTAAGATTCTTCTCCTTTTCCTCTAGCTGTATGGTCAGTTTTTCCCTCTGTCCCTTCAGTGTGGCAATCTCTTCATTTCTCTGGTTTAATAGCCCACTGTAGTAGTCTCTCTCTTGTGTCACACGGTCCATGTCTGCCTTTTTATCACTCAACATATTAGAAACATGCTTCTTCTCTGCCTCCACAGCCTCAAACTGAATTCGAGTGGCATCCAGCTTGTCAGCGGTGTCTCTAAGCTGTTGCTTCAGGTTGTTTGCCTCTGATCTCGCAAGCTCAAGCTCCAGTGACACTCGGTTACATTTCTCTGTGAGTGAGCTGAGTTGCGATGTTAAGCTGCTAATCTGATCCAAGTGACGTTCTCGTTCCATTCTTTCTGCCGTTGATATCTGTAAACCATTATGTTACAGTCAACGTTAAAACTCACAGAAGACCAATACCATCTGAATCTTACAGAAAACACTAACACACTGTCTGCCGGTGTTAAATCTATAAACACTACATGTAATGTATTATTTTATACATAGAATAAAAGCATAGAGTCTTTATCTAAGAGAAGTGGAGAGCATTAAATGTCTACATTAAGGCTACTTCTTTCCAGTTTACCCCGGAGGACTATACGTCAGTTAAAGCTGTTTCATTCAAGTTCACTCTGAAGGGGAAAGAGAGAAATAATTTACTTAGATACTAAATCATGGTACTGATGGAATGTATCATCCAATTTCCTTCATTTACTGGAGACATACTATTAGTTAAGTAGACAATTAGAGGGGTAGTACAGAAATATATGGGGTCATGGGAAAAAAAAATAAATTGGGTGAGGCATAAGCCGAGCCCAATATGTGTTTTTTTTCCAAGAACTCCATATATTTCTATATTACCTCTTCAAGTGTCTACATAGCAAATTTATCCTGTTGATGATTTTATGTATATACATTAATTAAAGGCATATTTACATTATTCAATTTTTATGCTTTATTGAATGTACAACAGAAATAAATGACTGCAGTGTATGTATTCTTGAAATATTTTATCAAACGTACAACAACAAAAAAATGGCTGCAACATTTTCAAAAATCATAAACAACTGGACAAAAACAACCTTTTTCAACAAACTAAATTCAAAAATAAATTCGTTTATTAATAACACTTTAAAATGTTCTTACCTGTGTTATAATAGGCACTGACTAATTTCCAGTGACAAAGTATAAGTATTTCCATGACATCATAGTACATGTGTGGTCAGTAAACCACGCGGAAAGGGCATATTGACAATATTAGGCTAGTAAGAGGCATATCATTGTATATAGTATAGGTTTCAGCCAATGAAAGATTTTTACCAGAGGCAAGATAAAAATGAAAGTCTGTCTCCAACCAACATAAAAGGATTTCACCCTCCCCATCGGGACATAAAATGGAACAGCCTTAATCAACAGCTTCTGATTAAAATCTTTCAACCACCAAATAACAAACTCCTAAAACAAAAGATCTGCTAAACACTCTCCTTTGTAAACACCTGGTTGTAAATTTCTGATAACACACTGTCATGACAGGAAAATGACACATGAAAGAACACTGTTTCTTATCCATTTTGTTACTTAATGAATCGCTGTGATATTAATTGTATACGTTTTGAATTTTTCATCACAATAATATCTGTGCTCAAATTAAAAAAATGAGTTTGTGATGTTACCTAGTGATCAACCTTAAAACTTTAGTTCTCAGTTTTCATGTGATTTTCTATGATAGAAAATGAAATGATTTCACTGTTAAAATTCAAGAGAAGACAACTCTGTTATATATCTATTTTGTGCCAACTTACCTTTTGCATCAACTGTTCAAATTTGTAAAAAAAACAATGTCTTTAACAACCTGAATAATTTTTCTCCAACATTTTTCTTAGTTTAGTTTTGAAAAAACAACCCCACTATCATATGTACAACTTCAAAGTAGCAAATGAGAAAATAGATAAAAGCTCAAAATGATTTCTTGTTTTACAATGGCAGAAATTATTCATCCATGATTGTTGAATTTTCACAGAGTCCATGCAATACAAAAGAAAATTAATCTATGGTCTAACACCAAAACAGAAGCACAGGGTGCAATAATACTGAAGAAAATTGAAAATTTAATTTTTCTACATATATGCCATTTTAACTATGTAAAACTCTGACATACCTTTTCACTGACTTGAGCATTACACTCAGATTTAATAAGTTCCAGCATTTTCTCCAATCTCTCGATGTCTTTTTGTTTCTCGTCTACTTTGCTCTCTAGCTCTTTCTGTCTGCTCTGCATGGAGGTCTCCTTCTCCCAAATGTGGACGGTCTTCTGCTTCTCAAGGTCAAGCTCGGTCTTGCATCGTACCAATGAATTCTGAAAAATGGACGAATCAAAGCTTTAACTCGCGTGTTTTAACAAGAATTACTCTGGGACATACATTTTTTTTTACAGAAGCAGCTCAATATGTCATCACAAAATCTCTTACTAAAATAATTTAAGAGAATAAAACCCTATACTGTTAAACCAAATATAAAGCATGATTTTCATGCATAGTTCTGGGTATTTTCCAGCCTCAGTTTCAGTCTGGAATCTGCTGACCTGCGTCTCTTCTAATTTGCTGTGAAGGGTTGCCGTCTCCTTCAGGGCGTCGTCGCGGTCGGACCTCAGTTTACACATCTCTGTCTGGTAACTTTCCTGGGATCTTTCAAACACCTCTTTCTGTAATCAAAATGCTTCAGTAAACACTGTACATTGTAAACATGACGAGTTTGTACACAGATTGTCATGAAAACAGTCACTTACAGCCATCTACAAAAAATTTAACTCTAGAATATACATTATTATACTCCATTCAAATTTTAGATTGAACTTTGACCTTCTCATGCCATTTGACCCTGTCCTCTTGCTGCTCGTCCTTAAGATGGCGGATTTTACTCTCTAGCTCCATGATGGTGGCATCCTTCAGCTTCAACTGCTGTTCCTGCTGTCCTCTACAAACACACCAATCGGGGTACGTGTAACAGACTGTTTACATCACAATTCACTAAGTGTTTTCTGATATTTAATATTACTTCCAAGTAACAAAAAGATTATTTGTTGCACATCAAAATACATTACTATCAAATGTTAGGCAAGAATTGCAAGCTTTCGAGTTTGTTAGTAATTTCAGGCATGTGTTGAAATACTTATGTAAATTGTCTTCTTTACAGATTTTAAAGCAGACTCCACAACCCGGGATTGGATTACGTGCGTCTTGCTATCTGGGATTGGATTACGTGCGTCTTGCTATCTGGGATTGGATTACGTGCGTCTTGCTATCTGGGATTGGATTACGTGCGTCTTGCTATCTGGGATTGGATTACGTGCGTCTTGCTATCTGGGATTGGATTACGTGTGTCTTGCTATCTGGGATTGGATTACATGTGTCTTGCTATCTGGGATTGGATTACGTGTGTCTTGCTATCTGGGATTGGATTAAGTGTGTCTTGCTATCTGGGATTGGATTAAGTGCGTCTTGCTATCTGGGATTGGATTACGTGCGTCTTGCTATCTGGGATTGGATTACGTGCGTCTTGCTATCTGGGATTGGATTACGTGTGTCTTGCTATCTGGGATTGGATTACATGTGTCTTGCTATCTGGGATTGGATTACGTGTGTCTTGCTATCTGGGATTGGATTAAGTGTGTCTTGCTATCTGGGATTGGATTAAGTGCGTCTTGCTATCTGGGATTGGATTACATGTGTCTTGCTATCTGGGATTGGATTAAGTGCGTCTTGCTATCTGGGATTGGATTAAGTGCGTCTTGCTATCTGGGATTGGATTACATGAGTCTTGCTATCTGGGATTGGATTAAGTGCGTCTTGCTATCTGGGATTGGATTACATGTGTCTTGCTATCTGGGATTGGATTAAGTGCGTCTTGCTATCTGGGATTGGATTAAGTGCGTCTTGCTATCTGGGATTGGATTAAGTGCATCTTGATAACTGGGATTGGATTAAGTGCGTCTTGCTATCTGGGATTGGATTACGTGCGTCTTGCTATCTGGGATTGGATTACGTGTGTCTTGCTATCTGGGATTGGATTACATGTGTCTTGCTATCTGGGATTGGATTACGTGTGTCTTGCTATCTGGGATTGGATTAAGTGTGTCTTGCTATCTGGGATTGGATTAAGTGCGTCTTGCTATCTGGGATTGGATTACGTGCGTCTTGCTATCTGGGATTGGATTACGTGCGTCTTGCTATCTGGGATTGGATTACGTGTGTCTTGCTATCTGGGATTGGATTACATGTGTCTTGCTATCTGGGATTGGATTACGTGTGTCTTGCTATCTGGGATTGGATTAAGTGTGTCTTGCTATCTGGGATTGGATTACATGTGTCTTGCTATCTGGGATTGGATTACATGTGTCTTGCTATCTGGGATTGGATTAAGTGCGTCTTGCTATCTGGGATTGGATTAAGTGCGTCTTGCTATCTGGGATTGGATTACATGAGTCTTGCTATCTGGGATTGGATTAAGTGCGTCTTGCTATCTGGGATTGGATTACATGTGTCTTGCTATCTGGGATTGGATTAAGTGCGTCTTGCTATCTGGGATTGGATTAAGTGCGTCTTGCTATCTGGGATTGGATTAAGTGCATCTTGATAACTGGGATTGGATTAAGTGCGTCTTGCTATCTGGGATTGGATTACATGTGTCTTGCTATCTGGGATTGGATTAAGTGCGTCTTGATAACTGGGATTGGATTAAGTGCGTCTTGATAACTGGGATTGGATTACATGCATCTTGATAACTGGGATTGGATTAAGTGCGTCTTGCTATCTGGGATTGGATTACGTGTGTCTTGATAACTGGGATTGGATTACGTGCATCTTGATAGCTGGGATTGGATTACACGTGTCTTGATAACTGGGATTGGATTACGTGCATCTTGATAACTTTAATCCATGACACAGATTGCTGTTTTACATTATACTTACTCAAACATGGCAAGTTGTTGCTGGAGATGTGTAGCTTGTTTACGTGAGTTATTAGCGCGTTCTTGGAGAGCTGTCATTTGCTTTTCATGTTCAGCAGACATGCTTGTTATTCTGTAAGAAATGCCATTACAACACACCATGAGGAAAGGTAGGTTAACCTACACACAACAATATTAATCATTCCAAAATACCTTCCACTTTTGAAGTTAAAATCTTCAATATCACATAACAATTTACATGTTAATGAGTGAATTTTCTATTTTAAATGTTTTTAATTCCAATTCACTAAAAATGATTAGAGATTCTCGAGAAACAAAAGAGCAGATTTAGATAAGTTACAGCAGTGCTAGTATTCCCACACCAGATTAACGTATCACACAAATTATCACAACAATTAATAGTTAGCATCGTGGATGACTGTTAAAGACTTAATTTTTCTGTTAGCTCAACAGATTTTCTTACTTTCGGAACATTCCATAACTTTCCATTTCTCTGCAGAAGGTAAACATTAAGCGGTGTGAAAAGGTCAAAGGGTAAAAGGTCAGGTGTAAATTAGTAAGAAGTGTGTCTGTTCATACTCGTGTAGTTTTTCAATTTTTGAGTTTACAAAAAGCTCAGACAATCTGGATGGGAAAAAACTAAGGCAGGGTACACTTCATTCTAAGGTTTTACAACAGAGGTAAAGAATATTCAGGAAGAAGAAACTGCATGGAGAAATGACGGAGCTCCGCGAATCTTACTTCTCTTGTTGTTCCTTGATGAGAGATTCTTTATCCTGGCTGATGTTCTGTTTCAAGGATTTCACCTCACCTTCCAACTGAAAAGGTAACAACCCACCATTACACTACAGTGCTGTAAATTAATGCTACAAGATTTTTTTAAATTTTTTTTACCCTCTTTATTCCCTCTGAAAAATTTTGACCCCATATTTGGCCCCATGAGGTCATGACTTAACTGAACTTCAATCCACATACAGTTTAACATAAGGATGCTTCAGTATAAAAAATTATAACATGGCATTGCTATTCTGGAGATTTTAAAAAAAAGATTTTTCCACGTATTTATGGATTAAGTAAAATTTGAAAAACAAAACAAAACAAACAAATCTGAATCTACACAACTTGGGAATGTTGCATATTAATATAATTTACTGTCACCCTACTGTTCTTGAAAAGAATTTCAAAATATTTCTTATATATTCTCATAATGTAAAATTTCAAATCCTTAGCCCCTGTGGCCATAATTTGGCTAAGAAATAAATTTTCATTTTTCAAAATACATAAGGTAATGAACTGCAACACTTCATGCCAGTATACCTCATGAAGTATGTTAACACTTCAGAAAAAGTCAAGCATGCTGGTGTGAAGTGTTTGCAGTCATACCCTCATGTATTTTCAAAACTGAAAATGTATTTCTTATACTCACATTCTACTTCCATTTCTGTTGAAATTCCCAGGCATTAAAATGGATGAAATATATTTATCATAATTCATATGTACATGTTTACAACTGCAGAGTGTTCATGAGGAAATGGCTATCATTATAAATTGTAACGACATCAAGTGCAAAAACAAGGGAAATGTAAATGTTCCGATCTGCACTACTTTGGCATGCTTGCATATCAATCTGACTAATCATGGCCAGTAGTTCCTATGAAGATTTTTAAAGACATTTTTCTATATATTCCCATGTACAATTTTCATCCCCTGTTGTGGCCCCATTCTATCTTCTGGGACCATGATTCAAACAATTTGAATCTACACTACCTGAGGTTGATGGCATACTGAAGATTTTCAAATTTTCTCCCAATACATTCCCATGTAAAATTTTGAATCCAAATTGTGGTCCAAACCTACCTCAGTTAGCCTCGACTTCTTTTGGTCTAAGTCAGAATTTATCTCCTGTACAAATCTCTCAAACGTGTGGACCAACATGCCTGGGACCTGTTTGGATACCGGATCTGACTCAAAATATGGTTTTCCTCTCTTGCGTTCCACCTCTCCCAGGATGAGTCGGATCTGGTTCAGAGCGGTGTCTATCAGGTATTTCTCTCGATTCACACCCTCCAACTTCCTGTTGGCCTCCATCAAAGCCTACCAGATACAACAAATGTAAACATTGGCTTACACTATATCTTACTTATCTGAGTTATTCAACTATTATTGTTGAACTAACAGATGTAGCACTACTTTACAACTAGTAGGCTCTAGTTTTGAAAGAAACACAAGTTCCTGTCATCCATACAAACCTTCCTCACAGAAAACATCAACTAACAATATGTACTACTTTTAACATTGTACAAGATGAAATCTGATCATAGTTTTTCTAATCATATTCATAAAATTAAAAAAAGAGGTCAACATGACCTACTTTAGTGCTTGTCCTTGTTTCCATTATTTCATCATCAACTGGAGTTGATGATTTTATGTCTAAAAGTGTGAGGGTAAGATACCAATATGGGAAAACTTACAGACAGGCACATGTTTTTTTTAAAGCATAATCCCGAGTCTGTTTTATTTAGCTATGACCTACCTCCTCCTGAGCCCGAGCCTTTTCCTGAAGCTGCTGTACAGATACTTGGAATTTGTTAAGCATCATTTCTTGGTTTGAAGACTCTTTTTGCCTACAGAACAAAGAATGAAGCAAATCTCAACAGAGTGTCCGATCAACAGAGTGTCTGATCAACAGAGTGTCCGATCAACAGAGTGTCGGCACAGAATTTAAGTACAGAAGGACACAGAACAAATACAGGTCTTTATTTTCCTGATCTGGCTATTTCCTGATCTGACTGTTCTAAACTCTTTATAACTAGTAAAATAATACTCATATTCTCCACAAAATTCAGCTGTCCTATGATTATATGCTAGGTGTTACATATCTATAGAGTTCATTCTTGATAGTCCTTAGTTCTGTGAGTAATTAGGATTTAGTCTGACATTATTTATGTTGATTATCTTCGTACCTTTTCCTGAATGACGGAGGTAAAGTACATCACTAGACACTCATTAAGACAAAGTAATTACGTTACTAATGACAGTGACATTAATTTGTGAGACAAACAAAATTCCAATCATCGTTGTGGCTTTTCATCAAACATGACACGTGTTAGAGTTCACTGATTATCACAATGGCTGCCCTTCTGTTTCTATGGATATCAGTATTAAACATCTTGGTTATAGTTTCTATAAGAACATGCAAGACAAGGTATTATGTTACATATACTCTACCGCATCATGTAAAATGGATTTCCATGTCTAAAGAGAATTATAAGTCATTTTCATTGAAAAAGTTGATTCAATGTGTTCTGATTATATCTTTCCTAGATGACAACTTTTTAAAAGATTCTTTGTGAAAAAAAATGTCATAAGAATTGTACGTCCACATGTGATTATAATCTTGTGAACTCCTGAAGAACACAAGCGTGGTGACTAACTTCGAAGCCAGTGTGCAATAAGAAAAATTAGTGCGTTCATGTTCAGATATACTTACACCGAATACTTAACAAAGTCTGTTATTGATCTCTTTCTGTGCATTCAAATCAAACTATTCAAACACCAAAATTAATGACAACCCATCCCCCTTATTCTTAATGCCAACAAACACTGAATTTTGAATATTCATGGCAAACAAAACGCAATCAAGATTTGAAAATTAAGCTATCTTTTCAATAAGAAAACAGAACACAATCAAAATTTAAAAATCAAGTTATTTTTTTCAACAGGAAAACAAACATTGGCCGATTTATTTGTCTCACGATTTTGTTGAGATTTGAATTCTGTATTTTTGTACTGTAAGGTATGGGGTACCTTAAGTCTAGCACAGCATCCCTGTTGATCTCGGTTTCCTGTAGCTTGGTCTTCAGCTCCTCGATGTTTGACCGGAACTGTCTCTTCTGTTGCTCACTCAGCTCACTTGCCTACAAGAATTTCAAACTCGCACATCTGCCATACTCTCTATTCATTACACATGATACTCTCTATTCATTACACATGCAATATTCTTTTTCAAATTATATCTTCTGTTTACTCTATCACAGTCTTCTACAAACAGTGATAAAGTATATCTTCTGAACTTTAGTTTAAAGCAGTATTTGCTGTCATTTTGGTGTTTAAATTTTTTGGTTGTAAAATTGTGATTTATTATTTCAATGACAAAAATACCTAATACAAACATTCATTACTGATATTTTTGTTAGCAAAAAAGAGGCTCTGAATGAAGCAAAATTACCTTATTGTTTTCCTGTACAAAAATTGATTATTCAACTGAACCGAAATATTTATTTTGATAAAATCAACTAAATTTAATTTTGTCAATGATAATGGTTAAAGTTGCATACAAAACTATAAAATAGCACATATCTACAACAAAATGTTCAGATTTACAGCTAATATTGCTTTAATTCTAACACCAGTCATCTACAAACAGTGATTAAGCACATATTGTAGCAGCTAATGATATCTATAGTAGGTTTTTCCTGTTGTATAGAATACACACCTCCTGTAGCCGTCTTCTGAGATCTCCCACCTGTTCCTGGGAGTCTTTGAGGGCTTTTTCCAGGTGAGAACTGTTGAAAATATAAATACATGTACTACCAACAATCATGGCATGACATACTTTCCCACTTGCAGATTTTAACAACTACATCTGAATATACTGTTGCCAAAACATGAATGTGTCTCCCCCTCCCCCCCACCTCTCCAACAGTAACAGACAATATGACACATCACACACACTAAAGCTTCAAGGAATAACTGCACTTGTAATTACACTCTATGAATCAAACAAGTGGCACATTAATGATTGAAGTAACATGCTTAGTTCCCAAACCCTGTTGACCTGTACTAGAATGCAAAGCTACAAATGACTACAGTATACTAACGGGGGTCCATTGTAATCATAATGCGCCCTTCTTGCAGAAAATAATTCTGTTGATGGGAGGGTGGAAAAACCCGTTTTAGAGGGGCTGCTGGGAAGGCCACTGTGCATGCTGCCCGAGATTCGCTGACCACTAGAGTTGTCCCCCCCTAACTGCTGTTGTAGTCGCTCTGTCTCTCTGCGCTGGGCATCCAGCTGGGTCCTGTAAACAGAACAAAGTACATTATTCACAACTGACAGCCAGATGGGATTGGTTAACGATATTTATCAGATACATATAAATCCCTTGCCATCTACTGGGTCCTGTAAAAAGTATTACAGTGGACATCCAGCTGGATGCAGTAGAAATTCAGGATGAAATACATTACACTTTGCATCCATTATTTTCCTATATACAAACTGTAATCCAGTACATTACAATACTGGGTCCTGTAAACAAAGTATTAAGTATACTAGGCCCTGTAAATAAAGTACTGTTAAAAATCAGACATTCATTTGAATCTCTATTACAGCAGAGATTTAGCTTGGTCCTGTTAACAGTATCAAATACATGATACTTGATTTCTAGCTGGGTCCTGTAAACAAATCAAATGACACTTGATTTCTAGCTGGGCCCTGTAAACAAATCAAATGACACTTGATTTCTAGCTGGGCCCTGTAAGCAAATCAAATGACACTTGATTTCTAGCTGGGCCCTGTAAGCAAATCAAATGACACTTGATTTCTAGCTGGGCCCTGTAAGCAAATCAAATGACACTTGATTTCTAGCTGGGCCCTGTAAACAAATCAAATGACACTTGATTTCTAGCTGGGCCCTGTAAGCAAATCAAATGACACTTGATTTCTAGCTGGGCCCTGTAAGCAAATCAAATGACACTTGATTTCTAGCTGGGCCCTGTAAGCAAATCAAATGACCCTTGATTTCTAGCTGGGCCCTGTAAGCAAATCAAATGACACTTGATTTCTAGCTGGGCCCTGTAAACAAATCAAATGACACTTGATTTCTAGCTGGGCCCTGTAAACAAATCAAATGACACTTGATTTCTAGCTGGGCCCTGTAAGCAAATCAAATGACACTTGATTTCTAGCTGGGCCCTGTAAGCAAATCAAATGACACTTGATTTCTAGCTGGGCCCTGTAAACAAATCAAATGACACTTGATTTCTAGCTGGGCCCTGTAAGCAAATCAAATGACACTTGATTTCTAGCTGGGCCCTGTAAGCAAATCAAATGACACTTGATTTCTAGCTGGGCCCTGTAAGCAAATCAAATGACACTTGATTTCTAGCTGGGCCCTGTAAGCAAATCAAATGACACTTGATTTCTAGCTGGGCCCTGTAAGCAAATCAAATGACACTTGATTTCTAGCTGGGCCCTGTAAGCAAATCAAATGACACTTGATTTCTAGCTGGGCCCTGTAAGCAAATCAAATGACACTTGATTTCTAGCTGGGCCCTGTAAGCAAATCAAATGACACTTGATTTCTAGCTGGGCCCTGTAAACAAATCAAATGACACTAGCTGGGCCCAGTTTTGAGGGATGCTGCCCTTGCTTGAATCAACAGGTGATATGTTTAGTGGTAGGGGCATTGCTCTTGTTATGTCTACAATCAAATACTATGGCGGAGTCTTTTTTCATGACAACTTTTATCATTCCTTTCTGGTCTTGTCATACAAAAATACACAAAGCTTAAATTTGTTATTTTCACACTTTTATCAGTTATTATACAGAATGAAGTCAATCAAATTAAAAATTTCAAGGAAATTATGATGAGACAAATATAGTTAAATTACATGTAACCATAGTGACTGTTGACAGGTCATACCTGAGATCAGCAATGGTCTTCTGTTCATTGGATATATCAATGAGGGCCGACAGAGTGGCTGGGGAAGTAGGAGTAATGGGGGGTCGGGAAGCTGGAGTGTACTGAAAAAGGACATTTCAAAGTCATTCACAAAATCTGTTTGTTGTATTAACATAATTCAACTTAATGGCCCATTGTCACATTAAGTTTAAATCTTCCTTAAAATTCTTTGTTTAACAAACAGTTTCAGAAAAAATTTAAATGTCTTGAGATATGCATTTTCATTACCATAAATTTATAATTACTTCTTGTTTTGATGTTGCTTTATAAAGTACATATATTTCAAATTAGCAACTGTCATAATAAAAAATATTTACATTTGTTAGGCTCCATAAAACATGATTATATCACTACTGACACATTTTATTTCTATAAATAAAAACAGTTGACAGTAAAATGACTGGCTGCAAAAATACTTAAAACCTTCTCTAAATAAGTCAATCTACCTGTGTTCTTGCTCTACAGAACACAGCCATATAAATTACTATAATAATCAGTTAGATAAAATATTGTTAATTTGATTGAGGCAACCAAGAATGTAATCTAAATAGTTATTTCTAACTTAATTTTTTTTTAACCTGATGAATAATTCAAACAAGAGGCTCACAGGCCTTAACAGACACCTGTCTTACAAAGAATATTTTAGAAGTGTTGCATGTTGACGGTAATCACAGACACCCTTTGTGTCAGGTTTGATATCCATACATTTAATACAATGTTTCTAACAAGTTTTTTTGGTGATCTTGGCCTTATTTTTAGTTCTGATAAATACACACTTTTTGGTGTCAACAATGAGCATCAGTTGTTTCTCCATTACAAAGTTGTGGCCAAAATTGTTATCTAATTTTTGGTTTACCTGTGACTTCAACCTTGACAGGACATCTGTCCATTCAGATAAGGACAAAATTTTCTGCTTATAAGGAAATTTTGAGCCCAGTATGAACTTCCACTGTCTCCCAGTCACAAATTTCTCATGTGGACAATAACTTCTAACCTTTACACTAGTGACCTAAACTTGGTTAAATAACCTTGGTTCAAGTCATAACGTCATTGACCTTTGTGCTAAGTATGCCTAGGTGCTCAGGTGAGCATTTTATAAGATGTAATGCACTTTTGGTTAATGAGCCTGTCAGCACTGGGGCTGGAACCCATGACCCTGGGGTTAGGAGTCTATCAACTTTTACAGAGGCCTCTTGACCATGTGGGGAAGCCATTAAAACTTGCTTTTGATGATGGAATTCTTGCCATGTTGTCACTCACTACATGGTTATTGAGAATGGATATTTGACGTAAATTTATATCTATGCTGCATTTGAAATATTTTATATAAAGCACAAAGATTGCAATGAACTTTTGAACAAACATATATTTATATATAATTATATATGTGTTTAAATATATAAATATACAGATGTAAATACTTTGTAAGATTATGTTTTTTAAGATAAAAATATGTCTTCTGATTATAATCGATAAAATCACATCAGAAGCAGCAACCGATTCCAACTGATGATCGATTAAGTCCCATCACTACTTAAGGCCCAATGGTCTTCACTCACACAATTTTGTTACAGTCTTCTCTGCTCAGTGTAACTACACAGATAGAATGTTTGCAGAAGATAATGCATTTTCCCAATATAACCCAGAGCACCTCTTCCTTGGACCTGATCCCTGATCTGAAGGCCATGAATTTCAAAATTTTGGTAGAGGTCTTCATGCTCATTATGACTATTAACCCATTTTTTATGGATGATGTCCTGAAGTAAAGATCTGAAGATTTTTAAAAATTTCCCAATAGGACAGTGACCCTGAAATTCACAATTTTTATTCCTCTACAAAATCAAAGTATGAAACTACTGTTACAAGTTGATAGTACTTAATATATTACTCATAGGAGGATAAAAATAGAAATGAGAGTTTAAATTCTTCCTAGCAATTGAATGTAGAGTTTTTTAGTTCCATATGGTGCATTTTTTCACCACTTATTTAAGTAGTCTGTATACTACGCACAGTCAGCTTCCTTGTCACTTCTGCAAACTATATTCTTTAAACATTCTGTGAAGTATATTTTTATCCTCTTCTGAGAAAAGAATATTCACAGTCACTTAAATTATAGTTTAATAAATTGATCATTCATTTTCTATGAAATCATGAACACATCCTTTTTCATCAAATTAAATGTTACATTAAAAAGAAAATTACAAAAACATATATTTTCTTCATTTGTTTCTCTCTCTTGCTTAGAAGGATATTTTTGGTAATAACAGACCTCTCTTTTCAGATTCTTATGATTATTTACAAAACAAAACTGCATGCTGTGTATGAATATGTAAAGGTTGGGGGAACTATTTTTCAGTGAATACTGATTTCTTTGCCCATTTGTGTAGTTTCCTTCCAATATTTCACAGATGTCAATATTCCATTTCTATTCCTAAAATTTGAATATAAGGTGACATAAAACATTTGAATGAGAAAAACTACATCCACAACTTCTGCAACTGTCGTTCGTTTCATGAATGACTCGCTAACAGGATGGGAAATTTGTCCACTCTGGGGGTTTCCTCATTTAAATTTGTTGCGATATTGATATAAATAACACCAGTCATTTATACATCAACAGTTTTTTAAAAATCACTGCATCAATGCAAAATTTATTTCACTTCTTTACGTAAACAAATTTCTAATATTGAATATAATACAATTTTACAGATATTAGAGAAATTTAAGTCTAATATCATCATAAAAAACACTATTTGATAATATGACAACAATTTCAATTGCTCTGCTGATGGATATGATTTTGAATATAAACGAACTTCAATTTTAATGTTGAATAATGAAAGATTTACCTGTGTAAGTATCTTCTTTTGACTGTTGCCTAATCACAACATTTTTTTTTTCTTTCTTTCTTTTTATTTTTTTTTTAAATCAGAACAATATTGTCAACTGAACACATACTTCAGTTTTGGGTTAAGTGAGTCAATGTCTCTCAACTTTAAAAAAGAAAAAAGAAAAAGATGATTTTGGTGAAAACTGCACAAAGCAGCTTCTGAGAAGTTGACAAAAATGTTCGTAAGTTTACAACATAAGACTTGCATTGACCGAGTGCATTGACTGAGGACAAATGAATATCAGCAGAACACCCAAGGCAACCTAAGTATTGCATATTGCTGTACAAGCAGTGTTCATTAACACTTACAGCCCTGAGATCATATACTTAGATAAGGTCACTTTTGTTCTCAGTCTCACTTTGATAGAAGGAACAGATAGTGAAAAACTGAGACTGAAATTGGAAGTGAGCTAGCCTATGTTTTATGGCCCCAGAGCCTGATGCCTCTGTCATTTAAAAAAAAAAAAAAGACAGTTTGTTTTTTTTAAAGCATGACACTCCCCTTGTAACCTCACGTTGACCCCAGTTACCATTTCCCTGATTTAATGATCTCTACCTGTCCATAGTCTGCTGGTGATTCTACAGAGTGGAAGGAGGAAACACCTGGAATGAAAATGACAACACCTTAATGTAAAAGTCTGACATAAAGTGAGCTTTCTCTGTGGCAAAACAACACTTGCTACTCAACCTAATCATGACCTGCCGTGTGAACAAGAATACACCTGAACAAAATAACAATCTATATTTACTGGAGACAGATAGGCACATACTGGAAATTTTTTTTATATTCATCATATAACTCAAGCCTATTTGTCAACTTTTAAAAGTTAGAGAGTTTTACACTCTATAAATATCATATTGCAATATATAACTATTGATCAAAATGTGGCATTTTTATACAACAGATTATTGTAAAAATATACCCATTACAAATAACAAACACACATTTATAGATAACATTGTACAACATGTAATTGCCAGTGTCCTAAGGATATGTTTTGCAGATTGATTTGCAAGTCTAAACACGTGTCAGGAGTTTATCTGTTGAATGAGATATGTTTGTGTCCACATAATGTTATGTTATGTCAATAAAAATCATGCTCTGTGTATCAGTAAAACAGGTCACTTCCTCCATTATACACACACAGTTAAACTCCCCGAACCACTGAACTCCTAATCACTACAAAGACTGAGGCACTAGTTAACTTAATTGGTGTAGATTTTTAAACATATATTTTCCCCCATAGTGTAGTTTATTAACCTATGAGCTTGCGTAGCAGAGGAATTATTTCCTGTTCTCAAAATAAACTTCCGGAAAATCCCAATCAGACTGGTCACAGTACAGTACTTTCCAACAATAATTCTGGTGGATTTACAAATCTACAGATCTTCTCCTGGCTGTATCAACTTAGCGTAAGTACTCTGCACTTCTATTACCTGTAAAATGACTCCCAATATGGAACTAAACACTACCATTATGTTTCTTGTTGTATCCATCTTATCTTATGACACAATGGTAGATAATTTACAACAGTATTTCACAACACTTACACAACTAAATATAATCTAAAAATAATCTCACAAAATTTTTTAAATGTGTTTACTCTAAATTCAGTCAATATGTATACATTCAATAGTTCATTTTTCTGTATTTCTGTGAGGAATTTGGGAATTTCCCTGCAAACATCACGTAGGTGACATTGGAGAAACTAACGAGACATGCTGATTAGCCCCTCAAACTAATTACGTCTGCTCACTCCAGCAAATTATTCAGTGAAAAAAAATTCTTTTGCATGAATGATACATGTATGTGGTTTAATTATTATGAAACCTCATGCATAAACAATGTTGTTTTGTACAACTATTCTTATTATTTTTTCATTCACTGCTCTGAGCAAGCAGCCATTTTAAATGTTACACTCATCAACTCAATTACTTCTTGTTTCAACCAATTGAGAGGTAAGCTAAACACTGTTAAAAATAACAAGCTGGATTACCATAAATATCTTTTATATTAACACACACTTTTAATTTTAGGACATAAAGTGATTTACTTCTGAGTAAGGAATATGGAAGCCGAGGATGAAAACAGTGTGAAGGAGAAAAATACTTCAGAAAAAATTGATAGAAACAAAGAAGGAAGACTAAATGCTGAAAAACTACAGTCTAATGACAGAATTAGTGATGGGGAAAAAGAACTGCCCAGAGATAAGGATTCTACCTGCACACAACAGAACAAAATCACGGAGAAACAAACCGAAAGTATCCCCGTGAAAAGCATGAAATCCTGTGCCAGAGTCAGCAGACATTCACTGAAATGTGAAAAACAAGTGAAGGACTTCAGCCAATATGAAAATGACATTTCACAAGAAAACAAACAAATTATGGATAACACACATAGCATAAAACCTCTACAGAGAGTCTGCAAGTCAGTGAATGGCAACACACAGGACACGAACTCCACCACTGTGAAGAAATCTAATCTGAGTACTCAACCTAAAATATGTAAACCTTGCTCAGACCCCGAGAAGAAAGCAATCCAAGATCTAAAGAGTAAAATTGACTCTGCTCGGGCTAATGGAAAAAGTATCAATGCTCTGCTGTATGATATGAACCAAGATAATGGAACAAGTGATGAAAAGAATGATGATAGTGAAGATGAAACGAAGGAGTACACACTACCAGATGTTTCATTCGACTTCCAGGGAGATAAACTAAGCTCTATGCTGAAGGAACTTAAAGTGTCTGATGAGAGCCTGAATAAAAAATTAGTAACTGATGAAAGTGGGAAAGAAAAACTGGCTAGTACTTCAACACCAGAAATTCAGATCACAACAGATGTCAGTGAAGATTGTGATTACCTGCATAAAGGCCCAATGATAGGGTATTCCAAACACAGCCATCATTACCAGCCTTATCACAAACCCAATCAGATCTATCAACCCATGCCACAGCAAGTCCCTAATGGGACAGACATATGCGAGTTCGAATCTCCTGCCAACCAATTTTATGATGAAGAAGGTTTGCTTAAGGCTCTCAATGAAATAGTTCCTCAGACTAATCTTCCATCTAGCCCAGAACAATATTTTGAACTTGCAGACCACCAGTCTTATCCTGAAATCTTGCCAAACACTTGTCATCATGGTGTAAATAATCAGTTTTATCAGGATCCGGTCCAGAGCACAAGTCCACCTCAGCAGGCCATGCCCTTGGTACAGTCCTCCAACTTGCCTGGAGATCTCAGTTACTTGCCCTGCCCTATACCCCAACAAAGGTCCACTAGTGCAGACACTGTAAAACAGACCCAAGCAGTAGCAACTCACAATGAACCCCGACCAAACTCCTATCCATCCACACACGAGAAAAACATTGATGCTCTGTTCAAGGATGCTAGTGATATCATCTTTAATGACTTGCATCAATCTAATCAACAAAGGTCTACTCAGAAAACTAAAACAAACAGTGTAGCAACATTTCCTGGTGTGAACCCAATGCAAAAAACCCATCAAAACCAACAAGTTCCTGCAAATCCAGTTTCTGTTAAGTCAGTTACAAAGAGTCAACCACTTGCTTCCCATGGAGAGAGGAGTCACGATGCATCTGGGAATCCAACCTTGACACGAGTAACTACAGCCAAAGCCTCACAAATCCATCCCAAATCCGTAATGACATCACCTCCAAAAACACAGTCCTCACCTCACAGATCCAACAATGGCAACCTGCCACACATACTGCAAGATATAACTGACAGCCGAAACAGACATGAAAACTCAGTCCAACATACGTCTTCATTACAAAAGTCTAGCATGGGAAATAATCACCCTAGAACTGTGCAAGTCCAACAGATGACCCACTTGCAAACACAAATAATGAGTGCTTCAACAGGAGTTCTACAAACCCAGCAAAATATCTTTGTTAATCAAAACCCAACTCTTGTCCACAGGCAAACATCTCCACAAGCCCCTGGTGGGCTTGATATGAAAATTGTACAACTTAAGTCTGGAAATTCTAACCAGGGAGGACCAAGCCATCCACAGATGATTGAACTTCCTTGCTCAAATTCTCAACAACTATCCCAAATACCAGCTACACATTATTCTTCAACAACACTTCATGCATCTCAATCCATCATGAGCACTTCCAATGTTTCTCATCCTTCATCTTTTCCATTCATGGCAAATCCACAAATGGCAAATTGTGTACTTACATCCCAGCACAATTGTTCTCCTGTGATGCTGGCTTCTAATTCACCTTCCATGTATCGAATTCAAAACGGACAGAGTGTACCAAGTAATCCCTACCCTGTCCAAAATGGAGGTTGCATGCCTATGTCTGGGAGCTCAGTTCCACCATTCATGAATTCAGTGCAGTGTATTCAAACTATTCAAAATGAACAGGGTATGTCACAACCTGTGCAGGTGATTGTCTGTCCTCCTCTTGCAAATGACACACCCAAGCCACGCTTCAGAAAAATTCTCCCTAAGCCAGTAGAGGGTGGAAAATGATCCATGATTTGTGGTAGACAACAGGAGTTGAAAACATTGCTGTACATTTTTGAAAATCCATTGCATTTTTATTTAATATTCTTCATTTATGAGTAACATCAAACAATGCATTAGCACTAAAAGTGAGACTGACCACAGGTTACCAATGATGTGTAAAAAGATACCGAACTCATTCAACCGACATAAAATAGGTCACAAGAATTGATAGGAAAATCAACTCAATGTTTATATGCTGTGAATAAATTGTTTATGTATGTTGTAAATAAAAATTAGAACATAAACATATTTACTTTTTACTAAATCATTCAATGTTTCCACAGTGGCAGATGTCTCAAAATCCTGAACACAGCCATATTTTATAAACATGCAAGTCTGTCCAGTTATGTTTCTACAGCTATGGTCAATAACTTTTCTATATGAATAGTTCTATACGACATGATATTTTTGTTAGATTGACAATTTAAAAATTTGTAAATATTACATTTATTTGAAAAATAGTTTAAAGAACTCTTATAAAATAAAAAATTAATTTAAAGTATTTCAAAGGTGAAGGAGAATTGTCAAGAATTTCACAGAAAATACAAAACATAATGTTGTTTAGTATGCTATGACATCATAACTAGCAAAGTAAAACAGTTGTTTAATATTAAGACATGGAATCCTTGACATCATAAATTTCAATCACACGATTGGTGTTGTAAATCCTATCTGGCAATATCGAATAGTATAAAATGACTCCATCCCATTTTTTAAATTTCAAATCTTGATCAACAAAGAAACCATTTTGACACTTAAAATTTTTAAGCAACAATGTATTCCACTTTTGAAATTAGAAAGAATAATATTACGGGCCTATTTAAATCCAATTTATTCTCAGACTGGCAAGAAGTCAGGTTTGATTTAATTTCCTTGACTGTAATAACACAGGGATTTTTTAAACCTTTGATTTCAAGGGCCAGAGCATTTCATACTGGGAAAAACAAGTCAGGCTTAATTTAATTTCCTTGACAGGAATTTTTAAAACTTTTGGTTTCACACTAGGAAAAACATTGTTAGTTAGTTGAAATTGGGAAAACAATTTTGACTCTAAAAATGTTTAACAATCAAAACTAACTGATTTATCTACCAATTTAGGAAATCTCATATTTTCTGTTTTTTGTGGTAAAGAAAGATGAAATGTTCCAGAAAAGCACCGTCTAAGTCAGATGTCATTATCGCCTGTCTCATCAGAACGATCAACATTTTTGAATACTTTCCTTTCCTTTATGCCTTGGAATTTGTTTCCATTGAAAGACTTTTTTCATGGTTGGTGTTATGATTGTCTGTAATCTCAGACCCCTTCCCTTGTTAATTTTCCATTAATTTTTGTCAGGATGGTCTGAGCACATGGGTTCTTTACTTGAAGATCTATCTTTATTTTTAAAATTCTTGCTTTTACGATACTCTAATCTAACTTAAACACAATAGTATTCATACTTAACCAACATTTTTTTTACAAAGCTACTGATTTATAGAAGCTTAAATGCGATAAAGCTATGAACATAAGTAAATACCAGAAGTATCCTAAGTGATGAGTTCATAACGAGAGAAACATAGCCTGCACTGTTTTTGCATTTTGATTATCTCCCCTTTGATGAAAAAAAATTATCTCCTTAAAAAAAAAAAAAAGAAAGAAGAGGCCCATGGGCCACACCACTCACCTTGGCCCATTTTAAAGATTTTCCCTATATATCGACATGTAAAACTTTGGTTCCCTAATGTGGCCCCACCCTACTACTGGGGGCCATGATTTTAACGAACTTGAATCTGCACTATGTTTGAGAGCTGTCATGTAAATTTAGAACTTTTCTGGCCCAGTGGTTCTTGAGAAGATTTTTAAATGACCCAACCCTATTTTTGCATTTTTGTTTTTATCTCCCCTTTGAAGGGGGCATGGTCCTTCATATGAACAAACCTGAATCCCCTTTACCCACGGATAATTTCAACTAAGTTTGAATGAAATTGGCCCTGTGGTTCTGGAGAAGAAGATATGTAAAGATTTTTTACGATATTTTTGCATATAAAACTCTGATCCCCTATTGTGCCTCCACCCTATCCCCAGAGGCCATGATTTAACAAACTTGAATCTGCACTATGTCAGGAAGTTTCCATGAGAAGAAGATTTATTCCCCACCCTATTTTTGTGATTATCTCTTCTTTGAAGGGAGCATGGCCCTTCATTTGAAAAATTCTGAATCTCCGTCAGACAAGAATGAGTTGTATCAAGTTTGAAATTCGCCTACTGGTTCTGGAGAAGATTTTAAAAAAATTTCAGTGTATTTTTGCTATTATCTCCCCTTAGAGAAAGGTGATGTCCTTCATTTGAACCCCCTTCCTCCAAGGATGCTTTTTGCAAAGTTTGGTTGAAATTGGCCTAGTGGTTCTGGAGAAGATGTTGAAAATGTGAAAGTTTACAGACAAAGAGACAGATGGACAACAGGTGATCAGAAAAGCTCATTTGAGCTAAATATAAATAACTCTTTTGCACATACTTTTTATTAGAATGACCCCTGTGCTGTGGCCTTTGAACAGGACCTTATTACATAGGATATTAAGCATACTTTTTCTTTGATACAGGGTGTTCATATTTTTTAAAGGATTTTTTTTTTTACTAACCACCCTTACCCCCATTCAGTGGAACATTCTTCAATATCTCCACCCTTTGAAAGGATATATTATACCATTGCTATATAACACCCAATATGGAAATATGTGTGTGTGTGGAGAGAGAGAGAGAGAGAGAGAGAGAGTTTCTTTTCAAGAAAGGGTTTAGAGTTTATATATATCTTGTTATCTAAAGCTCATCATCAAAATGTATTCAAAGTTTTGATACTCTTAAACCCCTTTCTCAGTGATAGACTAGTCCCCTGGCAGCACTGATGACAGATACAAGCATTCCCACTATTATCTAGTTGCTGGAATCTAGGGCAGAGGACCAGTCTAACTAATGTTACCATTTGACACATTTTCCCCTGACACGCCTCTCGTTCACACAGTATGCTGCTATTTGAAGTCATGTATTATTAATCACATAAACACTGCAACAACTTTGTATTTCTATTACCAACTCTACCTATTTTGGTTTGTTAATAGGAAATATTTTATTTTGAACAATAGAAACTGCATCAAATGACACCATCATGTGAAATGATACAGTGTATAAAATAGAGGCATATTGAGAATATATTTTAAACAAGGTATTATTTTATCTCGGAATAATTATATGTTTCGGAATTTAACTAATTGAAAAAAAAAAGAAAGAAATTTATTGTTTATTTCTTCATAGTTTAGAAAGGGGGTTTCTACAACATTTCTCAACATGAAAACAGTTTTCTACGATCTACGGATGCCTTTTACATTTATACACATCAATTAGTTAAATTCCAAAACATATAATTATTCCGAGATAAAATAATACCTTGTTTTTAAGAGGAAAGTTATATATAAAAAAAAAATCGAGAGCAGAAACGCAGTAAATAACAAATTGATCTTGAACATTCAGGAGTTTTTTTGTGTGTCTTTTTTGTATTCAATATTGTTAAGAAACTCCCCTAATACTGAATCGCAGATACCTGATAGAGGGTGATTATAAAGTTTGAATGATATTTACACAGGTTAGCAATATTGGTCCGACATAAAGAAAGGTGTGATAGTCTGAATAGGAGATATATCAAATCTTAATATTATTACGAGAAGTAGAGTTTCTACAAACACTATCGATATGTTGTAAAAATATTATCCAGCAACTTCAAATACCACAAATGTGTCATATGAGCAACTAAGTGACAGCATACGGAGGTAGTACAAACAAGGTCCCCTTTGTCAATGTTTACTTACTTTAATCTGGGTAATAAGAAAAGCTAATTTAACAATAAAGACTGCTGATCGCATCAATCAATCAAGATCCCACATGTCTGTTTTACTGGGTATAGCTAAAAATCCATGCTGTACAAAATCTGCGATTTCATGTGTAACTCAAAAATTCACCTACAGGTCTACACTGATTGACCTCCTAAGTTTCCTAGGGCAATTAAGACCCCATGATATGTATTTAATACCATATAACATATATCTGACAACAGGCTTCATTTTTCTATATAAAAAAAAAAAATTATTCTGTTCCTTTGCTCCATGTGCATGTTTACAATATTACACTAGTACCATCAAAGGGGATCACCTCATATCAGAATATTCAATATGTCAATGACAACTCTAATTCCTCGACCCAGATCGATGAATATTTAATCCTGTCTCGGCCTGCATCTTCGGTCAAATCTTGACTTCGAGGACCCCCCACCTCACCCCATGACCTGACATGATGCAGCTTGTAAGTGTCACAGGCTCGTATAGTTGGAAAAATTAATCGAATCTCGTTTGTACATATAACCATTTGACAAACATAAACATGGCTTGAAGAACTACTCTGGCCACTGAAGTTGTCAAATATCAAGGTACTTCTGTTTGAAGTATACAAACAAGGCCAGTCTGTGTTTACTGTAAGTGTGTACTAATAATAAACTGGCCCCTGAAAATTGCAATTTAAATGTCTATAATCTAGAAGCACTGTCTTGCCTAAGTCATTTTCTTTTGAAATTTAATACCCTGGGTTTCTATGTATTGCTGCTGAATGATCCCATTGTAAGCAGAGATCACACGAGATTTTTGAGACTTAATCTCCCTTGTCTCTTATATTGTCTGGTATAACGATTATGCATAGTTTCCAAAACGGTGTCCAACATAAATACCCGAGTACTGTCACCCAAGTACATAATAAAACTGCTTAAAATTACAGATTGAATATTTCAATCATAAAAGTTGAACAGACTCTTATTTTTATGGACAAGCTAGAGAGATGTGTTTGTGAAAAGCATCAAAATTGGTACCGTTTATGTTTAATATTCAAATGTTAGGAATAGTTCAGTTTGGTTTCCTTTAAAATATGGAACATACTTAAGTCTGTCTACGAGCAATAAAAATAAAACCTATAAATGTAGTGTTCAAAATTCACAACTATTTACCATGGAACCTGCATGCTGTCTGTCCAAGCTTGTGATATTTGATAGATTATATATTGTGTAACGTCCCTCTTGAGAATCTTTCACTCATATGGAGACGTCACCATTGCTGGTGAAAGGCTGCAGAATTTAGGCCTATACTCGGCACTTACCACTTCCAAGAAGGGAGGAATCTTTATCATGCCACACCTACTGTGCCACAGAATCTCAGCAAAATCAAATTTGAATATTTTTCATCAATTCTACTCGCAAAATCAAATTTGAATATTTTTCATTAATTCTACTCTTAACCTTACAAATTTAAGGACACATGCGCCGTTTCTCAATAATATATAATTTTTTGTGACAATTCACATACAATTTACTTGCATTTTATTTCGATTCTACAGAAAATCTTGCAGTCTATTACCATGTCTGTTTTTTTGAGAAATTTAGCAAATTTTGATAAATACTGGATGTTGCAAGAAAATGAAAACTGTAAAGTCAGCTCTTAAATGGAGATTACTGTAGCAAAAAAGAGAAAAATATTTGAAACAATCAGGTATCAAACCCAGAACCCTTGCATTACCACTTAAGGTGATCTAACCACTGATCTACCAAGGCTGATATACGAAGTATGGTAATATTGCTACAAAATAAAATTTCAATCTATTTCAGAAAACATACAAGAATTCTTCACATTGTGGAAAAGAAAAAATAATTTAGTGAAAATATCAGAAACATCGCACATGTCCTTAAAAATTGACAGACTTGGTCTAATTTCAAAGAACCTCATGGCCTATAACCTGATATTCAATCAGTAACCTATAAACTTACTTTCATTTGTTAAGGTTAATATAAGGATTAGTTAATCAAATTCCAAGAAAAAATTACTTGATTTATAATATAATGCTATTATATATTTTGATAACTTTTCCAATACATTATATATTCTATAGAGAGTACCCAATGTTTTACTGAGCAATGCACCGTAAATGTCTGGAAACAATTTTAACTCAATTGTGACATCACAACTGCTTATATTACTTGATGTCGGTTGAGGATTGTGATATCACATTTGCATACATAAACACTTAGTCTGCAACCTAACACACATTCTTGAATTAGAATTCATAGAACATAAAAACATATGATAAAAAAGTTATTGACTGAATATTGGGGAAGACTGTCCTCAGTCATTCAGCAGAAGTGAACCTTGCAAATGTTGGTCTGCTTTACAGCACAACGGTCTTGGGCAGTCACACTCTCCAATACTCAATATTTACATTTCTATATAACATTTCTAATAAAAGCAATATATCTAATACAGTTCTTCAATATCATGTGAAATCAGAATGCAGACATTATCACAATCATTGTGAGAGTGCCTGTCTTATTAATGTTACATTCAAGAAAACAATGTGTACACTGGGAGATGAACTTTTTCAAAACATTCAAAGAATAAAAAATTACTGTATATATCAAAGTAATTTTGATATATTTTCACTAAATTTGCACACTTAAAATTGGTTCTCCATTAATTTATAATATGCAGAGACACAGACATATTATGGAGTATGTCTTAATGTTCAACCCCTCTAATCAACACTGAACTTGTCCATATACTGTTTGTTTTCATATACAGAAGAAAAAACCATGTGAATATATCATTTTGCATCATGGTACTCATAATTTGAAATAAATTCTCTTTGTTTTAAATGTTAAAGCTCTAGCACTAATTGTTCACATTAAAAGTCATGGCCAAGTTTAAAGTTTTTCAAAAGTAGGTCAAACTCCAAGGTCAAGAGGTAAAAAAAAATTTGTTACCTAAAGATAGGAATACACATGTGAAATATGAAAGCTTTATCACCATCTATTCAGAAGTTATGGCCAATGTTAAAGTGTTTGCAGACAAACAACAGACAGACTAAAAACTATATGCCTCAAAATGAACATGTGAGGGTAATATAACAATCTGAACATACAAACAAAGGATTTGGATTGCTTACATGTGATACAGGGATTCATCAAAAATAAATATCTGTAGAATACAGTTCATAAAATTTCAGTAATTAATGCTTTATATTTACATTTCAATTCCTTTTTCACTGTTTTTCTTAGAGACATATCTATATTCAAGCAGCCATTAGAAAATTTGAAGACCATGTTTATATATTATTTCTATCAGACCCCAATACATTTATATTAAATTTTCTTTAACAATTTAAAAATCAAATTAAGGTTACAGTATACTAAAGATTTTGGATGCATCAAATGATGTAGGATTTTGCTTATTGTCTTAAGAGAAATTGACAGGCATAGCCCACAGGCAATTATATCGTTTGGGTTTGAATTCACCAATAAAAATATTCTTTATTAGTAAATTCGAACCCAAGCAATATAATTGCCTGTGGGGTAGCCTACATCCAGACAACGTTGACTAGGCCACTCCACTTCTCTAAAGAGAATAGGATTTTGTGGTGTTTAATGAGAGAATTTTTACCATTTCATCAAACAACAATATATATCAGTCATTGATATATGAAATGCATCAATAAATATCTTTGAAGGATTTCAATTTTAGGTTATATTTTTCCATTGAATTTTTAAGGAAAGACTTGTAATAATAATGCATAAGAAAATTCTGTGGAAAATATGTGTTTTTAGCAATATTGAAATAGTTACATATAGTTTTACAAAAATATAAATTCTATAACATTTTTTTAAAAAATCTTTATTAATTTACACAGGGGGAAAAATATAATAGAACCAGATTTATTGAAACATGTTACAATCGATGTCCATGCCAGATTATTAAATCTACATATACTTTTTTTTTTTTATAAATGCCGGATATTATTATTTTTTTATCATTATAAATAAATTTTGCTGCATGCGTTTTTTGTTTTAGAAGATGAGGTAAAACAATAATGATGAATATTGGGCTAGAACAATTGGAGGACGGAAATTTAAATTTCCTGGACATGTCTGTTCATGACTCCTCGAGTCCTTACCCAGATTTATCAGGTTGGAATTTCTAAGTTTCTGTCCCTCCACCTCCAACTGTCTTATCTGGTCCAGTAGGTCAGAGGCAGACGATTTCTTCATCCCTGAAGTTTTCATTGGTCGCGCAGGACTCGACTGTCCGACTGTTAAACCAGACACAGGTGTTGCAATGAAAGACGCACCCCCGCTTGCCATTATTTCACATTGTTCTGTAAAGTAAAATTTAAGTTACTAAGGTTTATTGATTGCGGTGATTGTGGACCGAGTAATATGCATTCCCTATATCTTTGCATACTAACCTTAGTTGTGTGTTTGGGGAACAGCGAATGTTGACACTTTCCTCGGTCACCACATTTTGTTTTGTTTTCATATACAGCGGGAAATTCGTAATGCGCATGCTTGGTAAAGTCAAATCAAAGAATGACAACTCCTACTACAAACATAAAATTGTGGTTAAAAAAATTAAATAAATAACTAAGAAATAATGATAAAATAATAAGTTAGCAAAATAAATAAAAAAGTAAATAAATAAATAAAAAACTACACCACGCATAAAGAGTCCATTGCGCCACAACGCCTTACACGGCTTGCAACATTCAGTGGCGGATCAAAGAATTTTTTTTCTATTTATTTCATATTGATTATCTTTCAACATTTTCCATCCAATTTACTCTAAATTTGGCAAGCTGAGGAAGATTTTATCAAAGTTTACCGCATCATTGTTGTTTAACTTTTAAATTTGAAGTTAAAAAAGATCATGATTTGAATTTAAATTCTGAACTTGAATTTTAATGTCACAATTTACTATAATCATACAGTAATTTTTATTTTGTAAATATATATTCAGCATTCACAAATTTTTACTAACCCAATACTCTTTGAACTAGAGTGAAGCAACTTAAATTGTACAAAACTACATTCAATGATCATAGTATTGTTTTATTTGTATTTATTTATTTTGTTTGTTTGTTTTTGGGGGAGGGGGTAAAAAATATGATAAAAATTGTATATTTTTAAACAGGTACCCCTCCCGGAAAATTCGGTCAATAGTCTCTTTCATCTTTTTTGTTAACTGTCGTTGAATTTTGTCCCATGTCGTTTACCTCATGTTAACATGATGTCATCTACCTAGAATTAAAATAGCACTTCTGTTTGTTGAAAATTAGTTAGGCCGTTCTTTACACACCGATTTTGACTACGGGTTGCTAAGTTTACCTGGTCAAGATATAGGGCTAACGGTGAGTATGACAGGTTGACAGGGGATGCTTACCCCTCTAAGGCACCTGACCCCACTTTTGGTATATCCAAGGATCCTTGTTTTCCCAACTCTTAATTTTTTATTCCTTATAGGGTTAATTTTGTTAAACATAAAATATTTCAAAAGTTTATATTCATGTATGAATAATCAATTATATACTTCAAAATATTTAATCCAAGGGCAATAACTAAGTATGCGATACATAATTTTTGTTTGTTTGGTTTTTTTTTGGGGGGGGGGGGGGGCGTGTTAAGGATTTTTTAAAAATCTTTTTTTTTTATTTATATCTTTATCATTTTGTTATCAAACATTCCTGAGTCATAAGGTATTTAATACTCGGTAAACTTTCCAAAAATCGCCAGTCTGTGTTCACTTTCATTTACGAATTCCTCAACTGTTTTTTTCGGGATTCAGTTCATCAGTCTCATTTTTATGAACATGCAATAAAAGCAAATTGTTTGTTCGTATTTGGCTCATTGTTGATCTCAGTGATGTTTTCAATCTTTTCAAGGCACTGAATGAGCGCTCACTGGTAGCGTTAGTTGCACAAAAGTTTGACAAAATGCTCAGAAATGTGTCGGCTTTTATTGTCCATCTCGTGGGACACAAAACCCTTATTCCCGCTGACGTTTTCTCTAGATTTTGGGTATTTTTTAATGTATTGAAAATCATCTCCCTTCGTGGAGATTCTTTAATCAACATTGTTATATCCTTTGCAATGTTCAGGGTGTCTCTAAGCAACTTACATCCCTTAATAGAATCACTGCACGCTAGGTTAAGAGCATGACCATAACAGTGTATGTAAACAGTTAAGGAGAAAACAGAAGAGAGTACAACATGAGTACACTCGTCTTTTTATAGAATCTGAGCGAGACTTGAGTTGCACGGACATTGTAAACCATAAAACTGGCCCATCAAAGTTCGTCCGTGATAAATCCGGTTACTGCACATTTTGCAGAGGAAGTTGACAACGAGATTAAAAAAAAAAGGAAGAAGAAGAATAAAGAAAAAAAAAAAGAAAAGAAAGATGGTACCTATTATTTAGAAATGCAACTGTACTGACAAGAACAGTCTTTTATCTACGGGGAATAACTCTATAGCATCAAGAACAAAGAATAAATCAGGAGTTATCCTTCCCGTGCATTTAGCACTATCAGCTATCATTTTTGTATCGAAAATTTGGCTGTAAAAATGTGATTTACTATTTCAATGATAGAAGAAAAATAAGGCATATGAAAAATTTCATGATATATTATACATGTATAACATACTGATATCATATCACAATGGTCATCATTTAATTTTATCGTAAGCTTTCTGAATATATGCATATTCATCAGGGATGAATACTATTGGTAGAGAGAGGAGTGTGAGAGGTCAGTATGAGTTGTGTATGGTTGTGAGTTGTTTTACCGGTTTGGGGTGATATATAAACAAGGTTCGCGCCCATTTAAAAAACAAAAACAAAAAACACGATAACCCCCCCCCCCCCCAAAAAAAAACCCCACCACAGCACTCCTATCCGAACTGGACGACAATATGCAACTATTGTCATTTTAGAGATACCTAGCTCTAGAGCAGTTTCTAAATTTCCCGAGTATACGATCATCCTCCTGAATTGGGAACCATGATAAATTAATAGAACTTAAGACGACTTTGTGTGTTTGATTATATACATGGACGGTTACATATATAAACTTTTGTTTTTTACATTGGTACTTGTGTTAGAAAATCTATACAGAGGCTCTGAATGAAGCAAAATTACGCTATTGTCTTCTCGTACAAAAATTGATTTCTGTACAATGCTATATATTCAAGAGATTTGAAATTCTTATTTTGATAAAATCTGATATATTTAGTAAAGATCATGATTAAAGTTACTATCAAAATAACATATTTTTGCAACAAAATAACATTTTAAGATTTAGAGTAATATTCAAAGTATGATATCTCATATCTAATGTATGAACTGTGGATTTTTTTTAATCAAGGCATCATTTTTTAAGAGTTTATTAAACAAAAATAATCCACCTTCAGAATTTACCTAATATTAATTACTACTTGATCTTATTTAACCTAGAATTTTACATTGTTCAAAGTGTATATGAAGAGCAAGTTTTTATTCAAATATTTTCAAAAGAAATTATAGTTTCATACAAAAGTTACATAAACTTTCTCTTTAAGAAAGCATACAATAAAATTAATCGGTTACCACAAATTTTTAGAAAAGTAAATTTTTCTTATTTTTGCCGTAACTCTTTTAAAAATTTTCGAGTGCAAAAAGACCACCGAAATTATCATTTACCAGTCACGTAAATTTGATCTAAAATATACTTCACTTTCATCATTATTTATCAATAAACATTTATTTTGATCTAAGTAATTCAAAATTTTAAAATCTCATTTCGTTATGCATTGAATACTTGATTCAGTTGTATGCATTCTCTGGTATCTGAATTTTAATCAAAAAAATAAATAGAAAAAATATCTTTGTAGATAAATGCACTTATAGATACATTTAAAGATATATATTTTTTTCTATTTACATGTATTTATTGATTAAAATTCAGATACATGTGGAGCAATCTGTAACGATCGGGTTCGTTAAGCACATAGTACAATAAGCTATTTCCGTGCCCGCAAATAAACCGAGTCTTCTTTCCGGTTACAGAAAAGGACAAGCTTTTTCCGACTTTCTTGAATATTTACATTTCCAATGTCATATATTTGTTTTAATTTACCTACCATTACTTTCATTTATTGAAAGAAAATTTCATTAAAGTGAATATTTAAAAAGTAAGAAATTCAGTTCGGTACCCTACAGTTCGATTGATTGATTGTTTATTGTTTTACGTCCCGTCGAGAATTTTTCACTCATATTGAGTCGTCACCAATTGTAGGTGAAATACCACAAATTTAGACGTTCAGGGCCGTAGCAGTAAGGGCTCTTTAACGTGCCAACGCCTGTCGCGACACGGGACCTCTGTTTTAAGGTCATATCCGAAAGATCAGTGATTCTCACCGAGCGCTTGGCGAAGGAGCAATCACTACCTATGTTAACGTCTTAGGTTTGACACGGCCATGGCACGAGCGGGGCTCGAACTCACGACCTCCCGGTTACGAAGCGAACGGTTAATACAACATCTAATTCAAACTGATACAATGAACTCCATTAATCTAAACAGATACAGGAAACATAAACACTTTGATCTTTACATTTAATCCTTTTGACATTTTGGGTTCAAATTTATCATGTGGTTAACCCAGACTCAACCCCTAACCTGGGGGACGACAACATTCCCATGCTCACAACTTCCATCAGCCCGGGTTTGGGGATTTTCCTTAAATTCCTTAATGGAATCTAATGGAAACCCCTGTCAACCGTTTGCCCTTGCGAAGTCAGCCTAGGGCCGAATAGTGCTTCTGCGAGGAGGCATTGCAAAAGACTTATGTAGGGAGGAATACGTACTGACGGGGGGAAATCTTACAGAATTGCTCCCCTTTTTCACATCAGATTTTAGAATCCGGTCTGTCTTTCCGCTGCAAACTTCTCACTTTTTCCATCCCCTTCTCAGGAACCACATGACCAATGACTGAAAACTGGTAAAACTCTTTCTCTTTATATTGTGTTCATTCTGTCATAATGAGATTCTTATGAAAAAAAAAAAATGAAAAAAAAAGATGCGACGTACGCTGTCGGTGAAGCGTCATGCTCTCTTGTATTATAAAAAAAATATGAAATTTAAATCTTTTAGATTTACTATGTATTTTTATTTCAGTCGTTAAAATCGACACACCATATCTATCAAGATCATACACAACTACAGCGTATTCATGAGACAAGTGCCTATCATTATAATATGTACAGATATCAAAGACAAAAATAGTGGAAAGCTTGTGAAATCCAAGTGATCGTTATGGGTCCCTCAAAGCAACTACCAGCCTAGTCATCGAGCCAGAAATATTTGTTCCATAACAGATTGTCCGTGTTGTTCTATAGACCACATGTATCTTGCTTAGATATTTTCTGTGAATATTCTAAATTAAGAATTTATGTGTAAAGCGCTGATATCCCTTTCATATGACCGATTCACAATTTCCACTCAGAGTTTGTGTTTTTCACTTTCAATGATCAAAATATACTGTCTAATGTGTTTAAAAGGTTTCACAAAACTTCAGGTTAAACATTATGACAAAGTTCATTACAGTAAGTTTATTATTTGTTGTGTAAACAAAGACTGAGTTACGTCATTGTTTACAGTTTTAAAAATGAATGTTTATCGATCTAAGCTTATGATATATATCACATTTCAAGTATTCGTTAAATAAAATGTGCCATTTAGAAGTTAAATGTGTGTCTGTGCATACCAAATTTGCAAAATTAGTAGGCTTTAAATAACAAAATTAACATTTCATTAGTTGTTTGTAAACATGAAAAAGACTCGAGTCTTGTTTATAACAAAGAGTTAAGGCTAAAATATTGCTCTTATCATTGCATAAAGACAGTCCAAATTTTGGTGGTCAATTAGAAATGAGTTTCATTCATTTTTAATGTTTAACATCAAAAACGAAAACTTTTTTTTTTAAATTAAATAAACAAAACAACCCCCCCCCCCCAAAAAAAAAAAAACCCAACAAAAAACATGATGTCTTGTTCTATATAAGGATCCCTCTTGCAACAATTACATACGAAAATGTTAAACACCACTCGATAAAACATTTTGCGTTCGCTCGATAAAACATTAATTTCTGTTCATTTATATGATTCAGTTTTATTCACAGTGTCAAATCTTCCTACGGAAAGATAACCAAGACTATGTCAGGCATGCAGAGGGCGCTTGGATTTCATTACGAGTCATGCTAATTTCCATTATACAAATACATTTCATGACTGTCAGTGTCTTATGAAGCCGACACGTCACAGGTGAATTATGGAACTGCTATTCAAGGCTCCTGAACGTTCCGGTAAGTTGGTCGAACCAATGATAATTTGTTTTTTCAAAGTTTAAATTTCCATTGGCGTAGATATTCAATATTGCACCGACACCAACCAAATCCTTCTTATACTAGCGTTAATTATTAGCGTGGGGGGGGGGGGGGCGAATTAAATACACACCAACATAATACTCATGGTAAACATGCATGGGTATTTGAACGGGTATTTCCCTCGGATTTTTCCACTCTATAGCATGTTATCTCAGTCCTATCTGTGCATCAAAAAGTAATAAGAAACCACCTTGACGCAAGCATCAGGCCGTAAAAGATAATATGGAGAACTCATTCTATTACTTTTTTTAAAATTATTGTTATTACGTCTTTTTATCTTTTGTAAAGAATACCCCGTGGGGATCCGGGTTGTTAGAATAAATCCTCAGTACCCCTTGCTTGTCGTAAGAGGCAACTAAATGGGCCGGTAAAAACCGAGGCCCCGTGTCACAGTAGGTGTGTCACGTTAAAGATCCTTCCCAGCTCAAAGACGATAAGCTACGAGCATAGGTCTAAATTTTGCAGCCCCTCACCGGCAATGGTGACGTCTCCAGGTGAGTGAAAGATTTTCGAGAGAGACGTTAAACAATATATAATCAATCAATCAATTGTGGAGAGTCGGCGTAAACACAAACGTCGGGATGACCCAGACTAATAAATCCGATGATATACATTTTGTGCATCACTACAGGATGAAGAATTAATTGTGAAGTCGTACTTTAAGATATCTTTTAGTCAGCACAATTAGTTAGTAGTGACAATCTTACGCAGAGGGTAAACGACTTTACATGGCATTTATGTTTGGAGTTTTTACTTGTCTGGACTCGATTCCTTTATCATCTTAAGACCACTTAAATATATTGCTACATCCTTTTTGTATTTCATAAGAAAATAGCGATGGAAATGAAATAAATTGAACCCGAAATAAACGCAGTATAAATTGACAACTATGATGTTTATTTAATTTACATACGCTTGATTTATCAGTCTAGAGATTATACAAATCAAACGTTTAATTAACAATAATTTTGATTAATCTGCATTAATCTCGCAGAAATGCATGTGCATTTTAAAAACCCATATCAAAGTTTAAAAAAAAAATCAAGAAAATACAATTAAACATGTAACAGAGACTGATTTGTGCCTCTGATGAGAATCAAACCCGGGACCTCTAGCACGACAGTCCAGTGCTCTACCGATCGAACTAAAGGGTTAACCCACTAGCCCGAGCTAGTAGGAAGGCCATGTATCTAACACTACCACATTCACATGCATACATGTTTCAAGTTTATGAAGTTTTATACACGACTAAACATATTATTAGATAACAAAAATATTATTAGATTGTATCCATTGTATTAAAGAAAATGTTCCTCGTACTATGCATAGGTGTAAATATTCAATGGACATACAGCTGTTCATATTGCACCAAAAATAAAAATGAGATTCAGTTTTGCCCTCTTCAGACTTTCACATCTATACAAGTGCTGGTATTCAGTTGAGATCATGTATGCCGGCCTGGGACATTGCCGTTATTGTCAAAATGATGGCCCCAAACTTTAGTAATACTTCTGAGGCTGTGAGCAACAAATACGTATTTGATAACTGGTCAAAACTTTTAAATGTTAAGGTTTCTGATAACTTGTCAGAGATCCACAGGATTGTCAAACACAGCTCCTCTAGTATCAAACATCTCTTACCTACAATACATATGTTATATCAACAAAAGAGTCAGAATCACGGGGCCATAAAACGTCTCGCCACTCGCTAAATACAGCTGTATCAAACTCCTTTCAGTTAATTCAAGTTTGTTTTCTTTCCTTGTGTGTGTGTGTGTGTATTGGGGGGGGGGGGGGGGGGGGCACAGATAGACAAACAAAAACTACAAGTCTCCAGTTCTTCAATGTCGGGAACACACAGAAATTAGATTCATTGTGATTGATATACAACATTGTCCCACGTGGAAATATCCAAAACACGGATCCATATAGTCCGAAATACCGTCTGAAAATTCCCGATTGGAGAGTTACTCCAGTTATTTTTACTTTCTTCTTGTAAATAGGACGCTTGGTGTCAGAAAGAAATTTGCTTCCTTAATGAATTCGTTGAAATCTGTTGTGGCTTAGCAGTCATTTCACGGAGTTTTACTTTGCTTCTGCGTGGGCTTTGTATTGTTTAATATGAAGACTTCCCGGATGGCTGCAAACATTCCTTTTTAAAAACTTGACGTTGGTTAATTCGGTATGTTGAGGATCATCTGGCATGGCTGTCCTACATATCAATATCACGTGATCTAACGTGTATATGATATATATTTCGATAAACCTAACTCTTCCCGCTACAGACGTCCTTTGGTTCAGTTTGTTGAACTTTGTCAGAAAGACGATTGCAAAAAGTACAATTTTTATGAAACTTTAAGACATTGTTCAGTAAATACCGAATTTTTGGGTAAACTGGCTGTAAGATGACCAATCGTAAGGTTTTTGTGCTTTTCCCGCAGGTCATTCAAAATGAGACTAGTGGGGCCATCACCGTTGTCTCCTTTGTACCATCTACAAGAATAAAGTGATATACACATTTCTTTGTTTTCATACACCAGCTTTTGACGTCAATGAATTAAAACCATCGCTATAGCAGTCACGCCTGCATCGTTTCTATTCAACATGTTGTCTCACGAGCCTTTGATCTTGATAATCAAACCTTCCTTAATGGAAAGAATAGTTCAGTACATTGACACGTTGCAAATTTCTGCTCGATACCCCTCTGTGCATATCCACTGAGAATTCGTATGAGTGATACCATGTTAACATATCTTGCTTGCGTATTCGACTCCCACTAGAATCAAACTAAAGGAATAGTAACAAAACGGTAATTATTTCGAGATATTGATTGAATGTTTTGTTTCCGAAACATTCAACAATTTTTCAGTTATCTGGTGGCATCCAATTTTTTATTGGTGGAAGAAAGAACCCAGATACAATATACCCGGGGAGAGACCACCGACCTTCCGAAAGTAAACTGGCAAACGTTCTCACATATATCGGCGCGAACGAGAATCGAATCCGCGCCGACTAAAGGTGAGAGAACTTGTGATTTTGAGCGCGATGCTCTAACCACTCGGCCACGGTGCTCCCCCACCCCCCCCCCCCCCCCCCCCCCCCCCCCCCCCCCATTTCGAGTGAAGAAAAACTTTTTTTTAAATTCAGAGTTTGCAATGTAGAAAATAAAAGAATTGTATAAGTCTTCAATAGGATTTGAACTCAATTTAACGAGCTAAGATTCCCTATCAGTACCATCTTGACTACCAATGCGCATACGAACTAAAACAAACAACAAACACATCAAACGTGAGTCAGGAGCAGACTAGATCTGTCCTAACGGGAGTAATACCCCACCGCAGGGCACATTGGATGGTGGGAAAAAGTGAATTTGTGTGCTTCTGAATATTGTTTCATGTATAACTTCAGCATAATGAGCCAGTGTACGACACATCTTTTATTAATAAAATCAAATCCACAGACAGATGGGCAGACAGACAAATGGACTGATGATTCTATTATACCCTTTCCTAAATTAATGCAGTAGACTCTGTGAGAGAACAGATCGTTACAAAATCTAAAGAAAATGAAATTGAAAAAAAACCACTTGTAAAATGAAAATCCATAACTTCCTTGAATATTAAAGAATCTCAATAAAAATGACAAGTGCACAACTTCATTATATATATAATACTGTATATACACAAAGTTTGAATCAAACCTGTTTATTGCTTTCCAAAATATACTCTGGAAAGTGACAACACCCCCTCAAAATGGAAAATAATATCCATTACTTCCTTGAATAAAATCTCAAAATCGCAGGTACACAACTTCATTATTCATATAAGATAAACATAAAGTTTGAATTAGATCTGTTCATCGCTGTTAAAGATATCCTCTGGACAAATTTTGTCTTCGGACGAACAGACGGACAAGGTGATTCCAGTATAACCCCTCCCCCAAGCTTGTTGTTATTATTTTTTTTTATTGTATTTGTTGTTTATCATGCAAATGAAAGTTCAAGTTTTAAAGAGAAAAAAAATCAGATCGACCTAGATCACTCACAAGTAATAAATACTTGTGACACGTCAGTAGACTTAAACTATAACACGTCACTGTCCCTTACAGAGAACACTTACTCAAGACTTGAAATGAAGGAATCCGTTCGGCACAGAAACGTTTTGGCAATTGCATGCCAGCATGCTCGAGCTTGACAGGAAGTCGGACTATCGAGACAGTCACAAAGCTGTCTCCTAAAGAGTTCCAAAGAATTGTCACGGAAGATGGTATCTATTGTCAGCTTGCATGCAGGTTCATCTGCAAAAATGCAAGCATTTGTACATACGTGATACTACTGAACAAAAGAAACATTTAGTTGCTGTGGAAATGTAAATTACCATTTGTAACATTGTTTAAGAACGCCAGTGATGGAGCAGCCAAACATGGATTGGAAGCAAAGGAATGATCTGTAAAAAATATATATATATTTATAAAGTGTGAAATATCAGCTCTGATATAACACCGAAGATTAAATAAACAAGAATCATTGTCAAAAAATGCTTACATTCAAGAAGATTGACTTGTTCCTCATAAGTCTTTTGTTTTGGGGGGATTGAAATCTCGTGACCATCTGGTTGACCACGGTCTTAAATAATACAATACAGTATACAATATATACATCTTTGTTCCTAGAATCAAATTTTTGAAATTGAGTGCAAACACAGTTGTAATATTGTTATAAGATATGATTTTCATACAGAAATAACTTTATATTTTATACCTGTCACCTTCAACAAGAAAACATTTTTATCTTGACAGTTTCCGGTAGTAGTCCAAAAATACAATCCGGAGTCTACGCATTCAACGCTTTGGATACAATGCAGGAAAGGGTAAACGTCATATCCTCGATAGGCGGCGCTGCTTTCCCGCCATATTCGGAGATAGTTTGGACTTTTCACAATCACATTTGTGGCAATATACACAGCTTCACCTACATTAATAAAAAAGTCAAGAATTAAAGTCGTTTGTGCTTTAAATGCATACTGTATCCAATTTTTTTTTTAAAAACCCACACATTTCAAATAACTTAAGAATAAACTGACATTTTTACAGAGGATATTCAACATAAACTTCTGTGGTAAATATAGTACATAACCTTTCTGCACAGTAAATTCCGATATGCCTTCCTCGTTTACACATGCCCATAACGCTTGAAATACCCTTATATTTTCGCCTGCAAGAAACTCAAGACTTTCAAAGCAGCAACGACATTGAAGTGCATTTACGGATTTTTAAATCTATCGAATTTCGTGAAATTGATTCCTAGTTACAAAATAATAGTATAGTCCTAATGCTACCTGTGTTTGTAGGTTTGTCCGTCGTAGATGGGCGGAATTCCTCTTGTTCCACGGGTATTTTACCGGTCGGGCTGCTTCCAATGTTACCGTCTTCCGGTGAAGGTACTTGTACAGGGGGTACCTTAATCAGCAGCCGGGTTTCTAAAACAGACAAGAGATGTCAGGGAGCCATGGTCGGAGTGCTCTATTGTCTTTTTTTACAACAGAAAAATAGAAGGTAACACATACCGCTTTTACTCCCAGTCCTTGAAGATTCATCGAATTTTGTGTTTCCTACACTCTTCTTTCTAATGAGGATGCAATGCACGAAAACACAGATGACAGTTATCATCATCAACGACCCCAGTATATACATGTATATCCCTGAAAAAGATTTTAAGACAACGATTTCTTACTTTTGTCAAACATGTATATGTAATTAGCATACAATTTGCTATAATGTTACTGGAAAGTACTCACTGGTTTCATTTTCTGCATCATTATTCTCTGTAACGAGAAGAAACTTTCACTTATCGAAAATTGTACTTCCTTAGGAGAAGATGGAATCTGAGATATTTGTATATCGATTGGTTTAGGTACGTTTTCGGACGATTCATATTAAATGTAATCTGAAATAATATCGAAGCGTAACTGATACTCCACATACTTTACAGAAGCTTGGACAGAAATAAGGGGGACAGGAGAGACCGGCAATAAATTACCCCCTCGTTTCCACAGAAATTATAGCTTATGTACATGTACCGTTGTTACATGCAATTCCTGAAGGATCCACGTCCCAGGTTAGATTCTCCCCGCACCGGATACTTCTGAGCTCCCGGTTCAGTTGACCTGGAAGACGGCATTTCGGGAAATATACTTCATACACCGTACTGTTCACATGAACGGGTCTACCGGAACGTGTTTTCCAGGACAGACCACGTGACATCGGTAAAGGACCACAGCCTGGAAACAAATATAAATTTGCTATAATGTTACTGGAAAGTACTCACTGGTTTCATTTTCTGCATCATTATTCTCTGTAACGAGAAGAAACTTTCACTTATCGAAAATTGTACTTCCTTAGGAGAAGATGGAATCTGAGATATTTGTATATCGATTGGTTTAGGTACGTTTTCGGACGATTCATATTAAATGTAACCTGAAATAATATCGAAGCGTAACTGATACCCCACATACTTTACAGAGGCTTGGACAGAAATGAGGAGGACAGGAGAGACCGACAATAAATTACCCCCTTGTTTCCACAGAAATTATAGCTTATGTACATGTACCGTTGTTACATGCAATTCCTGAAGGATCCACGTCCCAGGTTAGATTCTCCCCGCACCGGATACTTCTGAGCTCCCGGTTCAGTTGACCTGGAAGACGGCATTTCGGGAAATATACTTCATATACCGTACTGTTCATCTGAACGGGTCTACCGGAACGTGTTTTCCAGGACAGACCACGTGACGTCGGTAAAGGACCACAGCCTGGAAACAAATATAAATTTAATACCCTGTCTAACATATTCCTGCTGTTTAAAACGTGCAGCACGAGGAAAGCGTATTGTACCGGCACTCCGCGTTTTAAAGCGGAAGTTGTAATTTACCTGGGATAATGCTACCTCTAACGCCCTCCTTACAGACAGGGATGGCACCGTTGTTCGGCATTAACACCTGAAAGTTTTGTTTCACACACTCGGGATGCTGAGTTCTCAGGTTTTCCTCGTCGTTACTCCCAGTATTGCAGACTGTGCAATACAAATGGTCTCCAGTGTTCCCTTGGTAGACACTTAAAACATGAAATTGAGGACTATAATTGATAAAGGAAAGACGGGTTGCACTCCAACATCTTAACGACCAGGATGTGTATGCTACGAGGTGGCAATGATATAACTAAGAGAATATTTAAAGTTATAAAATCATGGGTGGTAACCTGCACTCATCTGTTTGTATAAAAAGTAATGATGACGTCTCAATATGAGTGAAAAATTCTCAACGGGACGCAAAACAAACAATCAGTCAATCAATTTTAGATGGGGCTTTTATATTTTGTATATAGATTCTTTATGACAAGGCCTTATTTTTGTGAAGTTTTACCTTTGGACCTTGATCTGAAAGTTGAACTTGCTTTAACCTCCTGAACTATTTAAGATAGATCTTTCATATTTTATATATAAATTTCTTATGACAATACCTTTTATTACAGACTATAACTTCAGATTTAGTGACCTTGAAATTTGACCTACTTTTAAGAAAATGTAACTTATCAAATATCTTCACAACTATTCAAGGTAGGGCTTTCATAATTTGTATATAGATTCTTTATGACAAATGGCCTTGTGATACAATCATATTTGATCTTGTGACCTTGACCTATTGTTTAATAAAAACTTGACCTTGATTAATATCTCCTGAATTATTTTAGGAAAAGCTTTACATTTTGTATAAAGATTCTTTATGGCAAGACCTTGTTTAACTTCGGTGTTTGACTTTGTGATCTTGACCTTGAAGTATGGCCTACTTTTAATAAAATGTGACCTATTCATTATCTCTTCAACTATTTAAGATTGATTGATTGTTGCTTTCCGCCACAATCAACAATTTTTCAGTTATCTGGTGGCGTCCAGTTTTTATTGGTGGAGGAGAGAACCCAGATACAATGTATCCGGGAAGAGACCACCAACCTTCCGAAAGTAAACTGGTAAACTTTCTCACATATATCTGCGCGAGCGAGAATCGAATCCGCGCCGACTAGAGGTGATAGGCATTGTGATTTGAGTGCAGTGCTCTAACCACTCAGCCACGGAGGCCCATCAATATAACTGAAGATTAATTCACATAACACAGAAACGCCTGAACACCAATATGATTAACATGATCTTGCTCTATGGATAAATCCAGGGTCCAAGGTCATAGATCATGGTATCATATGAAAGACCTTGCCATAAGAAATCTATATACAAAATATGAAAGCTCCATCTTAAATAATTGTAGAAAAATTGTTGAATGTGGCGAAAAACAAACAAACATACAAAATCAGTTAAATTGGGATTCTTTAGGACTGGGTTGGGGCCACAATATGGGGTCAAAAATTTTCATAGGAATAAAAATTGATAAAATCAATAAAGAATACAACAGCTGAACAAAGCCATGGTTAATGTGACTCTGGTGAGCGACGTGGCCCATGGGCCTCTTTTTTTTTTTTTTTTAAAATTATTTACATTTTTATATCATAGTCACTTTCAAACTATTTACCCAAGTTAATTTTTTATACTTACAACTTCAAATTTATTTATCCCTTTTCCATTTTTTATATCTATTTGTTGTCTGTTATTATTTACATTCTTGGCCAAAATACAGCTAAGAATTCTTGTATCAATAAATTTATAAAACTTAACTTTTGTCTGTATTCAAGTGTTGAACATAATCAAGGAATCCAAATATTAAACCTGTTAATTGACGCTTTAATCTGGTTCTCATTACACGTTTTGTTCTTCGTTTTCTATACACACCATGATACTAGTAATGAAATACCCTTGTTTATGACAAATAAGTTGTCTCAAAATTTGTTTTTAAAATCGCATACAAATTTTTTCTCATTAAAAACGAACAGACATGGACCGAATGACCGTCTGAATTCACATTTATTTCTAGAAAACAAAATAAAGAAGGAAGAAATAATGCTCTAAAGAGATTATGGTATAAAAGAAAAAAACTTCCTCCCAATTTAGCATTTATACGCATGTGTACACATGAATCTTGGGAGTCATTTTTACCCCTTATCATGTATAGTTCTTTATTTAAATGATAAACAAGGTCGTTGAGAACGTGCCGTGTGTGTAAACCCTTTTACCTTATTAAGAATGTAGATTTAGCGCATCGGGTTTTATCGTTTTGAATATAGTTTTCACAACTGAATTAAAGTCATCGTAAAATTACCACTAAAAATCCAAGGAAAATTAGTCGTACTAGTGATGAAAAAAGTTTACAGTTAGGAAGGAAGGAAAAACAAGTGAGAGTGAGTTGCCATTTCGCTTGCTGTTGATTATATGGGTATATTTCAAATATGTATTGTAGAAAGCGATATTTCAAATTCAGAAGTGTTTCTTGGAAATAGATATTTACAGTAACGCTGATAATGTGTCATATTAACAGATGCATAAACGAAAAGCAGACGATAGATGCCCCAATAATGCGATGGCACGCGGTCGCTTAATTCTGATTGGTCGCGTTCCAAATGGACGAAAAGTCGGATAGGGAGACATCGTGAAACCAATACACCCTTAAAAGTTGTTTGTGTGTGAGGATTCTGGCAGAGAGTACAGAAATTCACGAAGAAATAACTACACATGGACTACTTCTGACGATATTAGGTGCAAAGATGTACATAGCTTTCGAGAAAATTCAGGACACCATGCATCCACGAAGAGACGGACAAAACGAAACCAATATATCATTCCCACCCCACACCCCCGAATAACTTTTGCATGGTGGAGATTATATGATTATAAACACAACATACATTCTGTTACACGTCAGATCAACACAAGGAAGAAATACCACAGTTACGAGACCGGTAGTTGTGTCTTGAGTTCAAAGAAATGTAAACGAGAGCAAATTCCTCGAAACTTTTTGTGGAGAGTTTGAAGCTTCAGGTTTGGGTACGTGTGTTTATAATCTGTTCGCTTGCGACGGACTGGTAGAGTAAGTTTAAATATTTAAATAATAAAAGGTCTCGTTTTCTATTTTGATTTGTTTACATTGTCAAAAATTCACAAATTTATACAAGAAATACACACAGGTCTATTTTTCACAACGTGCTGCTTCCTAAGTATCGGCGACATTTTGGTCAAAATGTTCAAATATCGCTTTCTGTAACTGATAATCATTTCACGGCAACCATGGTATCACTTAGCTACCTATATTTACGTTGGAACAAGCACCGGGTTTTTTTTAAAGGGACGAGAAATATATATTTCCGTCGTTTTTTGATCCAAAATTTGTGAATTAGAAAATGAAATTTAAATGAAATTTAAAAAATTACTCACAATCGCCCGGACTCCGACGACATTAAGTGGAAACGGTAGCCCGAGCAGCCTAATGCCAAGACGACGAACAAGAGGGAGCGCATAGGTTGTAGTTGATCGGGAGCCAGCCAACAAATAAATGCCGATGTGAAAAGGAAGCAGGAAATATTAGTTTTATTTTGAAGACAATGCATTTGTTTACGTTTTAGGCTATTGACAAATGAAAAGATCTTATTTGCAGCCATATTTAAGAGGCATTATCCACTTCTTCATAGCAATTTAAATCCCCGAGTCACAGTGTCTCAAAATCAATGTAGTGTTGGTATGTGCAAGAGTGATTCGAATCTCATATATCCTATAAGGAAATCAAAATTAAGAGTTGGGCAAACTCATACCCCTGGACACGCATAAGAGGTGGGATCAGGTGCCTGGAAGAAGTAGGCATCTCCTGTCGACCTCTCACAGTCGCTGCGAGTTCGTGTGAAATGAGAGAGAGAGATCGAGAGATCCACAAAACAATACGTCCACGAATCTTCGATCACGGGAGAATAAAAACTATTAGCTATATGATAGATTATATTTATTGGTGTTAGTATTGGACTTGAAGAAAGAGCATCTATGGATATCCAGCAGCGTGGCCCACATTGATGGACAACTTTTATAGCTACCATATTTTTCATCATCTTTTCCTTTTAATTAAGCCCATGGTCATATTCGCCACAATGATATTAATTATAAAACAACTCAACTATACATATAAATTTTATTTTACGATGATTAACAAACAAATTCTACAACTTTTATGAACTTCTCGACGGCTAGGATTCTGGCGTGAATGAGGACATTGGTGTGGTAGGAAAATAATTCATCATTGGCATTACACATTAAAAATCCGAGAAAATAAGATTAAAATATAAAATCACTAAGATTATAAAGAATGTGTGCTCTTGCATAAAAAAGACAATCTACAAATAGTTTTCAATTTTTATGAAATACGAGAAATACAATTTTATATTCTAAAAATCAACAATACAGATAAATAGCTTCCGTACTTATCAATTTCCTGAGTCGTGCTTTTTCACTACCTTTTGGACTCCAAACCAGAAGTTTCTCCAGCTGAGTTAACTGATCAGAATTATCTGCAGGGTACCAGCTTCCATCAAAATGCATGAATTCCTGCGTGACTTGTGTCAGCATTCAGTTTCGCACATCCTGTACACCGTACGTCCGCTACCTCACAACCTGTACACCAGGCGTCCGCTACGTCACTTCCTGTTAAAATTTCCAACGCCTCCGATACATCACATACACATAATATTGTTATAATGTCAATTTTGAATTTACTGGATGAGTAAAATACAGAATATAATTAAAAGAATGCATTTCCTAAAGTACAGAACAATAAGCACAGTGATAATGCTGAAATTTTGCTTTTGTTGTTGTTGTTTTGTTTATTGTAATTGTTGCTATGACAATCAATGCAAAGAAATTATCCAGGGGATTAAGTTGTTGTTTCATCATGTTTCATTTGAAGTTGGCGCCTCGTGTTCAGATGTCATGGGCAAAAACTCTTCCCGTGTTTCACAATGTTCTACAGCAACTGCAGCAGACAAGTCGGAGTATGTCATCATTTCTATTGAATTTTCATTAAAGGGTGGGTTCCTGCATCTTTTAGAATAAATATAAACTGCCACTATCACCATGATTATTAGAAGCAGAGATATCGAGCAAATCACTGAAAAATAGACATATTGATATTAATTGTATAAAGAACGATTTCGGACATAAACAAGATCAAACAAATAATCACATGAACACATTTGTAAACAGAAAATATACAAACACACGAACCGACGTGCAAACACACACGCTAATTTTCAAGTTTTATCTTAAATTATTGGGAATTATATCGTAAATTTCGACAATGGATTTTAACTGAATTTATGTTGGATTTTCAAAAACTATTCTTGAATTTTCAAGTCAGTTTCATGAATGTTCATGACGACAAATAATAACTGGTCCCGTTGGATCACCATATGTTTATGATGTGAAATAAAATGTAAATGCATCTGATTATTCCTCCCTCCCGGTCATGCACTATGTATTGAGACGCCGACTTCAGCATGTACAGTAAAACACAGCTACAGCAAACGCGCTTATAATGAATTCACACTTACTGTGAAACACGGTTACAGCGAACACACTTATAATGAATTCACACATACAGTAAAACATGGTTACAGCGAACACACTTATAATGAATTTATACGTACAGTAAAACACGATTACTGCAAACATACTTATAAGGAATTCATACTTACAGTAAATTAATTTTTATTCCCTGTACATTTAAATATTATTATATACAACAAATTATGTTTACAACGAATCAAAATTAATTGTTCGTCCCCAGTACTTCGCTATAAGCGTGTTTTATTTATTATAGTACACACAAAACAGCACACTGCTGTATATAATAAAAGATAATTGTAAAACATATATATGTCACTATTCTTACTTAATGAAACCCAGTTTAATTTTCGCTGAGGGTTGTTTGTTTTACGTCCCGTCGATAATTTTTCACTCATATCGAGACGTCACCAGTTATAGATGAAGTACCATAAAGTGTAGCGCTCACGGCCGTAGCAGTGAGGGTGGTTCTTTAACATGCCAAGTCTTTCGCGACACGGGACTTCCGTTTTTAAGGTCATATTCGAAAGATCTGCGATTCAAAGTGCTGAGCGTTTGGCAAAGGACCAATCGTAGCCATGGCACGAGAGGGGCTCGGACTCACGACCCCCCGGTTATGTTCTCTGAGGGAGTGATGAAATTAATACTCCAGCGAAAATAATCTGATCAAGTCTTATGTAAATAAAAATAGTAAAAATAAGATGGACTGCAAGTAAAGTTTTGAACACCGTGAAAATAATCTTGAGCCAAATCAAAGCTGTATACATTAGATCGTAGCTTTTCATGAACAGTAAAATCTGTGGACGTTTCCTACGTTGCTTGGTTGGTTGTATGTTGTTTAACGTCTCATTCGACAAATTTTCACTTACAATTTTCACTCATATGAGCCCCGTGGGGAGTCGGGCTGTTAGAATAGATCCTCAGTACCCCTTGCTTGTCGTAAGAGGCGACTAAATGAGGCGGTCCTTCAGATGAGACCGCAAAAACCGAGGTCCCGTGTCACAGCAGGTGTGGCACGATAAAGACCCCTCTCTGCTCAAAGGCCCTAAGCGCCCAGCAATATGCCAAAATTTTGCAGCCCTTCACCGGCAATGCTGACGTCTCCATATGAGTGAAAAATTCTTGAGCGGGATGTTAAACAATATAAAATCAATCAATCAATCACTCATATAGAGTCATCATCATTGGTGGGAAAGGCTGCAACATTTAGGCCTATGCTCGGCGCTTACGGCCTTTGAGCAGGGAGGGATCTTTATTGTGCCACACCTACTGTACCACGGGGCCTCGATTTTTGGTCTCATCCGAAGGGTCGCCCCATTTAGTCACCTCTTACGACAAGCAATTAAGGGGTACTGAAGACTTATTCTATCCTGGATCCCCATTGGAGGATATTCCCTACGAATATAGATGGTATTTAATTAAGTGATCATTCAATTTTGTTTTACTTACCGATAATGCAAGTTTCGTCTGTACATCCGGAACCCTCTAAAGAGAAAAATTTACATTTCATTAAGAAAACCCACCTGTGTGTATCTGAACATGGTACTGTATTTACACGGATAATTAAGAAGTACTAATGAAATAGAATAATAACTTTGTAATGATAACATTATGCAGTTTTAAAAACTGCGCCAATTAGTCAATGCAGAGTGTGGGATATTGTCTGTATAAACCAAAAATGAAGGCGAAAATCTGCTCAAAAAGAAAGATAACTCTTTTAACACGATATATGGTATGTAACTCTAAACTTTGGTAGTATGCGAAGGATATCATCAAAATAATCTATAGAGAGATTTAAAAAAAAAACCCCACAAATCTTTGTCTTCAATATATTGTAGTACTGACAGTAACAAAGAACAGTGTTTGTTTCTAAGAATTTGGTATATTGCACGTATAAATCCACAACAAACTGACCGAGTGTCAAGTCATGAAAAACTCTTCTTTATATCATATATTCAAAGTATCTTGGAGACTGATTAAATTTTGTCTTAGAAATATGACGAAGTCGAGACACGTTCGAAAACTAACCATATGTTAGCTGCATAGGAGCAGAAGCTATGCAGAGTATGGAGGATGGGGGCTCCACCCACACATTACTCTCATTGCAATGGAATGGTCCGCTTGCCCTCAGTCCTGTGGGACACACAGGGACGTAGGTTTTCCCTGTCAAACTATAGTTTCCAGCATCGCCGCCATTTTGAATTTTCCATCCGTATTCTTTCGGAAGTGACCCGCATCCTACAAAATCTACATACAGACTTCATTTGTCCAAAATCGGTGTAAGCCGCATTGTGCCAGCGTAAAGCGACGCACTGACAAGTGAAATAAATGGGTGAAGAAATAATATGGCGGAAGACGTAGATGCTATTGTTCTTCTCATTTTTGTAATACATTCCAATCACCCAAATCCTTGACATAACTCGCGGAAATTCCATAAAGCATAAATACGATAGATACAAAATAAATGTGGAACCTGTTTTGGGACAGTTATTTTGTCTTTATCTTTCACAATTTATCTTTCACAATTTTTTGTTGTTTTCTGATCACAATTTAGATGATTTGACACTTTTAAAACCGGTTCTGTGCAAGATTTGTGTACATTCCATTGAAATAATAACATTCTGAAGTTACATACACTCGAAATACCCCCAGAACATTAAAAAATACTGGGGGGGGGGGGTGCTACCGGAAGTCCTGTCCACAATCACCTGTGTGTTCAGTATAAAGTTGATCAATGATTAGGAAAAGATATCTAATTTTGGACAGGTTTCCATTCTTTAAGGAGGACATTTCTATAAATATGTCAACCTGGTGGACATAGGTACTGTATTCAACATTGATTCAACTAGACTATTACAAGATTGTATTTAAAAGATTGTATGACTATTATAAGATTAAGACTGTATTATAATTGTAAAAATATTACAAAATTGTAAGGCTGTATTATTGATTGATTGTTTTCCGCCACACTCAGCAATTTTTCAATTATCTGGTGGCGTCCAGTTTTTGTAGGAGGAGGAGAGAACCCAGATACAATGTACCCGGGAAGAGACCACCGACCTTCCGAAAGTAAACTGGCAAACTTTCTCACATATATCGGTGCAAGCGAGAATCGAACCTGCGCCGACTAGAGTTGAGAGGCCTTGTGGTTTTGAGCGCAATGCTCTAACCACTCAGCCACAGAGGCCCCTTTCAACATTGAAAATAAGTGGAATTATATTAAGAACATTTATAAACCACTGATCTTCGATATTGAACTAACGTCAAAATATCAAAATTAACATATTTTCAACGTTGAAAGGACAATAAAGATACAATATCTTTCAATGTTGAACTTTTAGCGGTCTATCCACGTTGCGACAACGATGAAAATCAATGTTGAAACAAGTTGGAAATAAAATGCTCTATCAGAGGTAAAACAACCTTCAAGTTCCATATAATTTCAACGTATAATTGTTGTTGATATTGTTGATCTATAAACTTTTTTTCCGGGTAATATATAGTTAATCTATCGTTGATTCAACGTTGAATCAAAAACGAATATTCATAATTTCCCTTTGTGATTTTGCAGAATGTCATGAAAGATTATTTAATTGATAAGAAAAATTTGTTCACAAATAGACCTTGTATCAACGATTGTTGTTTTATGGCGATTTTTAGTACAATTAGCATTCAGACGGTTAATTCTAACATCAAATATGACGTCAATGAAAACTGTCAGTTTTTAAATTTCAACACGTAGGGTTCAAATTAGCAATCAAATGAATACAGAACAACCGATTTTGGTTTTATTGTGTTTAACATATTAAAATCAAAAACAATACGGAGTTTAATTCAACCTATAGTCAACGTTAATTCAACGTTGAAATACCAACGTTGATTCAAAATTTCAACGTTAATTAAATTTTCAAATCCAGCCCCAATTTTATCCTTATCTTAAAGCTGAAGACTTATGTTTGTGTACCTTCTTTAATATTTGGCCTTGATTGGTTTGTTTCCAAGTGACTGTAGCGACATTGAAGTCCCGCTGGATCCACGCTCCACTCCAAGGTCTCTCCACACCGGGTACCACTGAGGTTCCTGTTCGGTTCGCCATTTGAATCACACATCGGGAAATACACTTCGTAAACCATGCTTCTGACCTGAATGGGTCTTCCTGACTTGGTTATCCATGACAGACCACGTGACGTTGGCAAAGGACCACAACCTGTGCAGGAAAGAGTTGAACTAGATAATTTTCATTTTCAAAGTTAAGGAAAGTTTCGTGTCTATACTTCTGTAATACTGTTTTAAAGAAAGGCGAATTCTCACGGGGAGAACTAACACTTAGAAAATTCTAGTATATCTATTTTCTTCAAGGTGATTGAATATATAAGTATCCACAGAAATGCAGGATCGATGTTTCTTTCAAATTGTACACAGAAATGTACTTCTGATGAGAAATGAGCCTCGCATATCATATTCAGCGAGTTACTGAACGCAGGTGCGGATCCAAAAACTATCAAAGTGGGGGGGGGGGGGGTGATGCGACTCGAGCTTTTACCCTTTCCTCCGCAAAAGAAGGGTTGAATACTAATAACCCAAAAATATCAGGATTTGACCCTTTTTGTATAAGAAAAGGGGGAATGGGGTGCAACTCATATAACCCCCTCTAAATCCGCCACTCATAAACCCATCTAGATCGACCACTCATATAACTCCATCTAGATCGGCCACTCATATAACTTCCCCTAGGTCCACCACTCATATACCCCCCCCCCCCCCCCCCCCCCCTAGATCCGACACTGGAACATTTTACCACTCTTTTATTTATGAATTTGCTGTACATAAAGAACATGTATTTGTCTACCTATAAATTGCTTGACAGAAAATATGTTTAAAACAGAAGAGATGTGACAAGCACTATACACGCGCATTGTTTACAACCGTAGCGCATTCATGATAAAATGACTGTCATTTCAATTTGTAAAGATATCAAAAGCAAAAACATTGAAAATGTGAATATTGGTTAATGGCAATTCATACCTGGAATAATCCCGCCTCTGGCCTCCTCCTTACAGATGGGCATGGTGCCGTTATTCGGCATTGGTTTACGGAAGTTCTTTTGTACACATTCTGGACTTTGTGTCGCCACATTTTCTTCATCACTGTGCCCTGTCTCGCATACAGTGCAGTAACGGGTGTCTTCCGAGTTCGTTCTATACAAACTATGCAAAATAAATTGTGATATAAAATATAATGGGTAATATGAATATGTAATGTAGAATAGTGTATGTATTAGAAAAATAGTGTGTGTGTGTGTGTGTGTGTGTGTGTGTGTGTGTGTGTGTGTGTGTGTGTGTGTGTGTGTGTGTGTGCGTAACCGGGAGGTTTTAAGTTCAAGCCCCGCTCGTGCCATGGCCGAGTCAAACTTAAGACGTAAAAATAGGTCGCCAAACTCTCGGCATTTAGAAGTGAGAATCACGGGTCTTTCGGATATTACCTTAAAATCAGAGGTCCCTTGTCACGGTAAGCGTTGGCACGTTAAAGAACCCTCACTACTTCAGCCCTAAGCGCTAAGCATACTTCTAAATTTGTGGTACTTCACCTACAGCTGGTGACGTCTCAACATGAGTGAAAAATTCTTGACGGGACGTAAAACAAACAAACAAGCAATCAATCAATATTACATGTTCTTCCGGTCGCGAAAACCTATCGCTTCGTTACACCTAGGGCATTTAACATGCATTGCTCTAGTCTGAGCTATGCTTGTGTTCAATGCATAACGAAGGGAGATTAAACAATTTTGAATGATTTAAATCAAGATAAATATTTATTGTTAAATAAAGACGGAAGTGAAATAGTCCAGATTCATACGACTAGTAAAGGATTTGAAGTCGATCATAACGATTGATTGTTTGTTGTTTTTCCGCCACACTTAACAATTTTTCAGTTATCTGGTGGCGTCCAGTTTTTGTAAGTGGAGGAGAGAACCCAGATACAATGTACCCGGGAACAGACCACCGACCTTCCGAAAGTAAATTGGCAAACTTTCTCACATATATCGGGGCGAGCGAGAATCGAACCCGCGCCTACTAGAGTTGAGAGGCCTTGTGAATTTGAGCGCAATGCTCTAACCAGTCGGCTACGGAGGCCCCTCGATCAGAATGAAGAAAAAGACAAATCTAATTTTCTAAAATTAGCTGCGGTAACTGATTTATTTTTATCTCCAACTCTCGGTGATATCTTTATTATATAGTTTATTTTTTACAAATAATACAACCTGTGGCGTCTCAATATGAGTGAAAAATTCTCGACGGGACGTAAACAATCAATCAATCAATCAACCTGTTCTATTGGATAATACATTGAATTTTGACGTGGCTATCATCACTTCGGCTCAAGTGGTGGTTACCATTGAAATTCCCCTACATCAATACCATTAGCATTTGTTGCTGCTCGAATTCTGGCCCAGTTTCATGAAACTTTCCTAAGATATTCCTACAGTAACAATTACAACTTTTCCGTTTACAATAACCGTAGGAATTCGGATTAAAATAGGTCCCAAGTACCCCTTGCTTGTCGTAAGAGTCGACTAAAAAGCGAAGATCGCAGGTGTGGCACGATAAAGATACTTCCATGGTCAAAGGCCGGAAGCACCGAGCATAAAACTAAATTCTGCAGCCCTACACCGGCAGTGATAACGTCTCCATATGCATGAAAAATCCTCAAATGGGACGCTAAACAATTTTACAACCAACCAACCGTTTACAATAACACTTACAATGTTTCCCTTTACAAAAATGCACTTGACTTCCCCATTTACAATTATACTAACCGGTCGCCGTAGATCAGTGGTAAAGCGTCCGCTTTGTAACCGGGCGGTCGTGAGTTCGAGCCCCGATCGTGCCAAGGCGGCGTCAAACCTAAAACGTTAAAATAGGTAGCGACTGCTCCTTCCCAAATGCTTGGCATATAGAAATGAGAATCACGGGTCTTTCGACCTTAAAGTGTCGCGGTAAGGGTTGGCACGTTAAAGAACCTTCACTAATACGCTAAGCATAAGTCTAAATTTGTAGTATTTCATTTAAAACGGGTGGCGTCTCAATATAAGTAAAAAACGTAAAACAATCAATCAATCAATCATACAATAACACATAACTTTTCCGTTTACAGAAAAACTTACACTTTTCCCTTTACAATAACACTTACAACTTTTCCCTTTACAATAACACTTACAATTTTTCCCTTTACAATAACACTCACAACTTTTCTTTACAATAACACAACTTTTCCCTTTACAATAACACTTACAACTTTTCCCTTTACAATAACACTTACAACTTTTCCCTTTACAATAACACTCACAACTTTTCTTTACAATAACACAACTTTTCCCTTTACAATAACACTTAAAACTTTTCCCTTTATGGTAACACCTCCAACTTTTCTGTTTGCAAGAAACTTACAACTTTTTCATTAACTTGCATCTTCTCCTTTAGCAATAATACAAGTTTTTCATTTACAATAACACTTACAACCTTCCTGTTTCGTTGTTTTCCAGTGTCGCCTTGTAGGATAAAGTCCTATCCATCGCCATCATCACAGTCAGGAACAACAACCGCATCACTTCAAACCTCTCCTTCGAAGTTCAAATATTGCTTTACTGGTATATCAGATAAAATATATATTTCATGACAACTTGCAACAAAAGGCGTCTATTTATAGCGAAAAATTTCAGAAGTACGAGTACAATCCACTTTCATTTTATATACTGAAACGCCAGTATTAGTAGAAAAAACCCAAACAAGTCAACACGTGTCTTTCTTTGTCAAAGATTTGAAATATTTTACGTTTCTTTCAGTAAATGTTTCAATATTTTTATTGTAGGTGTCCATAATCAAATCGTTTGTTTGTTTAGTTGGTAGTTTTTTTTTACTTAAACTGCAAAAGAAATAATATGTACCTACTTGTAAATGACTGTAGACATTCAATTTTCCTTATAAAAATACTTCCTTAATTAGAACGGATCTAGTTCACAAGATCATAGAACTTTATTTCATGCCATTTAAATTATTTGTAAATTTATACGTGTGCAATTAAAAACGGCAATTTATTTATTGACAACTTGTTCATCTATATTGAAATATCTACATACATATGATGCGCACTGGTGACCTGAATTCATTTTTACACAATGAATATATTAAATTTCCTCCAATGTTTCAAGGTCAAAACAAGGAGTTAGCTATCAAAGAAGGAGTGTGTATTGATCTTGCATGCTTTATTTAATGTTCCATCAGGTCCGCAGTCAAAATACACAAAAATAATTACAACATACCAAAACAAGAGGTCCTTGGCTTTGTGCTCACCAGAATCATATTGCCAGTAAAAATAAAACCCTTAATTGTGAATCTGCACAGAACAAAGTCTCTTATCTAGATAACAGTCCACCAACAGGCATTTTTCCCCACTAATTGTAGCCTCTTTGTTCAAAAGTCACATGCCACAGGCCGAGAAGTGGGAAGAAGTTAGCGATTTTTCAACATGTGCGTGGTTTGGTACGTCTAGCACCTGTATCGTGGTAAGTGTAACGTATGTGCTTCCAATGTTTCTGTTTAATGCTGTGTATCAAACAAGAATTTGATTGCAGTTAACTTTTCCTAATTCAAATGCTTCAATTAGTGTTGCTTTGAGGACATTATCCTTAACTATACGTCATAAATAAACCTTTCCCGGGAAAATTTTTATAATTTCCGTCCTCAGGACATTTATATGTACCTTAGTCACAACACATTCTCAGATCATGTCGGTAATTGTAGTCATTGCTCCTGTTGCGTTGTATATCAATTTTTCAAAACATTTTTAAGAAATCGCGTATTTTTAATGTATGTTTAACCCCTGCTTAAGCCTTTCGCGCAGGTGAGCTACAAATATATACCAAATTACAAATAAACAGGGGGGGCCCCCGTGGCCGATTGGTTAGAGCATCGAGCTCAAAATCACAAAGCCTCTCACCTCTGTCGGCGCGTGTTCGAATCTCGGCCGCCGCGTTATGTGAGCAAGTTTGCCAGTTTACTTGCGGAAGGTCGGTGGTCTCTTCCCAGGTACATTGTATCTGGGTTCTCTCCTCCACCAACAAAACTGGACGCCACCGGATAACTGAAAAATTGTTGAGTGTGGCGGAAAGCAATAAATAATCAATCAATCAAATAAACAGAAAGACTTTAAAAAATGCACATTTTATTCTCAAAATACATTCAGCACTTGTGATATAATATGACAATAATCATGATTTCATCACACCAATACTTGTATTCGTAACAAATACAAAATTCAAAATAGTTGAAAAACTACATGCATGTTCAAAAGTGAAATAAGAGAAGCAGGAGAAGAAAACGGATCTCATTAAAAGAGATAATATATAACATTCAAAACAGCAAACTTGTTTCCAACCATCATAAACTGTGGTTCATGTCTAAACACCGGATTGGTTTTAGTTACCTAGGATACAATGGATTCCATGAAAATCAATGTCATTTCAAATACTGTACAAAAATAGACTACGCCTTGATAAAACCAATATACTCTGTTTGTTGATTTGCAGAAACACAACAACTGAATTCTAGTATCTAGCACACCTACAGTATTTCAAAGAAAATGTGAACACAAATTTCACAGACAATGTTAAAAAATGTTTTTCCTAAATAATTTTTACAGTATCTAGTTGGTAGTTTTCATGTGGAGTAATGACAATAATGGAAGTATAAAATAACTGATTCTAGAGGTGCTAAAGTCTGCCTTTACATGTAATGTATTGCATTTCATAATATACAAAAATATCGTCTTTGGTCATGAAATTGCTGTGAATAACTTCATATGAAAATGTGAACACTTTGTCTAAACACTTGCTGCCAAAGGAAAATCATTAACAAACAAATTATTTTAGGGAAAGGTAAAATTTTATAAAGCTAAAATATTTGGTCATTCTTCAATATCTTCTATATAGAAAAAAAAACACAACAAAACACTGAAATTTGTAGATTTATCATTTGGCTATTAGAAATGCTAAAATAGGCCAAAATAACAGCCTCCAAAAAATACCTGCTACACAGTGTATTTTGTTAAATTGTCAAGAACAAACACAGAATTAACAATCATAAGATAACTGTCACAAACAGACACACAGAATAAACAATCATATACTAGCTGTCACAGACAAACACTCAGAATTTACAATCATATACTAGCTGTCACACACAAACACTCAGAATTTACAATCATATACTAGCTGTTCCACACAAACACTCAGAATAAACAATCATATACTAACTGTCACACACAAACACTCAGAATTTACAATCATATACTAGCTGTCCCACACAAACACTCAGAATAAACAATCATATACTAGCTGTCACACACAAACACTCAGAATAAACAATCATATACTAGCTGTCACAGACAAACACTCAGAATTAACAATCATATACTAGCTGTCACAGACAAACACTCAGAATTTACAATCATATACTAGCTGTCACAGACAAACACTCAGAATTTACAATCATATACTAGCTGTCACAGACAAACACTCAGAATAAACAATCATATACTAGCTGTCACAGACAAACACTCAGAATAAACAATCATATACTAGCTGTCACAGACAAACACTCAGAATAAACAATCATATACTAGCTGTCACAGACAAACACTCAGAATTAACAATCCTATACTTAGCATATAAACAATTAAACACATCTAAATGGGACAACACACTATCACAGCCAAGTGTTTTTTGTTTTGGGGGGTTTTTTTTGCACCTGCAAAACAGAATCTAACACATTTGTTTTGTCACATTACATTTTTTTTATATTGTGGATGAAAACCACTATAACTGGAATTGATATAATTCATGGATAAATCATTATAAATGTGTCATCATGTCATTAAAAATGCACCATATAAATACTTACAAAATGTAAGTGGATATCATGAATATGAACACTACCAGAATTTAATCATGGCATTTAAAACTGAAATTCCATACAATATATATAAAAATGAGCATTCACTGTACACACAATATTATAACACTGCTATTCCTCAATTTTTTATTGCACACAAATATAAAAAAAGAGTAAAAATAAAACATTCAAATCATTCACATTGAAGACCTAACAAACTGTATAGATGAATAAAACCTTCTTAAGGACATATGTGCAACTTTTCTGACATTTTCTCTAAAATTATATTTTCAACTCCTCAATACGAAGAGTTCTAGTATAGTTTTAAATTTTGTAATGTAGTAATATGGCTAGAGTGGTTAGATTACCTAATTTGTAATGTAAGGGTCTCGGGTTCAATACCCTATTGTTCCAAAGATTTGTTCTCTCCTTGTTTACTAAGGTAATGCCGATTTATACAGTAAAGCTGAACTTACATTTTTACTTGCAACAACCAGAAACTAAAAACTTAAAACCAAATAATAAATTATTCATACCCCAAACATCCAATAAACATGCAATAGATAATAAAAGATATTTTAACTTGATTTTCTGATAACCTGTACAAACATGCCAATTTATCTCCAGTAAGGAAATGAAATCAGTACTGGAAAATTGAATTCTCTATTTCCCTGTATTTCATATACTGAACAGTTGGTTTTGTCTCACACCACCATAACTAAAAAAATGATCATAAATAAAACAAAGAATGAACTACATATATTAGCAGAGAAAATTAACCCCAACAATTAAATGAAATCAAAATTAGACAGCTGACTTTCAAACAGTTGGTTTTGATTTAAGTTTTCAGAGATTAATGGGATGAACAAGAGAGTTTACTTACAGTGCTACATGTACTAACAGAGGTAGCTGCTGCCAAGAGCTATTGCATATTAACAATACAATGGTTATAATCTAGCTAAGAACATGTCAACCATTTCCTGAATGGTCCCCCTACATTATGGACAGACTTTCTCGGAGAGATTGTTAACAGATACGGTGATTACAGGGAGTGAAGGGCAGCTGGACCTCCTCAAGGTCCATCAAGCTAAGAACATGGTAGCCATTTCCTGAATGGGCTTCCGACACAATGGACAGACTTTTTCAGAGAGATTGTTAACACATTTCCAACATGAGATAAGGTGATTACAAGGAGTGAAGAACACCTGGACCTCCTCCACACGACATATCTTACACATGGAGCGGTCTGACTGGGCGGTCAGACGGCGAATATCCTCCTCCAGGTCACAGAGTCGCCTCTGCAACTCACCCTCTGGGTTCTGCTCCATCTCCCTCACTCTCTGTCGCTCCTGTCGTAAGGCTTGCTGATGCCGCTGTAACATTTGATCTCTCTGTAGGATGATCATCTCCTTTTCCTGCCGAGTCTCCTCCACCTCTCTATTCTTCTCAGCCACCTCTCTATTCTTCTCAGCCACCTTCTCAGCCACCTCTCTATTCTTCTCAGCCACCTCTCTATTCTTCTCAGCCACCTCTCTCTCTAGTTGTACTACAATAACATCACTGTGTCAGTTCATCACTGGTGTACTGATAATATTACTCAATATATCATGATGCATTTCTAATGAAGTGCTACAGTTTAGTGATAAATGTTATGGAAGGATAGGTAACTTTATGAAATTTACATTATAAATATATGAAATTTACATTATAAATATATTTGATACAACTAAGTTATAACTAGAATGACCAAACTTTTTATTTACCTATACCTTTCATGTCATAGTGGATTTCAGCAAACTCCATGGGAGAGGGGAGGAAACCTAGAACAGACATGAAATCATGTACATACAAAATCAGTTCTTACTCTCTTTATTCAAAATCATATGAAGTAGACATCAAAACACTCTTCAGACTTGATATTAATTGCTTTTATATCCTACATACAAATATATATATATATATATATATATATATATGAATGAAATGAATGAATCATGTGACTTACAGGTTAAACAATGAAAGATGGTCTATATAGTATATATATTTAAAATATTTAGCACTAAGTAATAACTAATTGTTGTTTCTAAGGGACGTATCTAGGTCTCTCCTTAACGCATGCACATGTATCATTCAAGAAATCAAACGCACAAGAAAACAGTGCAAGCAAATGATAATCATGATGAAAGAGGCATAACTCTTAGTCAGATCAGCAACATAAACACTGCAAACACATTAAATGTCAAATTATAAACTAAAATATGTTGGCTTCTACATTTTCTTCAGTATGTAGCTTGTATTGAAAATACTTGTGTTGGGTACAGTGGATGTGTTGTCTTTTTTGTATGCAAACCCAAGAGTGGGCCTAGAACTTATACATGTAAGAGTTTTACAAGACATATCTGCCTATCACAAGACTTACCGCTGTCTTCCAGGCATTTTTCCAGCACTCTCTCAAAATCCTCCAGGGGATAACCACTCTCCTCCACCATGATGTGATGGAGCTCCTCATAGGAGTAATCCTGGGGAAGTCCGGAGTCATCCAGGCGTGAATTCTCTCCCATCTTCTGGATATGATCCACTGCAGCCATCAGATTGACAGCACTTCTGTGGACCTCTATCCCTGATAAAGACCAAACACTGCATGTGAACAGCAGTCAGTTTATCTACTGTCTAAGTTCTATAAACAACATTCAATAAATTCTACAGCAAATCTCTTAAATTTAGAATACACAAACAGAAGAACAGAGATTGTGTGAATAAAATGCTGATGAATGAACATACGCATTTTAATCAACCTTTTTATATATTATTTAGTACATTGTATGCATTATTATGAAGTGTGTTGCACATATACTGCAGTTTCTTTACTATTCACTGAGCACCAGCCAATTTTCGTTTCGGTGGTAGAAAAAAGAGAGAATTGCATTTGTTGATAAAACCATTAAATTTGAAGTTCTATATGATATTAATGAAATCATAGCAAATCAAAAATGAATATACTGTACTTACCTCCCTGGAGTGTGTTGAGGTACTGAATGGAGGTTACCAGAACCTCTTTGCTCAAGTCTTCCTCATCTGCTTGTGTCTTGAAGGCCTCTACATAAGGCTTTCTCAATTCCTCCTCAATGTTCACCTCAGACTGAGGCCCTGAAGAGGAAGACAAGGACAGACAATACTGAGGTATCCCAACTCTGCAACAAGTGGAGGCACTGGTTTCCTGGTCCCTGTGAGTTACTGATGACCCACCAACTGATTTGTTCACAAACTGAACGTTTTGCATCTCAATACATTTTTCGCACACATTTTTGGCCCTTGACTTACTCTGAAGCCAAAATGATATTAGAACACTAATGACAACCACAGCAGTGCTACAACTTTCCATGAGGAGAGCAAAGTACCTTATTAATTTGTTGTACATCACAGCAAGTGATGTCAGGACCAAACAGATATTCCTCCATCTTAGGAGGTGACTCAGAAGCAGCCTGAGCAGTGAAGAGTCCAGGCATAAGACAAATATCAGAGAGGACATCAAGATGGACTCCACAAGGAAAGGGAAGACTGCAGTCAGGCAACTCAGATCCATGATCATCTTTAAACAAGAAAAATGAAGATTATTCATAAATACAGGTATAGATAAACTTGACTGCCAGGTTTGAAAAATAATTTATTGTGACGATATCTAACAACACAAATGTCAGATATTATGATGCATGATTTATATTGTAACTAAGAAAGACTGTAATCAATCTGTAATAAGATTGTAAGACTGTATTTTATAATAAGACTATATTAAAAATACAATTGTAATACTATTGTATTAAAAGACTGCAAGACTATAAGATTGTAAGACTGTATTGTATAATAAGATTGTAAGACTGTATTATAAGATTGCAAAACTATATTCTAAGATTTAAAGACTTAATGCAATCATAACATTGTAAGACTGAATTACAAGATTGTAATACTGCATTACAGTCAGGACGAAAAATGCTGAGACCGACACCCGATTTCTAGTAAAATTTCTGTCAGACTAGTAGATTTTCCTGCACTAGTCTGATTGGACTAGTAAAAAAATTTCCAAGAAATATACAAAGCCAACATCCACACTGTAACCAACAGAAAGAAGTATTTTAAGAATAGGTCAAGATGCATACATGCGATAAGTACAGACTGTACAAGAAATTGCACACTCTTACAACCCAATTCACGCTGCCACGCCTGTATATTAGAATTCACACTAAATATAAAATTGTACAGATTGTCAAGTCTAGCCTAATACCTGATGCACTCCAATTAAAACCAATTATCATAATTTTTTGATTGCATAATATTTCAATTTCCTACTGCTGGATTTTGACGTGCCATGTGATGGATCTTAGTCAAAAATCATTGTCATTGCTAATTGACATCTTTTAAATGTCACTTTATGCCAAATGGATTAAAGGGTAACAAATTAAAAGCAATCTTTACTATCTTTGTATTTGTTAGGTATCTAGACATCGTCATTATGGGAATAAAACGGTCATTTTCCAAGAAAGCCTTTTTATGACTTTAGAACATTTTTAAAATCTTATTTTTCAAATGTCATGTTGGAACAATCGACGAAAAATCTATGATCAAGTTGATTGTGTTACCAAATGTGATCACCCAAATTTTCACTGTTCTTGCAACTGTATCAGATGTATTTGATAATAAAATTAGAAATGATGAATATTTAAGGCCTCAACAACAATAGGTAACATTTGATGCTTTCTGTTTTATAACCACTTATGTGAAAATGTCTCCCAGTATAATTACTGTACCTTTCAAATTATCTATAGAGGTGCGTAAAACCATTTTGGGATTGATATGCACCACTTATTGTATACAGATTTTTCACTCAAAATCACACTTTTTTAGAGCCAGATTTGTGGTTGAAAAATTATCACATGTATGAAGATAGTTGTAATGAAATAGACTCTTATCATTCATCGTTGTTGGCTGTTGATCAAATTTTTGTCGTTCTCATTCTTATTACATGGAAACCCTTTATACGTGCGTGTGGTTTTTTTTGAAAGTTTAATTTGCTTTTATACACTATTTTAATTTTGGAATAGTAAATTTTTTTTGGCTAGAATATATTACATTCACAACTACCCCGACCGGACTGGTAGCTTGAAAAGTTTTTGACCTAGACTGGCATTATAAGATTGTAAGATAGCATTATAATTGTAAGACTGTATTATAAGATTATAAGACAGTAAGACTATTACAAGATTGTAAGGCATTATTATAATTGTCAGACTATTACAAGATTGTAAGGCTGTATTATTGATTGTTTATTGTTTTCCGCCACACTCAACAATTTTTCAGTTATCTGGTGGCGTCCAGCTTTTGTACGTGGAGGAGAGAACTCAGATACAATGTATCCAGGGAGAGACTACCGACCTTGCGAAAGTAAACTGGCAATGTGTAAGACTATTACAAGATTGTGAGGCTGTATCATAATTGTAAGACTATTACAAAATTGTAAGGCTGAATTATAATTGTAAAACCATTACAAGATTGTAAGCCTGTGTTATAAGATTGTAAAACCATTACAAGATTGTAAGCCTGTGTTATAAGATTGTAAAACTATTACAAGATTCTGAGGCTGTATTATAAGATTGTAAAACTATTACAAGAATGTGAGGCTGAATTATAATTGTAAAACCCTTACAAGATTGTAAGGCTGTGTTATAAGATTGTAAAACTATTACAAGATTGTGAGGCTGTATTATAATTGTAAGACTATTACAAGATTGTAAGGCTGTATTATACGAATGCAGGACTGCATTATGAGATTGTAAGACTGTATCATAAGATTGTAAGACTATCATAATTGAAAGACTGTATTTCAAGATTGTAAAACTACATTATAAGATTGTAGGACTGCATTATAAGATTTTGGGATTATATTATTAGATTGTAAGACTATATTATTAGATTGAAACACTTAATGCAATCATAGAATGCATGGCTGTATTAAAGATTGTAGGTCTGCAATATAAGATTGTGAGACTGCATTTAAGATTATAAGACTGTACCATAAGATTGTAAGACTTAATAAGGGGTAAAGTTCTCCCTACAGGCAACACGTTTATACATGCACTTTGAAAGGAAAACTATAGTAAAAATAAACCTGAAATAGGCTGAAAATTTTGGTCAAAATGGCGTCAATATTCGCAAACGTGACCCGGATTTCACCATTTTGAATCTCGTCTACCCAAGTTCACGTCATACTGAGAAGTTAAATAAAATCCGTAAAAGCATGTGCATCACATTTTCTCAGTCATAAAATCATTCCTCGGTAGCACAACGGTCCCCCTGTTTGTGAATTTGCTTACATCGATACTAAATATGACGTCACATTGCACCGTTTACAGCAACTACGTTATATTTCCCGCGTCCAATGAATAGGCGGATCAAGTGATAAAAATTGTGTTGCAAGTATTTTTGACAGCTGTCCGTGCACATCCGGATAACGTTGAATTTTTTTCTTCTATGCACACGTCTGTTATTTATATACATGTGAATACTAACACCAATACTTTTTACTTCGCTTTCAAACACGGTCAAATATTACAATCATAAAATTCCAAGACTGTTTATAAAAAAAGGTTGTATAATATACTGTATTACATGTACATAAGATTGTCAGACTGTATTATAAGAATGTAAAATTTAAAATATAATCATAAAAATGTTAGACTGTATTATGTAATTGTAAGATTGTAAAACTGTGCCATAAGATTTCTTTTCAATCTTATTCTTATTATTTTTTTTTTTCTGTTGTGTTATAACTATGAGGTTGTAAGTGTAAGATTTCACATTTTGTCAGACTTTATGTTCGCTCCATATTGACACTCAGCAATAATATCAGAAGGTACACTGACAACGTGTGAACGTGTTCTTAGTGAATTTAAAGACTAAATCAACCGAGTATACCCCCCCCCCCCGGCTAATTAATGTGTTTGCTCCCAATAATGCATAAAATGCCGATAGGGATACACATTTAAATCATTTATCTTGTGCATCTTACCTTTGGTGTAATTATTGAGTCCCTTATCGTAAACCATTAAAAGTTAAATAAATATGAGTAAAAAAAAATATCTCTCGAGATATATAAATAAACAAACAAAATGGCGACGTTCGTCCGAGTGCAATTCCATTGAAAAAGTCCGAGAAAAAATGAACTATCAAAACATGTACACGTACATACGTGTTTTAAAAATTGAAACCCTGCTTGTATCCTCGAATAATTAAACAATGAGAAGTAGATTAAACAAACTAAGGTTTTAATTATGTTTTTCTTCAAGAGATTTTCAAATTCGACAACATTCATTAAATAGTTTTCCATAGGCAATATATTGGTGAGTTACTCCCCTTTGTTCGCTATGTTTGGAGGTCAACTTCATAACGTAACCAATTTCAGCTATTTATACTGACCAATAAGACAGTGCAGTGCAATCTTATATATCAAGCTATATAGGTTTATAAAGCAATTTCAAATAGCTTTATTTAGCTATTTCAAAACTATTATAAAATTAATATCTAAAATCATTAGGCTATAAAAATCGAATTTGATTGAGTAAACATATTTCAGCCTTGTACTCCATAAAACACAATAGAAACAAAAAACTACATCCCTTAGGAAGAAATTTGATTCCAAAGTGTTCAGCAATAATTGAAGTAATTTTTTTTTTATGTATATTGATAATCAGTGTTTTATGCTTATCTGGACAATACATTAATTAGATATTTTATGTTTTATTATATTAAGAAGTTGCTAATTATTAATGACACATATTTTGTTTTTGCGTACAACTTCCAATATTTTGGTTTCTCCCCCTCCCCCCAATCCAGTAGAGCTTTACATAAACAATGCCTGGGTATAAAAGGCCTCACTTCATATATGTATGTATATTAAGGCTGATTCAGTTGGCAGCATTCCTAAACCTATCACGAGGTAAAGGTGAGGTAACGTAGCCACCTTCAAATACCTTACATACTCTCATCTACCTCACGTGTGTATGTGTGAGTGAGAGTGTATGTGTGAGTGTGTATATATATATATATAAAACATAGATTCAAATGACCTTTGCAACAATAATAAAGGTTCAAAGTTCATCATTGGTTTTATTTAGGAAAAATCATAGAAAACCTTCTCAATAACCACAGGAGATGTACATAATGTCTATAAGGGGCCTCCGTGGCCGAGTGGTTAGAGCATCGGGCTCAAAATCACAAAGCCTCTCACCTCTGTCGGTGTGTGTTCGAATCTCGGCGTTATGTGAGCAAGTTTGCCAGTTTACTTGCGGAAGGTCGGTGGTCTCTTCCCAGGTACATTGTATCTGGGTTCTCTCCTCCACCAACAAAAACTGGACGCCACCAGATAACTGAAAAATTGTTGAGTGTGGCGGAAAGCAATAAATAATCAATCAATCAATCATAATGTCTATACACTGTACCATGATCCCTGGGGTCACAAACAATAGGGGTTCAAATTAGCTACATGCAGGAAATATCTTTGAAAATCTTTCTCTACAAAATTATTACAGTTTAGATTGTCAAATAAACAAGCATCTGCATATAATTGTAACAGGAGAAAATGCAACTGAACTGACTGTGATTCAAACCCAGGCTTCCAGAATCTTTAGTCAGGTGCTCTACCAACTGAGCCATCTCACCACTGGCAATTGAAGCATTTGATTACTACATTCCTCATTGAAGACATCAACCCTGGATCTTTACCCCCCCCCCCCCCAATTGACAGCCATTTTCACCCTTCAGTTCCAGGGACTGGTCTATGGCACCAAATGTAACAGGAAGGGACAAAATGCAAGAGCTCTAACCAGACCGGGATTCAAACCTGGGCCTCATGAATCTAGTGAGATGCTCTACCAAATGAGCCATCTTACCACTGGCATTTAAACCGGGTGATCTGACCACTCCATTTTTTGGTTACATATTTGCAACTCATATCATGATTCCTTGGGCCAGAATTGGATCTGAATGTGTAACAATGGTTATTTATTGCAAAAATCTTTGATAGTATTTTTCTTAAGAACCACAATGTTTTATAAATTCATGAATTAATTTACAAGAATGTTCAAGTTGTGCACTTTGAGTTTGTTCAAACCTCTGGGATGCTAAAATAGAAGTTCAAACTTTAATGGGTTCAAAGTTCAAAATTTATTATATATCTTTCCAATATGTATACATGTTTGCATAATTGTTGAAACTGATATGCAAGCAACTTCTGACATGAAGCACAGACTGACATTTGTCTGCTTCAGACCTCTTGGGGCTCAGGTGAGTGATGTGACCTCTTGTTTAGGTCAAAAGGTCACCAATGATAATTCATTGTTTCTCACACCCTCTCCACAGATTAGGTTTCATGGTCACAAACAATCCTCCATTGTAACATGTTCATGTTACCTGTTCAAATAATCTGAATTAAGTCAGCCAAATCTCCAATGATCAGGAAAACTCTGAACATATCACTTTCAAGGAATTATTGCAAATCTCATGTACTGAACATGTATATTGCTGTGTCAAAGAGAACATCTTCCCAGCAACTAATGAAACTATTTGTAAAATTTATTTGCAATATTGTACGATAGTAAAAAAGGAAATACTCAGCAATAATGGTAATGATGATTAGATGAAAGCTCATTCATACAAATCGTTTTCAACCTAAACTTAAAAATCTTTTATTCTGCTTTGGATTTCTCATTAATCTTCCATGCCCCTAGAAAATATCGCAGTCGTATTAAAATAATGTCTTTCCCCATCTGAATCCAAGAAAAAACAGGAACCATTTTTGAACCTAAAACAAAAAATGGAAATTGATTAAAATAAGTACTGACAAAATAAAGTAAAATTTCCTTCCCTGAGTAAATATATTTTCTTCAAGTGTGTAGTATGGATATAAAAACAATGGTAGCAATACATTGATGCAGCTTATTACTGACAAATCTTCGATAAATTCAACCAGACAAAACAAATTACAGATATAATGAACAGTTCAAAGAGATTTTTTTCTCCTGACCTTCAATTTCAGTCCAGGTGATGGCTACCTCTCCAACTGGAATGTTAAAATACTGAGCGAGGAACAGCATGTCTACATCAAACGCCCTATAAAAGCAACACAATGTTTAATTACCGAGCTAGGAACATATCTATTTTTAGTGATAAGGCCCCAGTCATGCCTCACATGGTCATCACTGGATAACAAAATTTTATTGTTTGTCTCCGTTTGCATTTGTTTCTCATGAATTCATTTTTCATTCGGTGGATATGTTCCTTGACCAGCGATGTCTGATAAAAGTCTGTTCCATTCATTGGAAAGTTTTAAACATGATTAAAGCTTGGAATGAACATCACTAGACTCGGGTGTAAGATACAAGTAGCTGTGTAGTGACATACATTTTGTTTGTAAATTGTACGATTATTTTCCTGTCTGGTTTGCTAAGGTTTTTCTAATATACTATCATAATTTCGAATAAAAAAACTGAGCAAATGTATAAAATTGAGATCTTTGAATTTTTGATTCAACAGCATTGCAATATATCCTTTCACCCCAAACTAAAATCATAGCAGCCAACTATAACATCTCTCTACATGTAGATTGGTGAAGTCTCTCTTGTCAGAAGTTAAAATCAATCTTACCATCTCTCTACGTGAAGATTGGTAAATTCTCTCTTGTCAGAAGTTAAAATCAATCTTACCATCTCTCTACATGTAGATTGGTGAATTCTCTCTTGTCAGAAGTTAAAATCAATCTTACCATCTCTCTACGTGAAGATTGGTAAATTCTCTCTTGTCAAAAGTTAAAATCAATCTTACCATCTCTCTACATGTAGATTGGTGAATTCTCTCTTGTCAGAAGTTAAAATCAATCTTACCATCTCTCTACGTGAAGATTGGTAAATTCTCTCTTGTCAGAAGTTAAAATCAATCTTACCATCTCTCTACATGTAGATTGGAGAACAGAAGAATTGCTGCCTCTCTTGTCAGAAGTTTAAATCCACATTGTGTGTCCTTGATTCCTCTCACACAAAGAAACCACACTACAAAGTGAAATCCCTTCATCAAGAATGTCCTAAACAAAGACCTCTGGAAAGAAAGTGCACAAGCTTAAAAATCACTATAATAAATAATCAATTTCTACTGTAAAAAAAATAAAAAATTTCAATATAAAAAATATACTAATTACATGCATGCTCTTATTTCAGTGGGGTTTATACTCTAGCACCTTTGGCACTGTAGCAAGAGTGCAAGTTTACGATTGCACTAAAATATTTGAAACTGTGTTATACTGAACGAAAGCACGAGTTATTAAGTCATATTGTAAATAAGAATAATCATGAATTTAAGTATTATGTTTTTATGCTATTGATTGTAGTAAAAATTGTTACTTTAAATATAATCAGTTATTTTCACTTATTACCAATAAATGCTAAGCATATAGAAGATATTGTTACAATACCATAGAATTAGTTACTTTATGATTTTTAAACACTGGATACTTGCAAGAAAAAACAGCATTCTTATTAAATATGACAACAATTGATAATTGCGCATGCATACATCTGTAATTTTGATTTGCATTCGAGATGGTTTTTAGGGCATCAAATAATTGATGCCCTGGGTCTCAATAAAGTAGTGGGAGTTTATGATAACGAGCCCGGGCAGTTCTGTGTCCCAGATATGACCTTGGATTTTTATAGAATATAAAACATAAGCACTAAAAATTAAATTTTGATCAACTGATGTTGTCAACTGTCATTATGTCTCCACCACTGACAAAGAGAAGTTATTTAAAGCAGAGTGCAAACACAGAGAATGACATAAAAACACCAATGCCTGGTTCAGCTGTGTACTACAAAGAAAATTCTACGAGACCCCCATAGCCATGAATCCTGAAAGACATCAGACGAAAATGACTGACTTCTTCAAAAGGTGAAAACTGAAAGATGTGGTCAAATGTGTGAGAGTGTAAATGATGATGTTAGTGTTTGGTGATTATACCACCTTAAAGAATACTTCTGTATTATATATATATGTAGTACTAAATATGTATTTCAAAAAATATAAAGTGCTTTGAAATAAATTATACATGTACATTTGAAATGTTAACATTATCATGATTAAATTAATGAAGTAAATGATTAACGACATGATATGGGTAATTTTATCCGTGTCTAGGAGGACTAAAGTCTCAAAAAACTTCTGGATCTACAAAGAAAATTTGACAGCAGCTTTCTGCAAGTTGGTCAAATTTATGTATATATCGTAACCGGGAGGTCGTGAGTTTGAGCCCCGCTCGTGCCATGGCCGTGTCAAACCTAAGACGAAAAATAGGTAGTGATTGCTCCTTCTCCAAACGCTCGGCATTTAGAAGTGAGAATCACAGGTCTTTCGGATATGACCTTAAAAACAGAGGTCCTGTGTCACAGTAGGCGTTGGCACGTTAAAGAACCCTCACTGCTACGGCCCTGAGCGCTAAGCATAGGTCTAAATTTGTGGTACTTCACCTACAGCTGGTGACGTCTCAATATGAGTGAAAAATTCTCGACGGGACGTAAAACAAACAAACAATCAATCAACAATAGATATATATATATATATATATATATATATATATATATATATATATATATATATAATTTAAATTTAAATATACAATTTGACAGCTGCTCGCTGCAAGTTTCATATGCCATTTCATAAAGGAAGACAATTCCAATTCACGTAGCTTATAGTTATGGGGATTTTACCTGTAGAATATCCAGGCTGCTCAAATATATACTATTCAAAAAAAGTAGGGGATACTGTATTTTGTTATCAAAACGTTCACATATACAAATGGATACGAAACCATGTTGTATAGTTTCTTAACGAGGAAGCATTTCCAAAGAAATTCATCACCCAAACACATCAATCACACTCTCACGATCTGCACGGGATGCTACTGATGATTAAGGGTGTCGTGCCACAAATTTGCATGCCTCTGAATTGGATTGATTGTTTGGGGGGTTTTTTTCGTCACACCCAACAATTTCTGTTATCTGGTGGCGTCCAGTTTTTGTAGGTTGAGGAGCCTATGAATTGGAAGGTTAGAGTCATTCTGAAGGAAGATTTTAAAGAGAAAGCATAAGATTATCAGTTATTGAAGTCATTAATTAAACAGACCATGCACTTTCTAACACAGGATGAGAGGTTACATGCCCTTGGCATCCTACAGGTTGACACAAGACAAGTCGCTGTGGCAAGGGCAATGAATGTTTCCCAGTCTGTTATCAGCAGATTATGGTCCAGACATAGTGCTACAGGGTCTGTTTGGGATAGACCACAATGCGGTCGACCAAGGGCAACAACTCAGGCTCAGGACAGATTCATCCGCACTATTGCCTTGAGAAATCGTCTGGTAACAGCAAATCAAATAAGGTCTCAACTTCAAAGGGATACTGGCTTGGTAGTGAGTGGCCAGACCATCAGGAATCGACTGCACAGATTTCACTTACACACCCGACATCCTTGTGTCATTCCCTTTTGAGGGATCGTCACATTAGGAACCGACTCCAATGGTATCGTCACCACCAACGCTGGGTAATCGCCAATGGAAACATATAATGTTTTCAGATGAGTAGAAGTTCACTGTGGACTTCCTGGACAGATGCAGGAGGGTTTGGCGCCGTCGTAACGAACGTTTCCATGACATTAACATCGTTAGACATGATCGCTATGGGGGTGGATTTGTAATGGTGTGGGGAGGCATCACTGTTACCGGCAGAACAGACTTGCATGCTGTTGCTGGATGTGTCACAGGGTAGTACTACCAGAACAACATCTTGGCACCCCATGTTGTGCCGTTTGCATGTCGTTATGGCCACCGTTTCATTTTTCAAGATGACAATGCCAGATGTCATAGGGCCAGGATCATTACATATTAGCGATATAATTGCCTGTGGTTTACCTATGTAACTGACATCTTTCATGTTACCTGCGTAACTTAAATTTAAGTTATCCTGTGTTTACCTGTGCAATTGACTCTTCCTCCAGATGTGCCCGAGAACCACACACCACTGCCCTATTAGTACTGTCTTTGTTTATGTTCTTCATTTCACTCTCCAGTTTAGTAAAGTCACTAAATTTACTTGCACCGTCAGCATCTGCAAACAGCAGGAATCGTCCCCGAGCAGAAAACATTCCCTGTTAAAAATGATTACACTTGTGAAATGCCAAAAACTTACTAAATCAACAAAGGAAAAGAAAATGTTGAGATGTTTTTGTAACGGAGAAACATGAGTTACATTGAATCATATAATGTTATTACAAATACAGTGTCCTCAGTCTATGAACCAAGAGAGATTGTTCAATACATTAACAATTTAGTACTGTTTACTGACCAATCTTATGGCACCACCTTTCCCACGATTCTTTGCTAGTGTCAACACGCGCACCTTTTCAGATCCATATTTATTACAATAACTTTGTGCAGTCTAAAAATATGAAAATCAATTTAATTCTTTTGCCAAAATAAGCAAAAATCATTTATATTTATTGTCTAAAAGACATACAACAAACTCAGTAATGAAATTAAATCTGTAAAATTATAAATTCGATACATTCAAACAGAACAACAACCACGTGACTTACTTGTGTAGTTTTATCTTTGCTACCATCATCAACAACAATCACCTCATAGCTAAAGGATCGGGATTTTTTCTAGGTACAAGGAAAAACACCTTAATATCAAAATGAAAGATATACTCTCTAACATTATGAATGACAAATTCCACTATTAACCAATATTCAGATGTACACAAGCTTCCATTCTTACCAGAAAGATCAATTTCACAAAGTCTGACTGAATAATTACCTTTGGATCTGAAACAAGCATACCTTTCTATCCTCCAAAAATTCTAATGCTTCATCCATCATAACTGGTACTACAAAGATAGATTCAGATAGTGAGTTATTTACTAATCTATCCATTAATGAGTCAGTAGTGAAGTGAGTTATTTACTCATTTATCCATTAATGAGTCAGTAGTGAAGTGAGTTATTTACTCATTTATCCATTAATGAGTCAGTAGTGAAGTGAGTTATTTACTAATTTATCCATTAATGAGTCAGTAGTGAAGTGAGTTATTTACTAATCTATCCATTAATGAGTCAGTAGTGAAGTGAGTTATTTACTCATTTATCCATTAATGAGTCAGTAGTGAAGTGAGTTATTTACTAATTTATCCATTAATGAGTCAGTAGTGAAGTGAGTTATTTACTAATTTATCCAATAATGAGTCAGTAGTTAAGTGAGTTATTTACTAATCTACCCATTAATGAGTCAGTAGTGAAGTGAGTTATTTACTCATTTATCCATTAATGAGTCAGTAGTGAAGTGAGTTATTTACTAATTTATCCATTAATGAGTCAGTAGTGAAGTGAGTTATTTACTAATTTATCCAATAATGAGTCAGTAGTTAAGTGAGTTATTTACTAATTTATCCATTAATGAGTCAGTAGTGAAGTGAGTCAGTAGTGAAGTGAGTTATTTACTCATTTATCCATTAATGAGTCAGTAGTGAAGTGAGTTATTTACTAATTTATCCATTAATGAGTCAGTAGTGAAGTGAGTTATTTACTAATCTATCCATTAATGAGTCAGTAGTGAATTGAGTTATTTACTCATTTATCCATTAATGAGTCAGTAGTGAAGTTTTTGATATAATGTACATACACCGCTCCTCCTCATTGTATGCTGGTACAATCACAGAGAGCTCTACACTGGCTTGGTCGTTGATTGAAGGAAATGTACACTTCTCGTGTTTCTCATTTAAGAAGTACTTCTCAGTCTCGTATCGACCTAAATCTGGATATGGCTTTGTTGACATGGCCACAATAATTAATGCCTGCAATATGAAATGGGGTTATATTTCAGGGTTAAACAAATAGCATTGCCCTAAGCTTAGCCACTTCTATTTGGGAAGGGGCACAGGCAATTATATCACATGGGTTTACTATTAAAGAGTTTGAACCAAAGTATTATAATTGGGAAGGGAGCAAGCTATACGTGCCCACAGACAAGTGATTTCCAAACAAGACATTCTGCACCAGTTTGACCAATTGATCACATGTGCATAATGATTTCAAATATCTATTTAAAAATCTCATTGCTATGTTTACTTGCCTAGAATGTTTTAGGAGACCTTCCAACAAATCAATATGAAATAGTTACCCGACAGTTTTATACATAAACTAAAATGAAAATGTCTTTACCAATAGCTACATATTGTTTTATTGCTTTCATTTTTCAAGTAGATTTCATATCACAGTTGCGGCATAAAGGAGAAAGAGACTAAAATCCAATGCAAATCAAGAGTACTTTTGTTGTTGTTTTTTTATTTGCAGTATCATTGAACATCTTAGCACCTATTCTTCTTTTTCACATGAATAGATGTACTCCTCAAGTGTTTTCTCGGCTGCACAGGTATTTGTATATACTCTTTCTAAATGTGTTTTAGCGAGATCTCGCTATAAGGGAAGTGTTCCCAACCTGTTAAAAATCATCAATTTCAACTACAATTTCACAATCTAGACACCAGTACATCAATAGGACAATCCTTCCTTTTTTCTTTCGTGGGTTTTTTTCTTTAATTTTTGATTTTATCATTATTTTATTATTATCATTTGATTTCTTAAAATTACCTAAATACGAAACGTTCTAACTAAGGGGTATGATTTCGCCCACCCCATTTAAAATTGCTCCCAACCCCACAGTCTGATAAGACTATGCTAGACCTATAGAATTGCATTCCATGAAGCTAAACGTATATAAACTGACAACATACGTATGTTCCGCTTACAGTTGCCAGATTCGATTTCAACATCATTGTTAAGTGTAATGCAGATGCTAGATGACATCTGATTAGTTACAGGCCAGTTGTAAAACTAATCCTTAATGTGTGGTCTGTACTTACAAAAATAGCTAAAATAACCGCCACGCCCACAAGGGACAGCAGCATCAGTAACAAATCCATCGGAGTCTATTTCATCATGTTGCCGATGTTACAAACAACCGGAAGTCGTTGGAATAATCTCGGTGAACGAAATGTTTAACGATACGACTGCAGAATTTTCCATTATAAAACAATAATAATAGTAACAAATTGCAAGATTTCAAACAGAAAAATTGAGTGTTTGTTTTTAAGTTCATTGTTCAAAAACCATGATTAAATATTGTAATTAACTCCTAGAAGAAGGGGGGGGGGGGGGGGGGGGCACACCGGGAAATTTCATTCCGATCGTTTTTTTCTTAAATTCTAAGCGTCAGAGTGATTTCGTTGTTTACATTTCTTCTTTGGTCAATCCCCCGATGGATTAAATGCATAATTCATAGGCGTAGAACATGGTGGAACAAAACCAGTTACATTCCTATCGGACACTTGTCCGCGAGACTATAAATGGTGAGATATGACGAATTACATATAATGATTATTTTGATTTGTACTGGTTCCTCATTTGAGGAAATGCGGGATAAATGTATGGCGGTGACTAACTCACCGAATTGCCTTTTCCTGATCCGACAAAACACTCACAAAAAAACCCCATTGTTTCAGTTCCATTTGTGTATTATGTACGTACTGCACATCGGCTATTTTCTTGCACTTAATGCATATTGGCTATTTGCATGGCAATCAATGTTCACAGCTTTGCATTTGGTCTCGCTAGTTCAAAGGGCCAATATGCAATGTAAAGTTAGTGGTCCTGTATCAAATTTTTCTGTCATTCTGGTGACTCCAGATAAAATGTAACTATATTGTGTAACTTATACTATTGATTTTGATTTGTTTGGAATATTCAGAAATATTAGATAGTGATAAATTCAGAGAAATCTTTTCATAAACCAAACACGATTTTGTTTTTACCGGCACAATGGACAGAATTTAATTCTAAATTTATTGATCCTCAAGATTATATACCTGTCTCAGGCTGAGGTCTATCACTGATAAAAAATATTGTAATAGACCATGGATAGTTCTTTATAATGGTGTATATATAGCTGATACAAAAATGATTCATGACAGTTGGGGGGGGGGGGGGGGGGGAAGTTGCTTGTTGATAATAATCTAAGGATCTTTTTGTAGGTTATGTTTTCTGGTCACTGTTCCAAGGCTTGGGGCCTATGATATGGTTCTATCCATTGAACGAACTTGACATATCCGGGTATGAGGCATTTGCTGCCACATGGTTCAGCCCTATTCTCTTGGGTATACCAGGCATGATGTCACTGGTTCAGAACCGCTGGGTCCTTGGGCTGCTACGGCTTCTGATGGTGGGATCTTTGGCCTCATTTCAGGCGCCCACAACACTGACCAGACTGATGATTCTTGCAGGGGGAGCAGGTGTATCAATGTTAGTAATAGCAGCCACACTTTGGAGTCCAGATGTCAAAATAAGGTTAGATATGGATATGTTTCACTGAGAATGACTAATTAGGATCCTTCAAACAAGTACCTGCCATTTTTATTATCCCATTGTGGTATTTTGTGCTGGTATTGCTCAATGTTTTGTGTTTTTTCTTCTGAATTACATATGCACACAAAATGCATTCATTGTTATGGGATACCAGGTTTAATTTATCACACACTCTGTTCTTTTACCTAACATTTGAAGAAAATGCTCATATTTAATTTGCCATTTATAGGTTTAAATATAGGAACAAAACCACTTTGTTCTCTGGATAGTTCAGCAGATGTTAAGGTCACAGTTTTAATACAAACTTTTAACCTGTCCAGGTCTTCTACATTTTGGGGGCTCTTCCTTGGACTTCTGTCCCTGATCACCAGCAGAGTGTGGTTTGTTTCCTTCATACCAACCTGGTGGAGCAACCAGACAAATTCTGCAGTTATTGCATTAGCCACCATTTCCACCATAGATCAGATACTTTCAGGTAAATTTTTGAATTTTAAATATTTTTTTAGCAACATCATTATTGATAATAATTAAGAGCTTTTAATTTCTTTTGTAGAGGAATCGATCTCTGTTTGGAATATTATATATTTTTTGTACAACTTTGATTTTGTGACACTTCGAAAGATTTTTATTCGTACTGTCATCTATGAGAGCAACAAATATGACACATATCCTATGAACTTTCCTACTGCAGTGTTACTTAATACATGTACTTGTAACATCCGAAAACAGGTTCAGACTCCATAAACAAAAGTGATAAAGACAGGCCAGAGCAGCCCTACTGGTTCCCAACCGCCATTGGATTTGGCAGTCTTATCTACCTGACACATTGGTGTTTTGGGGAGGTGTCATTGATTACCAGATGGGTGGTGACAGGATTTCCTGATCATGGACCAATGCCATATCCTTGGGGGTAATTTATTTCTGAAATCATGGTACAGAAACAATGCAGATATAAACCCATTACTCTAGAGATCTGATATTTTGTGTATTTTGTAATTGTGTGCCATATATATTTCCAGAGTTGGGGTATTTTTGTGTCTTGTGCTAGGATTTTACATGTCAGCATGTCGTCATGTTGCACAGAGCAAGATCTGGTGGCTGATCGGTGGCTTGTCATTGGCTGGGCTGTATTACCTACCGACCTATCAGGGATATGCAGGTTAGACGACATGAGAAGCAATAATGTAATATAAAATGCACAATATCCAAGAAACATGCCATGTGTGTCAGGTATTGTGTGAAGAAAGAACACTTAGTATTCCTTTGAATGCTTGTATAGGTTCATAACTCCTCCCACAGTTTTCAATTTAGGACCTTCTTATTTTGAAGAGTGTTTGTATTAGTACTGAAGATGTGCAAATGGCAAACATTTTTATCTGTTGGTTTTTGGTTTTTTTTTTGAAAATAACAGGTTGTTGGAATTGGAAACTTTTAGGAAATGTCACAGCATGATGTTGGCTGATACTGCCTTAAGTAAAGTCCTACAACATGTTTGCTAATCAATGTCCTAGAAAACAAATACCTTGATATAAACACCCTACATAAGCTTGTGATGAACACACCGTACACCATTACTGGTACTTGTGTTAATTTTGCTTTTTTATGTTGTAAGTTGTAACTAATCATTTTATGGAAAAAATTTTGCATTCATATGGCAGCATGATATATTTATTTCGACAGGTGGCCTAATATTAGCTGTTTATACCATGTCCATCTGGCCAGAAATGACAGATCGAGTCAGTCGATGCCCCCCAGCAAGGTCACTGGTGGTTGCTGTGGTAACCTATCTGGTGGAGATCTTCTTCTTTGTGTGGACTGTGGCATATAACTTTGTGCCAGGTGGTGTTTACACAAGAGAGCATACAGATTATGTAATTGCAGCAGTGATGTTAGGGATATTCATAGGACTCTTCATCGGTATGATTAAACAGATACAGAGCTCCCTTGATATATTGCCAATGTTTGTTCAAGACTGATTTGGGCAATAATGGGTGGCAATATAACAAATTCGCCATTGCTGACAATTCACTAAGCATTCAAAAGTAATGCAGTCATGTAATTTATATGGGCTACATTCTATGTAAACAATTAGATAATTTTGAGTTTTATTCTGCAATTATTCTTAATTAACCTAACCACCTGAATACCTTGTCCACCCCATCACACTTCACCCCATTGCTCTCCAAGTGTGATGGATGTTAGGTAATTGGCATTATTATCAAGAGTAAACCCTATAAAATTTAACCATTTGTTTGTGAAAATCATATGGCATTATGCCGGGTAGGCATTGGGGGAGAAATCATTTTCAGGCAATAAGCTGGGGTGCCATTGTAACGTGGGGCAGTATATCAAAGGTACATTCATCGTACTAATTTTATTTGTTATTTGATTTCAAATATAATTAATCTGAAAAGTAGTCATAATGAAAAACTGTTTTTGAGGAGTGGCCAATCAGGTCTCAGTATGTATTACACTATACCAGTCTTAGTGAATACTGGCCAATCAGGTCTCTGAATCAACTGTCAGTATGTATTACACTATACCAGTCTTAGTGAATACTGGCCAATCAGGTCTCTGAATCAACTGTCAGTATGTATTACACTATACCAGTCTTAGTGAATACTGGCCAATCAGGTCTCTGAATCAACTGTCAGTATGTATTACACTATACCTGTCTTAGTGAATACTGGCCAATTGGGTCTTTGTATCTGGACTGTTTACTAGACCAAAGAAAAATTCACTGGTCCAAATCATACAAAAAATTATACTTTTATTAGTTTTGAAAAGAACTTTGAATAGAGAATTTAAGAATACTTTAGGTTTACTTAAAATTTAATTAGTTCTAATGTGATAGAAACATCATATTTGCTCTTAATTCTGATTACAATCATCACACCCTTTGAATATATGGTTTTAAATATGATTTTAACAGAAAGTCAGTATTATTGATGAAAAACACAGGCATGAAACACCTGGAAACACCCGTAGTAATGACGTTTTTTTGTTGTTTTTTTTAAGTGAACTTAAATGTCAATATTCTTTGTATGAATGAAGTAATGTTTGAATTCAATCAAATCAAAATGAGTTTTAAATATCTTGATATTTTCAGGTAAATCCTTTGATGAGACTCACACAGTTTTACCTGTTATTGAGAAGAAGAGGTTTTCACTTTTAAAAGTCAATGTTTGTAAGTTAACTAGAAGTGCCTGAATGTGTATTGTCATTTTTTGCTTAGAAACTGGCAATGTTTTATAAAACACGATGAATTTTCATTTTGTACTGCCACTATTACACTTATTTACATCGAGGACAATAAGGAATCTGTATTTGACAGTGTTGGGACTAATCCTGTGTTCTGGCATGGGTGGCTTTTCTTCGAGATACCGTCGACAAGAATTCTCTCATCCAGCAAAGGTATAAGAATTGTCTCCCAAATCATCAGTGAAAACTAGACGCGTAATTGTCCACTGGACTAAACATTCTAATATAGTGAACTTCTTTTAATGAGTTTGCAAACTTTGACATGTAATTGTCATTAGTAATAATAATGATGAAACAAAATTTTTGGTCATAATTCTCTGTTTACAATATTTATGTACCAACCAAAATTTGTTTTCAAACCTTTCAAGATTTCAGTGAGTAGGAAGAAATCTTGAAGTAAGAATTTATTTACCCTTAGCATTGGACAGCTTTAAAGTAATGATAGCTCTAAATCTGAAAATTTTATTTTGTTGTAAAAATGTTTTATTGTGATAGTTTGTATGTAACTTTAAGCAAAATCATTAATAAAGTTTAGAATTTTATCAAAATAAAAATTTCAAATCTCTTGAATATATAGCATTATATAGAAATCAGTCTTTGTACAGGAAAACAATAATGCAATTTTGCTTCATTCAGAGCCTCTGAATAGATTTTTTACCACAAATATTAATAACAAAAATTTGTAAACCTTTTTTTTTCCATCATTGAAATAGTAAATCACAATTTTTTATAAAAAAATTTCTGACACCAAAATGACAGCTATTATAACTTCAATATTATTCAGAAACCGAATCAATTGGATGTCTTATCACTGTTTTAGTAATAATTTGTCAATTTTGTTCTTTTTCTAAGTGTTTCATCTTCATAAGGACAACCTCTGTAAAGCACATAGAAACTATACGTAATTTTGTGCTATATAAGTGAATATAATTATTATAATAATAATAATTATTCTGAAAAATGCTTAAAAATGTTGTTCATATTTTTTCTTTCTACTTTTCAATTAGAGCATTAAAATGTACACTAATTCTTCTGGCAGGTAGAACCTCGAGAATTTTCAGCCATGATATGGACATATCACTTTGGTTATGACAATAGAGGCTGGCCAAGTCTGGAACGGTCAGCTAAACTTATCAATGAAACAGGTACCAGTTAAACTTACTGATGAAACAGGTACCAGCTAAACTTATCAATGAAACAGGTACAGCTAAACTTATCAATGAAACAGGTACAGCTAAACTTATCAATGAAACAGGTACAGCTAAACTTATCAATGAAACAGGTACCAGCTAAACTTATCAATGAAACAGGTACAGCTAAACTTATCAATGAAACAGGTACAACTGTAATAAAGGAGTGTTTACGATAAGATATATATTTGCCCACCAAAATCGTGTTTTTGTTTCAAAATTAAATGTATTTTATGCGGGGGCCTCCGTGGCCAAGTGGTTAGAGCATCGGGCTCAAAATCACAAAGCCTCTCACCTCTGTCGGTGCGCGTTCGAATCTCGGCCACGGCGTTATGTGAGCAAGTTTGCCAGTTTACTTGCGGAAGGTTGGTGGTCTCTTCCCAGGTACAATGTATCTGGGTTCTCTCCTCCACCAACAAAAACTGGACACCTCCAGATAACTGAAAAATTGTTGAGTGTGGCAGAAAGCAATAGATAATCAATCAGATATTTTATGCAATTCAGTTATTCTTCTCAATTTGATTAAAATGATGTAGAACTGGAACTGTGGCATCACATTTTGTTTCCATTTTCAGTATTTTGTCATAAAATGGTTTTTCTTTTAGAAAATATTGAGCATAGAATAAAATAACTAGTACTTGGTTACAAATATATACCATTGATTTATCTTTCCAGTGCACACGTGATAGAAAAATTTTGTTTGTGTCAAAGCAGCATTCTATGTTACCTGAATGAAAAATATTCACAAAAATTAGCATTTGAACTAAATTTGATATAAAGTTTAGAAATTTGTGTCTCTTTTGATACTATACTATAATTGACTGTAAATTGTACATAATGTCTTTTATGAAATAGAAGAAGATTTAGTCTTGCTGTAAAATTTGAAATTTTACAGGGTTCAGAAATAGAGGATCTTGAACGAGTGCTTGTGTCATATGAAATTTATGAAACGAGTTGCCAGATTTAATATTTCCCGAGCCTTGGTGAATTCTGGTAACAAATATCATAAATTTTATATGCCATAAGTATGAGTGTAAGATTCTATTGATCACACAACTATTAATAAATGCATATTTTAGTTACTTTCCATTTCACATTTCTCTATAAGAAAGTGATTTTCAGCCTCTTTGCATCCTCTGAAAATGTTCTTGTGTGGAAGAAGTAAAATCTAAAGATAAACATGTCAACGTGATAACTAAATTGAAATTTCAATCTTAGGATTTTAATTTTTAGTTATGCCAATTATATAACAACAACAAACAAAACAGGAATAAATATGATAAGCTTGAATAACGTTTGTAGTAAAATTTTTGTATCTATGTCAGCATGCGCCGACCTCACATGACCCTACGTAATTTGCATTGTTATTAACCCGTGACAAGGTTTCATATAATTTTTCTGAACCAGAATTATGAACCCGGAAACAGTACTGCTGTTATCATACATAGTCCATTCTTCACCTCAAACACATTGTCTCAGTAATTAATGTAAAATATATCACAGTTTGAACCAGAGATTGCAACACAACATCAGTAGCTAATCCCTTGTTCATTAGTTGATTCCTTGATCAGTAGTTGAAGAATTTTTAATGTATGAATTTATTCATATTTAATTTTCCCAAGCTGCATCGTCATGAAGTCATAAGTCTCACTATTATTTATTATTTCCTATATTTTATCACTGGTGTGTTGTGAAGAATTTCTTTTTCATATAATTGACACATTCAGACAATTTCACTGTTCTAAATACTCACATATCATGCACTAAGACTTTACTGTTTGTTGATGAATTAAGGGGCAGACTTTGTGACCCTCCTGGAGAGCGATGCCTCCAAACCATTCCTCGGCAACAATGACCTGGGAATGTGGTTAGGAGAGAAGCTAGGAATGTATGTGGACTTTGGACCGGCTACCAAAACACATACCTGGGGGTAAATGATTCAGTTATTTCATTGAATTTGCAACCAAAATGCACATCTAGGGGTAAACACTTAGTTCTGTAAAGAAAACACACATAGGGGAAGTAAATGATTTAATTCTGTGAACAGAATACACATAAAGGGGGAGGGGGTAGCAAAATACTGAGATGGTAAACAATTTAATTATGTAAACAAAATACACATAGAGGGGGTAAACAACTTAATTATGTAAACAAAAACATATAGAGGGGATAAACAACTTAATGGTGTAAGCAAAACACACATAGAGGGGTAAACAACTTAATGGTGTAAACAAATACATATAGAGGGGGTAAACAACTTAATGATGTAAACAAAAACACATAGAGGGGTAAACAACTTAATGGTGTAAACAAAAACATATAGAGGGGATAAACAACTTAATGATGTAAACAAAAACATATAGAGGGGTAAACAACTTAATGGTGTAAACAAAACACACATAGAGGGGTAAACAACTTAATTATGTAAACAAAACACACATAGAGGGGATAAACAACTTAACGGTGTAAACAAAACACACATAGAGGGGTAAACAACTTAATGATGTAAACAAAAACATATAGAGGGGTAAACAACTTAATGGTGTAAACAAAAACATATAGAGGGGTAAACAACTTAATGATGTAAACAAAACACACATAGAGGGGTAAACAACTTAATGGTGTAAACAAAACACACATAGAGGGGTAAACAACTTAATGATGTAAACAAAACACACTTAGAGGGGTAAACAACTTAATGGTGTAAACAAAACACATATAGAGGGGTAAACAACTTAATGATGTAAACAAAACACACATAGAGGGGTAAACAACTTAATGGTGTAAACAAAACACACATAGAGGGGTAAACAACTTAATGATGTAAACAAAACACACATAGAGGGGTAAACAACTTAATGGTGTAAACAAAACACATATAGAGGGGTAAACAACTTAATGGTGTAAACAAAACACACATAGAGGGGTAAACAACTTAATTATGTAAACAAAACACACATAGAGGGGATAAACAACTTAACGGTGTAAATAAAACACACATAGAGGGGTAAACAACTTAATGATGTAAACAAAACACACATAGAGGGGTAAACAACTTAATTATGTAAACAAAAACATATAGAGGGGTAAACAACTTAACGGTGTAAACAAAACACACATAGAGGGGTAAACAACTTAATGATGTAAACAAAACACACATAGAAGGGTAAACAACTTAACGGTGTAAACAAAAACATATAGAGGGGATAAACAACTTAATGGTGTAAACAAAACACACATAGAGGGGTAAACAACTTAATGGTGTAAACAAAACACATATAGAGGGGTAAACAACTTAATGATGTAAACAAAACACACTTAGAGGGGATAAACAACTCAGTGTAGTAAAATAATGTGCACATATATTTATAATAACATTAAATAAAAGCTAATAAATGATGTGTTGTGTTTCTGACAGGAACCTTATTTTATCAAAGTATCCCATTGTCAAGTCCACCCACCATCTGCTTCCATCACCACACGGTAAGTCAACACAGAAGTTTCTTAAAATATGCAGAAATAAATAGTAACATCATGCCCAGTGTTGGTATATTAGTGACTTTGTCTATTCTGCAGGGGAACTTGCCCCAGCCATCACAGCCACTGTGGACTACGGAGGAAAACATGTCGACTTTGTGGTGACTCACATGGGGAATGATAGAGATGTGTTGGACCGAGAACTACAGGCCAGATTTCTTGCTAAGGAGCTCAGAGAGAGGTCAGTAATTAGAACATTATTATTTTTAGAAGATTATATATGTCAGTACTCAGACAGAGTAATACATCATTTCTCAGACAAAGAGATATCTCAGTGAGTACTCAGACAGAATAATATGTCATTACTCAGACAAAGAGATATCTCAGTCAGTACTCAGACAGAGTAATACATCATTACTCAGACAAAGAGATATCTCAGTCAGTACTCAGACAGAGTAATATGTCATTACTCTTACAAAGAGATATCTCAGTCAGTACTCAGACAGAGTAATATGTCATTACTCATACAAAGAGATATCTCAGTGAGCACTTAGACAGAGTAATAAATCATTGCTCAGACAAAGAGATATCTCAGTCAGTATTCAGACAGAGTAATACATCATTTCTCAGACAAAGAGATATCTCAGTCAGTACTCAGACAGAGTAATATGTCATTACTCATACAAAGAGATATCTCAGTGAGCACTTAAACAGAGTAATAAATCATTGCTCAGACAAAGAGATATCTCAGTCAGTACTCAGACAGAGTAATACATCATTTCTCAGACAAAGAGATATCTCAGTCAGTACTCTAGAGGTACAGTTAATTCTTGTTAAAGCGCCATCTTTTGTGATTGAGAAAATGTGGCTTTGTAATGAATTTGGTGATGAAAAGAATGTTTAGCATAGTGATGAATAGTATGATAATGCACATTTAAAAACTAAACTTTAAAAACATAAACCTTATTGACAAAATATGGTGGTCTAGTGAAAATGGTGATAATTTGAGAATAATTGTATATCTACATGTCATGACTCATACAGAGGTATTTTCAAATCAATTCTCAATTAGGTATGAAATGTCTATTTAGGTCAATATTAGATTTAGGTCAGAGGTATATCTAGGTCAATACATATACAAGTAATATCAAAATGGTAAACTTTAAATATAGATTAAATTTTGCCATGTAAAACATTTGTTATGAAAGAAAAACTAGTCATAAAATAAGGGAAAATTTGTATAGAAGAGAGAATATGTGATTTTTGTTATACATAATATTTCTGAAAATTAATTTTTTTTAGCAAAAGATGATTTTTGTTATACATAATTGTTCTGAAATTTTTTTATTATTTTTTTTTTTAGCAAAAATCCTGTAGTTTTCCTTGGCTATGTGACCTCTGCCCCAGGTAGTCGTGACTACCATGAACTCCTAACAAATGGCAACGTAAAGGATATTGATGAGACAGACCGAGACAGATGGTGTGAATACATCATGTACAGGGGACTCAGAAGGTAAGTGCTAGGTATCATGGCTGGAGAAATCAGATGATGGCAATGTTTTTCGCAATCCCTGTTCTGTTTTTGATAATATATGTAGCATAAATTGTCATTGTTCTACAGGGTATTTTTTCTAGATGCATAGCTTTTATTTACTGTGTGAATGATACTGGATTATATATAATTATTGACTTTTGATGAGTTCCACTCATTACTGTATGGACTCGGTCAGGCATTGGTCAATCAAGGTTGTAGGACGGAGGTCAACCAGTAGCTGACCAAGTCCGTATAGTCATGAGTGGACCGAATCAAAAGTCAATGACTGCTTTATTAAATGATTAGGAATTTTACAACAGTTTACACAGTATTTTTCTTATTACATAAACAAAATGCATCATGTGTATTGGATCACATTATAACAATTATTTTTCTAATTTAAAAATTTAGAAAATGTAACAGTAATAAAATTTATTCTCCAAGTTTTACACTGTAATTGATAGTGTTTTGACCAGAATAGCGATGTTTGTTGATTGAGTGATTGTTTGTTGTTTTCCGCCACACTCAACAATTTTTCAGCTATCTGGTGGCATCCAGTTTTTTATTGGTGGAGGAGAGAACCCAGATACAATGTACCTGGGAAGAGACCACTGACCTTCCGAAAGTAAACTGGCGAGCTTTCTCACATATATCAGCGTGAGCGAGATTCGAACCCGTGCCAATTAGAGGTGAGAGGCCTTGTGATTTTGAGCGCAATGCTCTAACCACTCGACCATGGAGACCCCCTGTGATGTTTGTCAAAGCCATTGATGGTATCAAATTTGACTTGCCAATATCAAATGAGGTTTGGTTTTTAGATAAAAACGTTAACAAAGCTATGGTTTGTCAAGAAGGAAATCCCGAATAAACCTCACAATATTAATTTTGAGGTGCAGTCACTCTAAGGCACACACAACAAAAGATGTGAACTAATCAGAGGGCATTAAAATTCCTGATCATTTGATAATGTATAATAAATGCAAATAAGAAATTCATTAAGTGATTTTTTTTCTCCAATATGTTTGATTCAGACCCTTATATTTGAAGAGACTTGTTTATGATTAAAATAATTGGTTTTATTAATCAGACTGGGCTATGCCCGTATAACACATGGTGGTTTGAGTGACACGGAAGTACAGATAGCCAAATTCCTGATTCCTGAAAAGTCCAGTGATAACAAGGACAACACTAGGCTGACCACTGACCCCTCTAGAGTGGACCCCAGTGTACATTTCAACAAGAGGTATTATTAACATTGGTTTTTAATATTTTTAGAGTCCAGTGTAGTTTCAGAAGTAGAATGATATTTGGGGAGGGGAGTGATATTCTGTGAATGCCAACTAATTTGTTACATCTTCTGTTTTCAGGTTTGGATCTTTTCACCGTGGCCATGGCTATTTCTCTGACCATAAATTCCACATGAGTACACCCAAATACTTCCTGCCATAGATTTCTTCAAAGCTTGCCATTCCCAAATTCCTGTGATTCCGACAGTCATTTTTACAGCTTGTTTGCTTGTGTGTCTGTGCAAAGAATGAAATTTGTTATATTATTCTAGACATATGTACCTATTTTAAGTCCAAAATTATAGCATTCTTGTCCAAAAAAAAATACTCAGGAATATACAATCTGCATTTGGGTATTGAATTTAATTACTTTGTGTTGTTGAGGTGTGTGGTGAAAATGTTCAATTAGGGATGAAGGTATGCTTAATTAATAATTATCATGTATATGTATTGTTTATTTTAAATCACTTTTAATTTATGAGAACATTATTGTCACATAGAATTCATGTGATTAAATTGACATGAAATTTTACATTCTCATGAAAGATTTTGTATAATATTAATGAACATGAAATTGTGGTTGACTGATTTGATGATAGAAGTGAAGTCCCATGAATTACAAGTGATTTACAGTTCCTGTCAAAGAACAACAGTTCATTGTCTTTATCATGAGAGAGTTCTTTGTCATTGTCATAAGAGAGTTTTGTCATCGTGAGAGAGTTTCTGTCATTAACATGAGAGAGTACTTTGTCATTATCATGAGAAAATTCTTTGTTGTTATCACGAGAGAGTTCTTTGTCATTATCATGAGAGAGTTCTTTGTCATTATCTTGAGAGAGTTCTTTGTCATTATCATGTGAGAGTTTTATCATCATGAGAGAGTTCTTTGTCATTATCTTGGGAGAGTTCTTTGTCATTATCTTGAGAGAGTTCTTTGTCATTATCTTGGGAGAGTTTTGTCATCATGAGAGAGTTCTTCGTCATTATCTTGGAAGAGTTCTTTGTCATTATCTTGAGAGAGTTCTTTGTCATTATCTTGGTAGAGTTCTTTGTCATTATCATGTGAGAAGTCATCGTCATTATCTTTATGTGTGCACTTCTCACCCATCACAATGTAGACTTCAGAAACAGTCCTGTTATGTTCATTATTCCATGTATTATTATTTTTCTACACTTCCAGTAAAATGCTTTGAAATACACAGTATCTCAGTGTGCAGTCTTTGTATTAGAGACACTGAAAGTGGGGGGGGGGGGGGGGGGGGGGGGTGATTACTCCATGTTCATTCACAGGACTTAGCCAAATAAACACAGTGATTGATTTCATCTGTTAGAAGACATAATAATAATAAATAATAATAATATATATATGCATTTATATAGCGCCCTATATAAAAATAAATTTACCCTAAGGCGCTGAACATGATAAAAATTATATCACATGACCACATTAACAAAAAGCCTGTGATACAGTAAACATGGTAAGGATTAAAACGCTTCAATTCAAATTACACAATTTTACAGACACTAGAATACAAATGAAAGTAATATTAACAACAAAAGATTCAGAAGGACACCAAGATGACTGAAGGTTAAAAATACATGAAATAAAATTGATATTCGTCTAAGTAAAATGATTAAACACTGTATGCTAATTTAAAAAGATACGTTTTTAAGTCCCGTTTGAATGTAAAAATTGATTTCTGGAATCGCAGCGAGTCTGGTAGATTGTTCCAGAGTGTGGCTGCTGCGTGGTCAAACCGACGAATTCCGATGTCTCAGTGCGCACACGAGGTTTCGTAAGTAGCATTGACTTCTCAGAGCGCAATGCTCGTAACGGCGCATAAATCGTCACCAGTTCCTTCAAGTAAGATGGCGATGTATTCTGTAGTGACTTGAAGGTGTAGAGAAGGATCTTGTAGTATGTACGAAATTTAATCGGTAACCAATGAAGAGATATTAATACTTCAGTGATGTGTTCGTACTTCTTGGTTCGAGTTATGATTCTTGCTGCTGTATTCTGAATTTTTTGGAGTTTTGATACGTTGGTTTCAGGAATTCCGTAAAGGAGTGCATTTCCGTAATCAAGTCTTGATATTACTAAAGCAATCACCAAGGTTTTACAAGCTTCTTCATCTGTTAAAAGTTGTATTAACAACTTTATCTCATAATAACAACTTTCTAAAGTTGTAAGAACAACAACTTTTAATCTCATAATTGCAACTTTTTATTTTTTTAACACTTTCAATATTTGACCTCGCCAGGCTAAGATTGAATAACCTTGAACAGTTCTAACAGTTGTACAGCAGAAAGAGGAGTATACCCCCACAGCATTAAAAGCTCATCAATAGTGTATGTATCACTCAGTTCTAACAGCTGTACAGCAGAAAGAGGAGTATACCCCCACAGCATTAAAAAGCTCATCAATAGTGTATGTATCACTCAGTTCTAACAGCTGTACAACAGAAAGAGGATTATACCCCCACAGCATAAAAAGCTCATCAATAGTGTATGTATCACTCAGTTCTAACAGTTGTACAGCAGAAAGAGGAGTATACCCCCACAGCATTAAAAGCTCATCAATAGTGTATGTATCACTCAGTTCTAACAGCTGTACAACAGAAAGAGGATTATACCCCCACAGCATTAAAAGCTCATCAATAGTGTATGTATCACTCAGTTCTAACAGCTGTACAGCAGAAAGAGGATTATACCCCCACAGCATTAAAAGCTCATCAATAGTGTATGTATCACTCAGTGATAGTAGTTTGTTCATTAAACAGCGTCTTGCTGTGGTATATTATTTTACACACATACATACACCACACATACATACACACAAACCACACACACACAAAACAAATAGTAAGTATCTTCCAATAGTCAACATGAACAATTTGGATTCGGTTACAACGAAATAAACATTGTTTAGCAAACTTTTTAAAAGAGTTTTAATAGAAGTTGCTTCCCTTGTATGAACAATTTCTGACAGTATCAGGAATGAAAGATTTGCTGAATAATTCCAACCAGCATAATATGAAGAATTTTGAGTGGAATATCCACAAAACTGTGTGTCTAATAATTAGGTGCTATATTCTGTAGATACATGGGAACTAAATTATTGTATATTTTATACATTGTTACAAGCTTAGCTCTGTCTCTTCTGTAACTTCCAAAGGATAATGAATTTCTTGAAGTAGTGGATGTAGAACTAGCCAAGCCACAAATGATTGAACTCTTTCTAACTTTTGTACGTCTTCTTTTGTACACCGCACATACTTGACAGCAGATTCAAGTTGTGGTCTGTGAAATGTACATCTGAGATGGGGTGTCCCTTGACACAGAATTTTTTAGTTTTTTAAGTAATCCAAATTTTTACAATGCTGCCAATGTATATTATTCAATATTATACCTCCTTTAAGTGAAGGTCTATTTTTTCCAGTTATAGGCCCCCCCCCCAAAAAAAGTAGGTAAGTTTTTTTTGGGGGGGGGGTTGTTTTTTGGGGGTTTTTTCCTTTTAAAGAAGACCACATTAATTTAGTAAAGATTGCCTTAAAAATTTCTAGATTTTGTTAATTAAAAATACCTTGCTCTTATTTTTACATTCACACAAAGAAACATCCCCAACCCCAACCCCCATAAAAAACACCCAAAACAAATGTTAACTCAGAAAATATGGTTGCGTCTAAACATGTTTGAAGTTTGAACAATATTAAAAAAAATCTTTTCCGTATGAAAATTATTTCACTGTTTACATTTGTTAAAAGTTTTAATATATATTTCCCCCTTGTATGAACAGAATCGGGGAAAATAAAAGAATCCCAATCTGCATTTTTGTATAATGAATAAGTTTGAATTTTGAGTGGAATATCCAGAAACTGTTCTTTTTGTATCCGGTGTCAGTCGTGCTGTAATTTGTGGATATATGAGAAGTAAATTGTTGTATATTTTATACACTGTGATAAGCTTAGCTTTATCTGTTTTAACTTCTAAAAGTTTCCAAACTGTTTCCAGGTATAACGAATTGGGGGGGGGGGGGGGGTGCTTGTTTTTAATTTTTTATATATATATTTTTTTTTTTTTTTGTGTTTCTGCCAATTTTTTCTAATATCTCGATATGATGAAATGAATTCTTGTATGGTTTCCGAAGTAGACTCAAATTTCATATTTTAGCAATAGTATTTCACTTCATATATCGGCCGAGTTAGTGGTTAGCATACCGTTGCAAAGGTTCCGAGTACGATCTCTAATTAATCCAAATATCTTTGGTACAATGACTTAATTAATGTCCAAATACACAACAATATGTAATGCATAAGACTTTACTTTTTTTTTTTTTTACATGCCACAACAAGGAACTATCAAAATAACCTATATGCTACATGTAGCGCTAAGACAGATCCGGCTTTTTGTAAAAAAACAAGATGGCTTGCCATTGAAGTGTACCTGAAATGTCACGAAAAATTATATACAACTGTATAACTATACTGAGAACGCCGCGCGTGGCCTTAACCACTGAACCAACCAGACAGATTGAAAACTTTTCAAAAGGACAGGATTATATTCGTGAATTTATTTTTGGTCTACTTCCGTTTGAAAAATTCGTGACGACGTGTTATTCCTCTTTAATCTCACAAAAGCCGTTAATATTTTTATAACTTTCCCCTCCCTCGTGTTTATCCCTCCATTCTCTATGGTACAGGTAAAAGTAACTAGCCTATTACTAATTTCTCGGATGAAATACTTGTATATTGGAAACATATACAAAACCTCACCATCTTTTTAAATAATTCAGACTCCTCATCGTCATACAGATTCATTGCCGTAGTCGGGCGCCGTGATATTTCCGCAGTACAAAATGTCTTGTAGTCTTGCGTGACCATAAGCACCAATGTTTTCGATCGTAATTGATTACTTTCATTTCTTATTAACGATGAATGCTTAGAAACGCATTAATAAGTAATGGTGCGTCGTTACCTTCCCAACAGCTTCATTTGGAGCCGCACTCTGTAACGGTGAGTACTGTGTCGCAGATTGCTTGTAATCTTACCAGTAGTGTATATATGGTTCAGTTTTTTTGACTGTTCACCTTTTTAAAAATTTGGTTTTTAATTAAAAAAAATTTTTTTTAATCATTTTTAATTGTTGTTTATCGGTGATGGATGATATGAAATGTGAGCGAATTCGTCTGGTTTTAACGTTTGGGAACATTATGACATGCCGAATGGTGGGCGTGAACTCAGAAGATTCTTATAAGCATGGTTATAGTCTTGAATGGAATAAAATCCTAATTTAGGGAATTTTTATTCGTTATCGTTATTGAGAGAAGGAAAACTTAAAAATTATGAAATTGACCAGTTTTAGTGGGTTTCGGATAAAGCCCACTATATATTTTTTCTACGAATAGAAACATCCAAAATTCATGTACAGCAGTTTCTCCGTTCTGTGATTGCGGATTGATAAAAAATATACCTGTAATATGATAAACATTTCTCTTACTATAATGCGATTTTTATCAGTTGGAAAACTTGCGTGAAACCTCACTAATGTCTGCTTTACCTGGTTACCTGGACTAGTGACCGTCCTGTCTCGTGCAGTCATAAATTTGGTATTTCAGACTGATATTTTTCTCTATTTATTTTGATCTAGAATTGTTTGAATTTTAGAGACAGTGTTTGTCCTTTTACAATCCAATGCACATGAATCTAAGTAGATTTACAACGAGACTTCAATCAATAGACGCAGATCAAACTTTAAATACGAATTCCTTTCTATTTCTTTTCCTAAATACATCAATAACTAGCTTCTTTCACTAAATTACCCATTTTGTGTTTGATAGACAAACACATTTAATTTCTGTTCTTTGAAAAAGGAAATTTAAATATACGCTTATCCTTGTAAATAAGACATGTTCTACGGCATATATTATGCATAGTCAGGAAATCGAGCAATACTAGTTAAATGGAGGTTTGTTCATTGAGACATGTGGCAGTGTTATGTTTAAATCGACCTGCTTGACAACGGGACTCGGGGCTTTAACGACAGCAAATCATATGGTTCAGTTGTACAATTCTCGTTTACAATGTGAAAATGGCGACTCTGGCATACTACAGAAAACCAGTCGATGTCGCCCCTGCACCCAGAGTGGAGTATGTTAACACCGACACACGGGTAAGTCCGCTCTCACCCCCACCCCCAAACTATCTCGCCCTCTCGCAGTTACATAACGTATAGTCAAGAATGGAGTTTTTTACTTGTATTCACTAGGTTGGGGACGAACTTGTTGTCCCAGGGTTGCAAAAAGATCTTCAGGCATTCTACGACAAGACTGATTCGGAGACTGACCGAGCCAAGGCTTTGGAACTATTGGCGTCACTACAACTTGGTCCGTCCTCCGCTCCCCCACCCCTGCGACCAGCCACCGCCCTACCGGCGTATGGTAAGCCGCTACACTATATACATATAGAGGGCCCTTACATTCAAAAGGAGGTTACTTACTAATTATCAATACCGAAATAATTCTAGCTTAAAACCAGTCATCGATCTTTTCTACATTAATGTAATTGGCCTTTGTTTCAGACTCCGATGATGAAATTGAAAACGAAGGTAACGGGTTTTATTGCCCAATCAGTATGTATATATGCATATATCTGTCTCAGTGATAGCTGTCTTAAGATCCAGTGTGTATTGCATGGAAGCAGTGGCAGATTATTAATTATGACTGTATTACTAATTTAGATACTATTGTGACATGCACTAACAAATGTTCAGTTAACGATGGTGTATGACGCATAGGTTGTTAGTGCGTAGAAAAGCAAATAAAATTTGCGATGGCTTTGAAAAATGGCAAAGTAATGACTCGGCATCAATAGAATAACTAACTGGTTTATTCGAATACATACACACGATAAAGGATCCCGAAAATTTTGTATAAAAGCCCATTTTATCTTCAATTCAACGTATCCACATCGATAAGAAAAATTTCTATTGTGTTCTTGTGTACATACAAACGAACTGCTTTAACTAATAGTGTGGTTTTTATTTTGTAACCTGTTTGGCTTTAGAAGCATGTTCGACGTGCTTATAAAATTCCGAATATTCTTTGCCAGTCAACCATTTTCTCGTTCACTTTCCTCCCAGAGATTAATTGATCCTTTGCTTGATATGCGACGCTAATTCATGTCCCTTTATCTGAAAGAATGCTTTATCAATATTCTTTAGAATTACTGTGACGTAACAATCCAGTAATTGCAAACTGTCCTTCTATGACGTCACAGTGATGATAGTCTCTCTTTGTAGGAAGGAAAGAAAGCTACTATACCATGAATCCCTACCAGACTACGTACTCCAGGGACTATCCCGTGAAGGAACCCAAAGAAACAACGGCCCACAGGTACGTTGCAACTTCTTTTTTCTTTTTCTTTTGTTTGGAGGAGGGTGTGCTAAAATAGAATAGTAGAGAATACACGTTTGCACTAAGTCATTGGAATCTAGAAAGGCAGTAGTTAGATCTAAACAAACTTCTTTAAATCATGACGAGGTTTCTGTAAAATGCGTGTATAATATCACATCGAATGAGGTGGAACCATCTGTAAAGTTGATTCCTTAGGATCCGAAACAGCGATAACTTACAAGTTTTTTTTGTGTGTTTGTTTGTTTTGTTGTTTTTGTTGGTTTTTTTGTTTCTTCCCTTCAAATCTTGTTTTGTTCCTTATTATATTTAGAAAAGCTGTTTTGTATTGTTTTCAAGACATTGGTGTTAAAGAAAGAAAGACAGCTCTTTCAAACAAACATTAGATAAAATGGTCTCCGTCATTGTTTACGGCTTGACAACATGATGTGTCTTATCGTGTGTCGGATTCCATTGTTTTGTAGTTATATCACCCGTAGATCAGTTCAGCTGGATTTTTGTTACATTTTATAATCATATGATTTTATTAAGTATACTTTCATTCATTTTCGATAAATTTTCAGATATATTCATTAGTTCATGCATCATTTTAATATTGATATCATTTAAAATCATCTTTAATCCAGAAAATATGCTGTGTCACCTTAAATATTAAAGAAGGGGTACTCTGGTATTCTTGTGTAATGGATGCACACCATGGTTATAAAATATCATGTAGAAAAAAAACTTATACCTAGTCCAATATACACAGTGTATATACCTTTATTGCTGGAGGTTGATATCTTAAGGCACACAAATGTGACATTTTTGTCAGAATTTTGAAAGGCGCAATTAAGATATTACAAAAATAACGCCTATTACCACTAAGCATTTGTACAAGATGAAAAACAGGATATTCTCATCATGCTCCATTTCACCGTCGTCAGATACCCACGCCTGTAAATCATTAGCATTACAATCAGTTCAAAGTGTAAAGAGTTGTGGAGCCGCCTTATTGAATACAGATGCTACTGTTTTTATCAATACTCTCCCCCTCCCCCCCCCCCCCCACTCTCTCTCTCTCTCCAGTGTCAATCACAATCTGGTTGGTGTTTTGCATTTTCTATTTTATTTGGCAGCCCTTCACCGGCAATGGTGACGTCTCCTTATGAGTGAAAGATTTTCAAGCGGGACGTTAAACAATATACAATCAATCAATCTATTTTATTTGGCATTCGGTGTTTTCTTCCTAGTGTTCCGCTCTCATGTTATCTCATAGATATATTCACCTTCACTTTATTCCGCACTTTCCTTATTTCGTAAATATGTATTCATCTTCATTTCACCTCGCGTTTTCTGTTATCTCAAATATATTCACCTTAATTAAATTCCACGTTTCCCTTATCTCCTAAATATACATACCTTTAATTTATTCCCTGTTTTTCCCTTAGCCTATAAATATCCCTATATTCAAGTCCGTTTTAGGACACCTGAGTAAGCTCGGGTGACCTTTTGCAATTGATCTGCTTCCGTCGTCGTCCGTATTCAGTCGAACAACGTTCGTGGACAGTTGAACATTTTCATCTTCTACAACCACAGCCGTGCAAGAGAAACTAAATACATAGTGTTGTAGAGGAGGAAGGCCTCTACCAAAATTGTAAAATTCATGATCCCCGGGGTAGAATTTCTGACCCCGGGCGGTTTTGTAGTGCTTATGTGTACAACATTTAAATAACATCTTTAGTGCTATTGATACTAAATTAAAGTAAATGGATAATTAGAAACAACAGGTAGCCCATTACTAAAATTGTAAATTTAATGATCCCAGGGGTAGGGGTTTTGGTATTGGGTGGGGCCAATATAGTCAGTGATTAAATGTGTCAACAATATAACATTTTGAACTTCTTCTTGATGACTATCATTCAGTTCTTTTCAAATTTGGTATGAAGCATATTTTGGAAAAAGGGGACATAAATTACACATTTCAGGACCAGGGGCCTTAGGGACAGGCCAAAAACTACCAAAAATTGAGGAATTTTCAAAAATCTTCTTCTTTACAACCGCACGTGTAAGAAAAACCCGATACATAGTTCTATAGAGCAGAAAGTCCTCTATCAAAATGTTGAATTTCGTGATCCTCGGGATAAAGGCGATGACCCCAGGGCGGGACCAAACTTGGCATATAGTGTATATGTGTAATACACTTGGCATATAGTGTATATGTGTAATACACTTGGCATATAGTGTATATGTGTAATACACTTGGCATATAGTGTATATGTGTAATACACTTGGCATATAGTGTATATGTGCAATACACTTGGTATATAGTGTATATGTGTAATACACTTAAATGATATCTTCTTTAACGCTACTGACACTAAATTGATACAAAATGGATATTTAGAAGGAATAGGTTGTCCTTTACCAAAATTGTTTGTTTGTTTGTTGTTTTACGTCCCGTCGAGAATTTTTCAATCATATTGAGACGTCACCAGCTGTAGGTGAAGTACCACAAATTTAGACTTATGCTTAGCACTCAGGGCCGTAACAGTGCGGGTTCTTTAACGTGCCAACGCCTACCGTGACACGGGACCTCCGTTTTTAAGGTCATATCCGAAAGACCCGTGATTCTCACTTCTAAATGCCGAGCGTTTGGCGAAGGAGCAATCACTACCTATTTTTCGTCTTAGGTTTGACGCGGCCATGGCACGAGCGGGACTCGAACTCACGACCTCCCGGTTACGAAGCGAACGATTACCAAAATCGTAAATTACGTCAGGCCGATATATAGTTATTATTGTTTTTATCATTTGAAAAATCTTTTTTCAAGTTTGCTGATACGATATAAAAACCAATTGCATATTAGAAAAAGCAGGAAAAGATGTACCAAAATTGCGATTTATGACTAGGACAGATCCAAATGAGTCACATCATATGTTAATGTTACATATATCATGTAAAGTCTTTCATCAGTATAGGCACTTTCAGGGGCATTTAAGTTTTAAGATCACCTCTTGTTTTATACTGTTGTTAAATATTAGGATATAGCTTAGAATTTTTTTTCTAGATTTCACAGCTCTTGGGTCAAGTGATACCTTTGACTAAAACTCAGGTGACCGATAAGGCCTGTGGGCCTCTTATTTCCATATCTCCTAGATATATTCACCTTTATTTTAATTCTGTGTTTTCTCTCGGGTGTTTCATAACTATTCCACAGGTTTCTTTTCATGTTCCGCAATTCTCTCAGGTGTTCCGCAGTTTCTCTCGGATGTTCCGTGATTCCACAGTTTCGCACTTTCTCTCGGATGTTCTGTGTTTTCTCTCCGATGTTCCTTGTTTTCTATTTGGGATGTCGCAGTTTTCTCTTGTGTTAATTACGTTGCCTTATTCTGTTGGCGATTTTAAATTCCCACCCACCCCCTTATTTTATTAGAGCCGCGCAAGAGCGTAGTCTGTTCTGATACGGGTTTTCAAACTGTACAGGCGTTTCTGCAGAATTTATGTTTTCGTTTCTGCGAAATTGATGTGAATATTTCCAAAATTAATGTAATGCGTACTTACTTGAATTAGGATTGAATTTATTGATAATATTAGCCTTCGAGTTCTATAAAGTCTAGAAATCAATCTGGCGTATTAATATAAAAACGTAACA